>JAGSMP010000782.1:0-150052 GCA_029286625.1 Parnassius orleans
TTCTATTTCATAAGCGGTCCTCCGCCGTCCGACCAACGCGTGGATTAAAATATTATTTTTACTTTAAAGATGTCTTACTGTCGGTTTTCTAGATTCGTTATTTTAACTTTTATTGAATACATAGATCAAAGGAATGATTAGTTTACCCTTTAGTTCTAAGTACAATTTCACTATGCATACTTTTGACATTCAAGGATTTAATTAAACTATACTTAATCAATATGGTTGTTTTATTGTACCTATAAAATCATACACGCGCGAACTGAATGCATTCCGGGGCTATGAGTTGATTATGATTTATTTCATTATACTATTTATTTGTTGAGCTATAAATATATAATAAACACTCGGAAGCCCACGCGCTTACTAAACCTTTTCTTTTCGCGCTTACGTTCATCACGGAGCTATTCATTCGCGCGCGAACGCAATCACATAGTCATATTACGTTCCCCTAGAAAGAAAATTAATTAAATTAGTCGTTTACGTAGTACAACCAAAATAAAAGAACTAGATTACCCCACAATGGTGGTAAAATTCTAAGTATGGCAATTTAAATTGCATGTAAGTGTAGTGTAATGTAACTTATGGCGAACTATCGCTATCTCTTACTGACATACGCCTTGTCTTGTCTATCTGTACTCTCTGTCATGTTCGTGGAATCGAAAAACGGCGTGAGCGAAAATTTGAGATATTGAAAAGTATTAAACAATTGAAAGATCGAAATAATTTTAGTGTTATATGGAAACAATTAATAAATAAAATGATAAATGACTGTATAAAGTGTTGACATTTCGTTAATAATTAAAAATATGAAGTAAAAATTTGGTGAGGTTATGTTGACATCTGATTCAAGAATATATAGACACTGTAGTCTCACGCCTAGACGTTTACATACATTACATATTACGTTGAACGTGTACTTGGCGCGAGACACTACATTGCCTCCGGATTTATATATTTGTACTTAAGTTTAAAATTTAACTACTCTTTGAAAAATAACCATCGTGTGTGAGTTAATATGCCCCGTTTCCAGTAAAAAGATTCTCCAGTTCTGTACACTCACCATACAAAACACAGCAGTTAATACTGCTGTGTTTCGTATCGTAGCTGCTATTTTACGTGAGAGTGTGGTCCTTCCCTGGCTGACCCATTCGAGCTGAAGTCGTAAATATTCACATTTCTCAATCCACCTATAATTTTTACCGAACTTTAAGCTTATTTAAGATAGGTAGGTAAGATACATAGCTATCGTCACGAGGACAAACAGAACACAAGCAGACCCAAAAACTAACAATTAGTATTTTTGAACAAATAGATTCAGTAACGATTCGAATCCAGGACCAACAACGTAGCAGCTAAGCTATTCTGAATACACCACGCAGTTGATAACGACATTACAACGCTAATCAATAAGGTTGCTAAGGTTAATTTAATTCCGATTTTGTGGAAATCGAATTACTCGCGGCCGCACCTAATTCTATCTTAACATTTATAATTTCATTAAACAGTACAAAAGATGGAATAGATTTTCATATCTATATATTTTTTATTATTTACAATGCATTATAAATATTTGTCACTCTTTCCTTATTCATTCTTTCTACATGCCCAAACCACCGAAGCATTCCTTTCTTAATCCTGGTCACAACGTCATAATGCAAATCACACTCTTCTCTTATCACACAATTTCTCACTCTGTCATTCAGATTCAGCCCTAACTTACTCCTTAATGACCGTATTCTACTCTCTCGTGCTTCTTCTGCCACACCCAACTTTCACTGGCATACATTAAAGTAGGGACTAACATAGCGTTGTGAATTGCCATACGTACCTTTTTGGACACATTCTGACTTTCCACAATAGAGTGTAGAGCCCCATTTACTCTATTACCTGCGTTCATTCGTCGTAATGGAAGCTCGCTTCAAGATGTAGCCAACCTTGTCTGTGACTCCTCTGACATAGGGTAGTACAGCAGGCACACGCTCGACTGTGGCCGGCTTCACTCGGTCACTGTGACGTAGGCGCGGGACCCGAAGCTTGTTGTCTTGCAGTACTTGCTCTCTGAAACACGAGGGATCTGTGACAGAAAACATCTGGCCGCTGAGCTTCAGCACGTCACGCCATGGCAATTTTTATTTTATGTCAACGAGATGGGTAACTGTCTGAAACATAGTTCCTGTTACCAATTCGCAGACGATACGTGTCTTCTCGTCTCGGGTAAGGATATCTCAAATATCGTCATTCATGATATCTTTATTCATCGGTGAACCGCCGTCGAGGCACGTCACGTTTCGTCGCATCGCGAACAGCGGCCACAGAGAGTGCACGTTTTACTAAATGTAAATACGTCAATGTTCGTGTTATAATGTAAATCGAAATCCAAAACCTCCCCGGACATACAAAGATGTCTGTGGACTCAATGCACTCTGTCATTGAAGTTTCTCAATGGGTTACAGTTTGTCAGTTAGCTAGAAAATAACCTACGCCATACAACGTGCACTATTTAGATCATACCGACTTTCAAGGGTAATGATGGGTTTTCCGATAAATACATTCGAGGAAACTTGACAGGAAAGATAAGCAAATTGAGGATTGTCACTTTCAAAAAATCAAATCTCCACGTGATGGCAGTTAAATACTTTATGTTACCTGATGTAATGTTAATAGTAGACAGTAAATAAAAAATAAAGAAACTGGTTTTTTTCCTGTCGCTTTAACTTCAAGTTTTAATTTTTTTTTCGGAAAATAAAAACTTTGATCGGCTCTCCTGTACAATTCCGAAATTGTCACTTCAAGGGTTTTTCCTTTCCACCGTCGATATTATTTACTGTAATCTAATGTTTTCTTATATTTACGCGAAGACTACACATTAAATGAAACTATTTTTACGGATTATATCGCGTTTAATTTAAACTTTTTAATTCCTCGACGTTTCGGGTGCCTACAGCACCCATGGTCACGTCGGGGACTGAGGTGTTTGACGTCCTGATGTCATAGTTAGCCCGGCTACCTTCAGTCTTTGAACATTAATTTTGGTTCGATCTACGCAGAATGAGCTTACAGTATCTTGAAGTCAGCAGTGGTATACTTGGGTTTGGATTTAATTTTATTAATTATAGGATCCCAAGCAGATGGCAGCACCCATCCATCTTTCTATTGAAATTAGGATGTTTTTAATTTCAATATCATGAATCATCCTTGTAGGAATCGGTGTTCTTTGAGAGGATTTGTGGTCTATCAAATCTAATGTAATGGCGGGGACGATCTTAAGCATGTTCATAAACTGCAGATTTCTCGATACGTCGGTGCTTCAAGTCAGCTATATGTTCTTTTACGCGGGTTTTTATACATCTTTTTGTATGTATTATGTAAGAGAGACCACTATTATAATCCAGCTTGTACACTCCTGCATCTTGTAAAGGCATATGACACTTGACGGATGGTAAAAATTGACTAATCTTCTTCGGCGGCTTGAAGTATGTTATAATGGAAGCTCGCTTCAAGATGTAGCCAACCTTGTCTGTGACTCCTCTGACATAGGGTAGTACAGCAGGCACACGCTCGACTGTGGCCGGCTTCACTCGGTCACTGTGACGTAGGCGCGGGACCCGAAGCTTGTTGTCTTGCAGTACTGTAATCTACTTCGTCATTGTTAATTTTTACGAGCTTCCGCCAGCGACCTTGTTCGCCTTGTATGGACTAAGCTTGTACCGTACTTGAACAGTAACCCACGTTATCCTTTTATCGGGATAAAAGTATTCTATGTCCTACCCAGGTCAAACTCTATCCGTGTACAAAATTTCATCCAAATCCATACAGTAGTTTTCGTGAAAGCGTAACAAGCAACTGTCACATTTATAATATTATTACTTAGGAAGTAAGGTTAAATATTATCTGCTGCGTTTTACATTGTACTTAGTAGTTAATAGTAAATAGCTTTGCTTCATTTGCCCTGCAGTGAGCGATAAGGAGCTCATTATGGAGTAGTATTGCACCTTTAAAGTATTTAGTTTAGTTTTAAAGGCGGCTACTCACTTGCCGCAGGGGCAAATCTAGGATGTAGGAGTGGGGATGATCCTTAATTGCCTCCTTAATTGTGATGTGTGATTGCAAGCAGAGGCAATATCATAAGTCGGCCTCCCCAGATCATAGCTGCCGCTGCCACGTGTGTCGCGAAATTGGGGCAATTTCAATCAGTTCCTTACTTAGCGACTTTCACACGGAGCACACGTGTGAGTACAAGTCACAATGGATACCAATAAAGAATGTGAAATTTGGACACTGGTGATAGAAGTGTATAAAGAGCGGCTTTTTCATCCAGTATCTCCTTTTTGTCTTTTTTTGCGGTAGCACCGCAGAAAGATCGTTATTTGAACGTGGTAACGTTTTTAAACGTGGTAGAGCCATGCTGCAGCTTGCAGCTTATATTATGGTTGTAATTATTAATTAATAAGTTGTTTTATCGATAAATGTAGGTGTCTATGGGCCACAGTATCCACTTACCATCAGGTGGACTGTGCTCATTTGTCACCCTTATTCTATATAAAAAAGAGCCAAGGTTAATATACCAATTCATTGATATTTCGATAAAACTGGCGCCATTCTCAACGCGTCTGTCCAGCGAGACGTACTCTCTTACTGAACGACAGACATGTGTGTAGAGACAGTTCTGATATTACCCCGATCGCTGTACATCCTAGATTGCCCCTGCGGCAGGCAAATGAGTAGCCGCCTTAATAGGGCCCCAATTTCATTTTTGCCCCGGGGCCCTTGATTACTAGCTACGCCATAGTATATAATATGTTGTATAGTGACTTGTGGTAAGGTTGTATGGTACGACGCATTGCCGCGGGTCCCCCCTTCGCCGGATTTTTTTTATGGCCTTCATATAATTGTTCCCGTTCGGGACGTGTTTCCTTGTGCAATTTATACCAATTACGTTACGTAACTCTATTCTAAATATATCATGTAAAACTTTTAATTAAAGCCCAAATTACACGAATCTCCACAACAGCACAAATATGCCTTAATTTCTTACCGCTGTCACGTAATACGCGATCGCTTAATTAAGAAACTCCTTCCATGATACAGATCATTTGGTAAATCTTTTTTTAGTCAGCTTCGGCGTAGGAGGAGGCTCTTAGTTAAACTGTATATTTTTGAACTTATCTTACGCTTGATTATATTTTTATTAAATGGTATAGCCTTTAAATATAGACTTTAAAGGAGTGGTCGTTGGTTAGGTTGTATCCAGTGTCCAAGAGATGTTTAGCGAAATGGGATTTATCGGGATTGCAATTCCTGTACGCGGCTAAATGCTCTTTGTAACGTGTCTCGAAGTTGCGACCAGTCTGACCCACGTAAACGGCATTCGTCAAAACGTAAATGCTTGTGAATGTCAACAATAACCATCTTTAAACCTGCTCTCCAATAACGGACAGCCTCACAATATGGTCGTTCGTCACCTTCACGGTGATCAGCGATTGATTGCGTGGTTGGAGGGTAGGCGGGCGTTTCGCAGCGGCTTGTTATTAATTTAAAAGCAGGCGGCTGCGTACGTCAGGGTCGGTACGCATTGGTAGCATGTTTTATTGCATGACGCGGTCGCCCACTACTTAAGTGGGGAGCGGTTTCTTCGGCGAGTCTTATAAATAGCAGCTGTTTTTGGCTCGCCGCTCACTTAGCGGTCAGTCACCGTAAAGTCTACTTCACCTGAAGATGCCTCGTGTAGAGGCGAAACACGTGTCGTATTGTCATCGGTAGCGTGTCTTTCCTAGTGTAGTGGTGGGAGTAGTGGTGCTGGGAGTAGTGGTGCTGGGATTAGTGGTGACGGGGATAGTGCACGCAATTGAGGGAGGGCGGGAGGTGCTGTTCAAACTAGGTAAGACACATCATTTTATTTTATTGAGCGGATATTGGCAAAGTAAATTTTTCCAACTTTAATATAATGGGTTTCCGCAAAGTAACGCCTGATTCTATTAATTAACCTGAATACATTTAATAATATTTTCTTTTTGTTTCCTTCATTTTTTTTACTCGTTTACTTTAATATGGTTATGTTAAAGAAACTGCGGGCCAAAATCTCAAGAAAATTTAGATTCAAGAAACTTTTTTGTAGAGCTCTTTAAATAAACAACGCTGCGTAAGTGAATTTAAAAAGTAAACAGAATCCATTAACGTTGGCGGTTAATTCTTGGATAGCTTTTTCGTTGCTCTTTTAGATTAAAAACTGTTTGAAGTTTCAACCCGGCTCCAAGAGAATTAAATCCTAAATTGGATTGCAAAACGAGAAATGATAATAACTTTTCACGTATTCTATAAAAGGCTTTGAATATTTAATTTAAGAACGGGAGAGTCCGAATATGGTAATATAATTAGTGAGAGCTTACGCGGAAAATGTGGAAATCTTAGCAGTCATAAACGGGTAGTGTTTATGTGTAGACGATTAAAAGGCAAATGTGCAATGACGTGGTGGTATGATAATTAACACACAATTTGTGGCAATTTGTGGTAAGCTCAGATGGTTAGCGCTCGCTGTAAGTTTCACAGTACGCGAGCAACCCGGGTTCGATCCCCGCCGGCACCAATGAAATTGTTAATTGCAAGTGCTGATTTACCACGTGCTCGGCGGTGAAGGAAAACATCGTGAGGAAACCTGCATGTCTGAAAAATCAAAAAGAAAATATTTCGAAGACATGTGAAGTTCGCCAACACACATTGGGGCAGCGCGGCGGACATTTCCTTGCCCTAGAACCCTCTCAGAAATGAGAGGAGGCCTGTGCCCAGCAGTGGGACGTATATAGGCTGTAACTTTACTTTTGTGGTAAATATTTGTGTTGCTAAAAAATATAAGAAGTGTGAATTTTTTTTAACTTGGTAGAGCCACACTGCAGCTATATTATGGTTGTAGCACGAATGGGTCGGCACGACCGGGGTAGGACCACGCTCTCTCAGAATACCAGCGTATAATAGCAGTCCTCAGGAGTGACAACGAACCTTGATTGATTTTGATTCTAAATCGAGAATAGGTGTAGGTGTCTAATGGCCACAGCATTCACTTACTATTAGGTTGACTGTGTGCTCATTTGTCATCCTAATTCTACAAAAATAATCGTTTAATATATTTCTTAACAAGTCCGAATATTTTGCTTTAGTTCGTTTAACTTTGTCTGCGTTTACAAGTTTTTTTTTTCGTCTTCAATATATCAACGAGCACGCTGAACAACGATAGAAATTAAAATCCTACATTATTTTCTTCAGGAAGTTGGCACTAAACATAATCAGAGTGCATAACTATGTGAACTAAAAACACAACTCTCATTGTTTTTTTTTTGTAATATAATGGTGACAAACGAACACTTAGTCCACCTGATTGTAAGTGGATACTGTAGCCCTTAGTCATCTTCATCTATCCTCGGTTAAGAAACAAAAATGCTGATGCGTTTTTCAACCCTGAGAAACGAGATGAATGCTTCGTTTCCAGTAAAAAGGGTCTCCGGTTCTCCACACTTACTATACGAAACACAGAAACATTAATCTTTATACTTTTCTTTTTCTCGTTACTTTTTTCCTATGTCTAGTGAATCTTTAATAAAAAATTTGTTTGTTTAACTATTGTGTCTATTTCGCGGACAGGAAACCTGTTACATTTAGTATAATATAAAACACCACATGTTAACCCTTAAAGTGAGATATTTTAGTTTATGCACGTAATAATTTAAATTAGGCAGAAACAAGGCAACGAACGCAGTGTTGGATTTGCGGTCGACTCAGCTTTTATACTGACAGTTCTCTTTGTGAAATACAGTAGTTTTACGCTCATATAATTCATAAAGACAGATTTGAGCACTTAACTCTTTTTCGCTAAAAAAATTGTGGTATTTGATAGAATGAACTGATTTTATTAAACTAAGACTGAATGTTACACTAAGACTTTATGATTATCGTAACGATTCTTTTAAAATATTATTAGTACTTTAAAAGTGATACGTTCATAAACAAACAGAAAGACAGACATTTCTAAAAATGTATTAACCTCTCAGACCTTGACATTTTATTGGACAAACTTAGTCAGAACTATGGTCAAGCCAAAGAGTATAGTAGGTCAGGCCAAAAACAATTTTTTTAAATGATGGTAAATATAACTTAGAGTCATTACTATGTTCTTATCCGAAAATAATTTTTTTTTATCAACAATTAAAATATCGAATTATTTGTATGCAGGTCAAGCGAGCGCTAGAATAACGACGATTGCAAGACGATTTGTCGATAAATGAAATATTTGGAAAAATCATCAATTACCGTGTAGAGGCGTAGTTCATTTTGTTTGGTTAAATCAGTGACAGGAGTAATGGAGAAAATAGTATGGTGGCGGCGCGAAGGAACAACGTTATTTTGGAACTTTTTCACCGTGATGGTATTTATATATTATATTTGTGGCAGTAAAATTTTGTGCTCCCCTTTATTTCCATGGCCCATGGCTAGCAGTGGAAGGAAACTGTAAGGAGAGGAAGGGGTAATTTTATTTTTCGAAAAATATTTTTTTGTGTAAAAAAAATCTTAAAATATCAATATCAAACAATTTATTAAACAAAAGTTGCGTAAACAAGTTCAATGAATAAAACAGTAATAAATAACAAAACCAAAAACGTTTATTGAAAAGAAAAAACTTCAAATATTATGTCACTTCTACAACTGGAATATCTGACGAATCCAACCCCATTATGTTAAAATTCAATATCTACATAGGACTTAGAAACACTCGATTTTCATAAAGAAAAGAAATATATAATATAATTATATCGATATACTCAATAGGAGCCACTAAAAAATAAAAAATAAGTGAAATCATAGGCATATACTTTATTACGCTTTGACCAATGCCATTTTTCTACCGACTTCAAACAGGAGGATGTACTCAACTCGACTGTGTTTTTTTTTATGTATGTTACCTCATAACTTCTTTCTGGGTGAACCGATTTCGATGATTCTTTTTTTATTTGAAAGCTGATGCTTTTCATGTGGTTCCATATAAATTTGATCAAGGTCTGACTAATAGTTTTTGAGTTATTCTTAATAATTTATATTGAAGTCGGTTGCACAAAATTTTTAATTTTTGATTATTGTTGAAAACAACTTCGCCATAATGTTCACTATATATCGAAATTATAACATAAAACGTAATTTTCGCATATTGAACTTTGTGGAATATGAATTTAATTTTCAGTTAATTTTGACTATTAAATATAAAGTGATACGCGAACGACACAGTATTTGAAATGGAAATTTTATAAAGTGTATAAAATTGTTACGAAGCAAAATATAAGCATATAACTTTTAAAAACAGTGTAATTAAAAATACAACAAACTTTCTTTTGTACCCACTTAATTTTTTTTAAATTTATATTTGCCTCTTACACTCACGCGGCGAAGGAAATAGACAAAACTATGTGAAGTAAACGCGACGCGTAGGTAAAAGTGGAACCTCGTCATTTGAAGTAAATTCTCTTAATTTAGAAAGCGTAATTTAGTAACAAAACTAATTCTAATAAAATTTTTGTTGTATAATTGTTATAAATAACATTTAAAAAAGTATTGTTCTGAGCATTTCTAACTATGGTTCTGACTAAAGGTAGTGATTATATACTCTTTGGTTTTGAGGTGTCCTTTCTAAATATTAATATACTCTTTGGAGCTTTCTACAAAGGTGACCATGGACTGCCTCATGTGTACTTCAAAGACTTGACAGATTAAATTACTTATTTTTGGTCTCTATCAATCATTTTTGTCACAAAAATATAAAATGTACAGACACCTGCAATTTAAAATTTTATTATAATATGTATAGATTCAATTACATAATATCTTTGTTAAAATGTAATCAATCCACGTGAAAATTTTCTGAATTTTGAATGTAATAAAATGTTTTCATTTTAACATCCCATGTAATTTCCGCATATTTGAAAGTCCTTTGAAGTCCTTTGGAACCTTTAGAAGTCCGATTTTAATGTTTATTAAAGGTTCTCTCTATGTGTACGTACGTAGTGAATTCTTTTCGTGTCACATGTGTTCAGAAAAATTAATGATACCGTTTTCAAACATTTCATTCTACAATTAATTGCGAAATGAACACCTAAGTTTTTATTGTAAAAGATTCTGTAGATTTTTAAACAAAATAAAATTGAACGTGCAATTAATCGAATGGGAAGGTCGTAGAGAGTGCAGACCGAATAGCCTCACCTATTTTATATCAAGTATAAATAAATCAAACAATAAAAATAGGTACGTGTGATAGAGCCATGCTACAGCTATATTGTGCTTGTAGCACGAATGGGTCAGCTCGACAGGGGAAGGACCACGCTCACAAAATAGCGTAAAATAGCAGCATAATACTGCTGTGTTTCGTATAGTGAGTTTAGAGAACCGAAGACACATTTACTGGAAATAAGTAACGCATTCCTTCCTAGTATTCAGATTCATTTTGATTCTTAATCGAGGATAGATGTAAATGACTATGAGCCAAAATATTCACTTACCATTAGGTCAACAGTGTGTTCGTTTGTTCTTATTCGTGTACGTGCTTTCACTTTACGAAATAACAACCAATGTTTATTTAACATAAGATCTTCATCTTATTTTATGGGAATACCCTCTTTACGAAGATCTAAGAGTTACAATGTTAGGACTAATGAGGGCTAATAATCTTCCGCTCACCAGATGTCGCTAGTTGACAATGAGGTAAAGTGTTTTGTTACACAATGTTATTTAATTGAGAAGTTAGTTTTAAATAAAAGTTTATGAGTTTCTAGAGTAATACACAATTAAATTAATATACAAAACAAGTAAATTAATACACAAAACAATGCCTCAGTGGTTTGTCCTTTAATTTTTTACAACTCTTTTTTTATTTATTTTTTACTTTTATGAATATCTGTTGTTTGGTTTATTTATTTTTAATCTAATTAATATAAATTATAACTAATAGTAAAGAAAGAAACATTAAACTTTACATTTTCCGAACTAATTAACTTCCCCGCAATGAAATCTGTCAAATATTATACCTCATATTTAAGTGGCGTCGCGCCGTCCTGGTGGCAAGAAAAGTCGTGGATTCATTGCTCCAAACTTTCTCTAAGAAATTAACATAGGTCTGTCCCCAGTAGTAGGACGTATATAGATTGTAATTTTACTTTTTATAATTAGAAAAAAAAAACATGAACAAAAAGAGGTAAGCAAGAGCCAAGCATTCCCTTTGCAAAAAGTAAAAAAAGATTAAAGCGCCCTTGAAAATTTAGCTTAAAACCGTCACAATGTGTTGATTTAGGGCAATTGGTCGCAAAAAACGTAACCTGACGTTGCTGGATTTACTAGGATTTGTTACTTCGAAAGCTGTTCCTTACAGATGATTTATCTGAACTTGTTAATTTCAAAATGTGTCAAAATTTTCATAACGAGTTTTAAACTAAATTTATTTTAGTAAAATTTAACAAAGTAATAGCAATTTTGTACGGAAACGTGATGATTAAGGAGGCATTTCATTTTAGTGCTCATGGATGGCAACCCATCTACATTTTAATTCTTAATCGAGGATAGATGTAGATGTCTATGGGCCACAGCGTCCACTCACCTGTTCTGCATTAGTCTGTCTCTCTCTTTACCCCATTTAATATAGTAAAATACACTGATTATAAATATAGTTTTTAAATATTGCTATTGGTGATATAAAAAATTTAAGCAGATTTATGAAGTAGAACTTTGACTTTTTTTTTCTATTTCCATTTTCTACATTGTAAAATAATTTAGTATAAGAGTTTGAAAACATTATACGTTCCGTGGCGGAATCTAAAATATAATGTTAAAATACCTTGATTAATACATTTTGATATTCAGAAATTGCTTTTAAAAATATAAACAACAGCGTTCAAATTGCGTCAAGCTAGACAAACACGAATCTTCACTTTCGTTAACATTTTAATTATGACTCTCCCTAAGCTTTTAGAAGAACCCTTTACCTTACGTTTAAATAATTTATACGAAAATAGGATTCATTCATGGGTGAATAACCAGCGGAATTTATATTCTTATAGGAAAGTTACAGCTAATATACGCCCCAGTACGAGAAAAAGGCCTCCCCTCATTTTTAAAAAGGTTTTTGAGAAAAAAAATATCCGCCACGTAACCATAATGCGTTTGGCGGCTTTTTTTTATTAAATAAGGGTAATAACTAACGAGCACACAGTCCACCTAACAGTTAGTGGATTTTGTGGCCCATAAACTTTTAAATCTATCCTAAATTAAGAATTAAAAATGTAGATGGGTTGCCACCCACAAGCGCTAAGATGAAATTAATCGTAACCTTAATCGTTTTCGTACAATATTGCTACTGAACAAAAATAGCACGAATGGGTCGGCTCAATCGGGGTGGGACCACGTCTCACGGAAAACCAGCGTAAAATAGCAGCTTAATGCTGCTGTGTTTCGTATGGTGAGTGTAGAGAACCGGATACCCTTTTTCTGGAAACGAGGCATTCCATCTCAGTCCTCAGGGGTGACAACGAATCTGCATTTTGATTCTTAATTCAGAATAAATGTAGATGTCTATGGACCACAGCATCCACGTACCATCAGGTGAACTGTGTGCTCGTTTGTCATCCTTATTATATTTAAAAAAATACAAAATACCAGAATGAAATAGCAGCTTAATGCAGCTGCGTTTTGTATGGTGAGTAGAATTTTTTATAAAGAAAAAAAACGAAGATCTAACTGTTTAACAGCCAGACCAAATCGCTGATGAGTCAAATAGTCGATATGTCCTTCACATTAGTGCTTGCGCATTTTATTTATTTTGTTCCGCAGTTTAATGAAAACCGTTGTTAATTTTTTTCTTTATTTTCCTATCTAAGAAAGAAACATTACTCCCGGACTACTATTTTCTCTTGTATCGTGGGTAAAGGGTTACTCTAAAAGCTTAGGGAGAGTCATAATTAAAATGTTAACCAAAGTGAAGATTCCTGTTTGTTTGGCTTAAAGCAATTTGAACACTTTTCTTTATATTTTTAAAAGCTATTTCAAAATATCAGAATTTACACGTTATATATGTTTATACGTTACACATGCAGGATTCCACTGCGCACAGCATATTTTCTTTAATTAAATAGAAAATATATAATTAGACGGTGGGTATACAGCCCAGTCCATTGCGTATAATTTATCCAGTAAGCTACAAAGTTAGTCTTAAAGTCTTAAAGCCTTACTTAAATTAAAAAATTTAAAAACCCGACATATCCCAACGGATCAGTAAGCTGAAGTGGCAATGGGCCGGCAATATAGCTCGAAGCACCGACAACCGATGGGGAAGCAAGGTTCTCGAGAGGCAGCGTCGTACTGGTAGGCGAAGTCTCGGGCGGCCCTCCACTAGATAGAGTGACGACCTAGTAAGACATGCAGGGGGTAAGGTTTGAAATTAAGTCGCCTGAATTGGGGGTGGTGGGGCGGGTAGAGGGGGGAATGAGGGGGAGTTGTAGAGTCGCCCCCCATTTCGTCCCCATGACGGACGTGCTTAGTACTTTTAATAAATTTTTAAAATCTCATTTTGATTTCTGTTTTCGTAATGTTTTTGACAATATAAACCTGATTTATGGGGGGAGAGAGTTGGGGGAGGGTAGCCCGACACTCAACGGCGCAGTCGAGAAGCTTGTCGGCGGAGCCCGCTTGCGGGCTCCGCCGACGCTCGCTCTCCCTCCCTTTCTAACCTAACCTGTCTGAGTCGGGGTGCCCCAAGTCACGAGCTCGCTTCGCTCGCTCTTGCACTCAACAAAACACCAAAATATTAACTTTTATAATTACTTTAATTTTTAAAACTTAAAAAAAAAAATAAGATCAACTAAAACGCCGTGTAGTGGCGTTGAAGAAAATTCACTACTCCATATCATCCCATTGGTGTCGTAAGAGGCGACATCATTAGCGAGTGAAATGAAATTGAAGACGGGCAACAACATCTTCCTAATAACAACTAAAAAATAAGAAAAACTGCGGTTGTCAATCTTTCCGCCAAGCGTGGTTACAGCATATCCGCTCTATTAGGTAATCTATATGAGGAGGCCTATGTTCAGCAGTGAACATTTGATAGGCTGTAATGAATGAGCAAATAAATGAATGACTGTAGCTATTTTTAAAATATGTGACAACTATATACATATTCATTTACACTTTGTCGATCTCGTTGGTCTAGTGGGCTGTAACGGTAACGGCAAAGGTACTATTAGAAGTGTTCCAATCTGAAGGGGATAGAGATCAAGTTTAATTACAGGCTGTAAGACATCTTAATCCTCATAGGTAATAACACATCTGTAGCCTTCTTTGTTTGAATTTGACTGCAGGTGTTCATGGACTGCAGTAGCCACTTAGCACGAGGAAGACTGTAAGTTCATTTGTCACTTTATTTTATAAAAAACACGCACTGGAAGAACACGGTGGACTAATTGGTTCATAATCCTTTCAGAAATGAGAGGAGACTATGCACAGCAGTGGGACGTAAATAGGCTACCACTATACCTGAATTACCTCAGAGAAGGATTAATAAACTACTTAACACTAAACGAAGACCAAAATATTTGGAATAGAACTCAGCGGCATAGTTACAATGTTAACTAGACAATTAGATCTTTTAGGGCTAAGCAGACGCTAAGCCCTAAAAGATCCGATCGTTAACCTTGCACTTTACCTACCAGAACGCACTTTAGTTTCAAAAGGTTCAAGTTAAGTAGTTTGAAACTTGTTGAAGTTATAGATAAAACAACGTTTTAGTGAGGACATGCAGTTCTGGTAAAATGAAGCAACATTTTGTATGTGGTAGGGTCGTGCTGCAGCTATATTATGGATGTAGCACGAATGGGTCGGCTCCATCGGGAAAAGAACAAGTTCTCACAGAATACCAGCGTAAAATAGCAGCTTAATGTTGTTTTGTTTCGTGTGGTGAGTGTAGAAAACCAGAGACCCTTTTACTGAATACGAGTCATTTCATCTCTACATATTGATTATTAATCGAGGATAAATGTAGATGACTATAGGCCACAGTATCCACTTAGCGGCAGATGGACTGTGTGCTCGTTTGTCACCCTTATTCTATAAAAAAAGAGTGACTTACTACCGACTATAGCGATTTATAGAAACTTTACCAAGTGGTAGGACTTTTCTGCATTTGATTCCGTCTGTTTAGGTATCACACCCACACCGGAACACAGCACACATGCACTGCTGTGTTCCAGTCTGAAGTGTTTACATGGCTCTGTAAACTTTTTTAACAGTATGATTACCGACTGTGAGGTATTCCATCTTAGTACTCAGAGGTGATAACGTATCTGTAGCATCTTTGAAAGTTAGTTGGAGGTGCCAATGGTTTGCAGTAGCCATTTACCATCTAACTACTACTAACTACTTAAGTCATTCTTATAGTGCATAATGTGTTTACTAGTAAGTAGTCACTACACTTAGCTTAAGAAATTTTTCTGTTATTTAAGATGTCATTGTGTAAGTTGACTTAAGCCATATGAATAAAATAAAAGAAAATAATATAAATAATAATACCATTAAGTAAACTATAAATTAGTTTGTCAATTCAATTTAATATATAAAAATTAATGTTTGTTGTTCGTATTTAATGCACTGTAATACCGTTCATCAGATTGCGGCAAAACTTTGTCAACTTATTACTTCCACTTGCGCGAAGGTTATAGGCATAGTACAATTAACTTACAATAGGGGCGCGCGTATCGCAACAACAAATTTATTTGAAAGTAATAAAATCATTCAACTTCAACGAATGTTTTATCATTCCTAATTAAACAATATAGCTCTTCCAAATTTAAAACGATATTAACAAAATTATTTCTTCTGCGGCTGCAAGGCGCCGGGAACCAGCTAGTTTTTTATAAAAAAAACAAACGGAATCTCTAATAGCACATTTATTTTACCCGAAACCAATTTGTCGGCTCTGGCATATCCATGAAATATATGCATATTTGCTCACGATGTTTTCCTTCACATCAGCATCATCACCTTTATAGTCCTTTACAAGACCACTGCTGAACAAAGGCTTCCACCAAGGAATTCCACAAAGCACTGTCCTAAAGCACCTACATCCATCGACTTCCTGCATGCTGAATGATTATAAGATTAAAATTACATAGATGCCGGTGGGTTTCGAACGTGGTTTTAATTTTTTGTTTGGTTCTTATCTTTATAAAAACGTTACCACCACACTAGAATTTTCTCCTTTATTATGGAGTGTGTGCACAAATGCACTCTCTATTCAACTCGCGATTCGTCACGATCGGAGAGAGATCAGATGCAGGACCAAAGGTTTAACGACGGGGGTGAAACACCACCAACTCTAGGAACTCTGGGCTGCTATTGAAAATTTCATGACACAAGAAACCAATAACTAACTTTGGTCCGACCCGGGATTCAAACCCGGAACTTCTTTAAACAGCATCGCGTTTACGACCACTAGACCAACGAGGCAGTCTCTGAGTGAATGTATTAAGTAATGAATTTGTAAGATGTATTGAAGTATTGCAGTAATAAATATAGCAATATCTTATTTAGGACCAATTTTTTACTAAACGAAAATTAATTATATTAATATTTATATAAAATTAAAATTAGTTTTACTAAACGATCTACATATTAAAATGCGTAATCCTTAGCAACAGTTAGACGCCAGCTGTGTCACAAGGCTTTATTGAAGTTGTCGGATTACGCGCAGCTGAAAAAACGTCCACTGATTACTAACGCCCTGTGATGTTAGATGCAGTATGTAATGTTTTTTCCTTTTTTATTAAATACAAACTATGTTTACTTTAACACTTCAAGAAAATAAATATAGGAATTGTTCCATAAACAATAATATAAGAGCTAAAAAAATACTTAAAAAACACACATTGGTCAGAAGCTATGATGATCCTGAAAATTATTTTATTTTATTCAGGTGATTCTGATCAGGATCCTAGTACAAAGTTATTTAATTATTGTATTGTCATCGGTCCTTGATACGAGTGCAAATTTTAAAGTCAGTCGGCCGTCTACAAGTTGGTGAAAAAATAAATAGATATATGCGAAACTAATAAAAGCATGTTAAAATACACTTTCCAAACTCTCTCCTTCTCATACGGGGTAGAGCCACGCTGCATCTGTGACCATGTTATAGTTTGACCTATCTTCAATATATTGCCAATTTGGTCAATAAACTTTCATCTATGACTTCCCTTGCTAAATACGCCACTCACTTCTGCGACATACGTTTGTGTAATAATAAGTAAAAAAAGAAACGTTTATTCTTTTTTAATTATTGTAAGACAAAGGAGTCAGTCGTTTTTGGGCCCACTAGAAATTTTAATGACCCTTGATGGTATTACATACAAAAAAAAGTTAGCAATTTATTATAATAAATGGTCTATAGATTTTATGAATATCTAAACGGAATCAAGAAATCTAAAAAAAATGTTTTGATAATGTTTTGATATTCCGTGTTCTGGTTAATGTAATATGGGAAAAAATGCGTGTAATGAATAATTTTTGCAGTTTCTATTAAAAGAAAAATGTTTTTTTTTTTTTACAAAGATAACTTATTATATACATATTATATTTATACTTATTTGTATATTATATATTTATTAAAAAGGATACCACTGAGATTTTTATCCTATTTCTGTGTTAGTATATCATATAACATGGTTCAAAGACACCGTGGAACGAAACGCTATTTTGTCATTGACATCCGTGCTGGGTAATAACCGACGGCCATATTATCATAATATAAGCATCATATCTATGTCTGTGCCGGCGGCCGGTTATTACTTTACGGCATTGACATTCGTCACGCTGCTGTTTTTTGTACTTATTTGTGGATTTCATCGCAATGTGCGAAGACAATAACTAGCCGAGACAGGAGCAGATGTGCGCCAACTTTTATATTTGTGGATTTCTCAAGAGGTGAGTATCTTATCTTAAGGAATGCGAAGAATTCAACTGTACAAAACCTGCAATTGATTTAAAGTTTCAAACTTTTATGTGAAATATATCTTATTTTTGTCACTCTCAAAGTTCTAGTCCAAAAATATTATACTACGGAAACGAAAACTACTAATTTTCGTTTATAATGTATTACATTTTATTTTATTTTTACTGAATATTGAGATATGGTACGATTTTTTTTTTACCCACAGACACTTAACGATCTATACATGTTTTAGTACTTAATTATTTTAAGTTTGTAAATATACTAATAAATATCCCTTCATATTACTAACAAATTCATATGTCAATGTCTAATCAATGCAACAAGTGTTGGATTTATACAGGTTAGCCAAATATTCCACATTATGTATTTAATTCGCCAATGACATTCGAAAATGAAAACTGACGAGTTTAATTAAAAGTATATGTGAGTGTATAATACAAGTTTACTTTTGCTCCTAGAATTTTGGAAAATCTATAATTTATGTTGAATTACCTAAAACAAATGACAAACACAATTCTTATTAGTATGTTAAAAGGTTAAAAGTGTCAAAGTATTGAAGTGTTATGTTATTGGTAAAATCTAATTTAATTAATAGATAAAATAAAATCACACAAAATATACACAAATATATGTTAAAAGTGTCTGTCAGAATAACTATATCCACAACCGTTACATCATATCAAAAGCCCATTGCTGAACATAGAACTTCCCTCAGATTTCCTCAAAGGAGGATACTTGCTATAGTTGCCATGCTTAGTAGACGAGTCGGCAACCACAGTTTTTATTGGTAGTTGTTAATAGGAAGATGTTGTTAAATTCAGGAATGTGCACACATTCCTTCTGAATTTAATATTTATAGCTATAGATAACATAAAAATAAATTGATGTTATTAGGAATACATATTAGTGTAATATATTTGATTAAATACATCTACTATTTATGTTTATTATATTTAAACTCCATCAGAGAAGCAAGAATTTTGTTAACATTATTTTTATTTATTTTGTTGATTGTAGGTAATGTACATTCTTTCTGAATTTTATATTTCTTTACTTTTTTTATTTTTATTTGCATTCCAATTTTTCAGTTACACCTACTTGATGCAGTTTGTTGTAACTGCCTAAGAATATTGCAAGAAAGTATTGAAACTGTTCATTCCATTAGAAGATTTGTATTCCATGGGGATCTTCAATTTTAAGAGCACACCACACACGGGCTGTGCCAATTAACTCAGCAGAAAAAGATATTATTTTGCAGTGGATACCATTACACCAGGTACTTACTTTACTTTAACAGCCTGTAAGTGATCCCCTGCCTGAAATAGCCGGAGGAGTTGGCATAATCGCTTTGGCACACAGATTGATGTTTGTAGTATCATACACCTCACACTACAAACAATTTGGCTAATCACCACCAGGTTATCTTTAACTTTACAGCCTATCAAAAGTCTACTGCTGAACATAGACCTCCCCCACAGATTGCCTTATAGGGGAGATATTCGATAACCACAGTTTTTTTTTCTTTAACTGTTATTAGATAGATGCTACTTCTTCCTTACCTTACCCCATATTTGTATGCCTTTGTACTTAATACACAAGTAATATTTTTTACCTTAAATGAAATTACTGTAAATAAAACGTCTAAGAACTTGTACTTAGTCAAATAATGTTATAATTTTAAAATAACTACTTCACTTGTTTACCTTTCTGATTTGATGTATTTTTATTTATTTTTACCTTAGTGGAATCTGGTTTACTACAAAAGTATTATGAAGGGAAACAAGTACATGCTATTTATATATAATTTAAGAGGCATTAAGACTGTTTATTAGTAATAAAGATTGAAATAAATAAAATATTAATAAATATTATTATTTAGGTGGTATACACTGTAAAACTATAGTCTGTTCGGTTAGTTGATGAAAAAAAAAACACTTTTAAGGTGGATCATTTAGAATGAGTCTGCAATCTTGTCGGACGAAAGCTTCTACAACTGTATGGAGACACAAATGATAACAGGGATATGGAATTACAATCCATGAATATATTTAATTTAGGGAAGACCTATGTTCAGCAGTGAATTGTTGTAATGATGACGAATAATAATCAATAAAACTTGTAATTATTGTTGCTTACTTGACCTGTTTCTACTATGTGCCTTATTATAAATAAAGCCTAATTTATAAATAAACGCCGAGAGTTGAATAGATGCTCTGGTACCTTTTCGTATCTCTTTCAGTTGACAATCTCCTTTTGCTTTTTTTTATAGAATAAGTGTGACAAACGAGCGCACGGTCCACCTGATGGTAAGTAGATGCTGTGGGTCATAGAAATCTACATTTATCCTCGTTTAAGAATTAAAATGCAGATGCATTGTCACCCCTGAGGACTAAGATGGAGTTCTTCGTTTCCAGTAAAAAAGGACTCCGGTTCTCCACACTCGCCATGAAACACAGGAGCATTAAGTTACTATTTTACGCTGGTAGCGTTTTCTGTGAGAGCGTGTCCTACCCCGGTCGAGCCGTATCCGTACACAAGTAGTTTAAAACTTCTTCATCATTACAGCCCTACACAAGTCCACTGCTGAACATAGGCCTCCCCCAAGGAATTATACAAAGCACGGTCCTGAGCCACCTGCATCCATCGACTTTTTGAATGTCTTACCAGGTCGTCACTCCATCTAGAGGGTAGCCGCCCCACACTGAGCTTACCGGTACGAGACTGCTACTCGAGAATTTTACATTTTAGCTTCAATTGTGGTTGGATGTAAACATGCTAATCAATCAACACATATTAAAAGAATGTCCTGGCACTGCACCTCGCGGCCTGTGATACTTATAATAGACTGCTTTAAGAATATGATGATTTTACAATAATAAACAATAAAAATGCAGTGACAATACAGTGTTTCTTTTTATCCTAACACAAATAGTTCAAAACACCTTACATGCCATTTATTTTTCGTGGTTAATATCGTAAAAATCGGATATGTTACTATCCAGTCATTTTGGTGCTTTTAATGGTGCTTGGAATGTAAACATGTTATTCAATCAATACATATTAATAACAATGTCCTGACACTGCACCTGGTGGCATGTGTCACTTTTAATACTGCTTTAAGAATGTGATGATTTTACAATAACAAATACAGTGACAAAACAGTTTTTTTTTATCCTAACACGACCAGTTCAAAACGTCTTACGTGCTATTTATTTTCTCAATCGCTGTAGAGGTAAAACTCGCAAAACACCCCTTAAAAGTTCACTGTTGGACGCACACATGCACCTAAAAACGTGCTTGCTTTTAGAATTAGTTGAGCATAGTTTTGGCTTACTTTTTGCCTCACTTTAATACATTTGTAATGTATTCTGTGCTTAGTATTCAATACACCACAATAAATAATAAATACAGTTAAGAATCAATACATCACCGCGTCTGTTTATTCGTACTGTTTACTCCGGTACGACTAAAAGAAAATTCCATCCACCAAGTAGTACTTAAGAATTCGAAGAACCTACAACTTTTTTATACTGTTTATTATTACAGTGCACTATTATAACATAGGATATCAATAAAAAAACTAGGTATTAGACCGTCGCCCGTATGGCATTTTAGGTTATAATGAGATTGCCGTTTGATTGTTATTTTCTCAGTATTCCCTTTATATATGGTACAACTAATATTACTATAGTAATCTAGAGATTATAAGGAATAAATCTATATACATTTCATTACGAGTCATCACAGTTTTTGGTGGGCCCATTCTCCATACAAAAAGAAACTGTCTCCTTTGAATGAATCAAAAATAAGCTTTTATTAGCTATAGCTTGCCATATAAATCACAAGTTCGATTTTATCACCTTAGACGCAGTTCTACATGAATATTAATTGTGAATTTACGACAACATTCACATCCAGCAGTTTCTGAAAGAATTAGTCATATTTCTTGTCACCTCATTGGTTCTATAACGTTAACGGCGCTCCTTGTGTTCCTTTTTGGTATGGCATGAATGTGATAAATGTAAATTTTTTATATACGACAATGCAACAGAGTATACGGTTCACTTGATGACCTATTAAATATCTATACGTTATAACTATTCATTATTTTAACGCCATTTACAACTATATTAACTTGTTTTTATTAATTGGTCGTTTAGTGGTAGTGTAAGAATATCCAATACTCCATATCGTACCATGGATGTCATAAGAGGCGACAGAGGGAAACAAACCAGTGCCTGCAGTCTCGACATAGATCGGGAATCAAAATTAGTAAAATTAAACGCAATAAAATCCGTAAAAATAGTTTTATTCAATGTGTAGTGTTCGCGTAAATATAAGAAATCATTAGCCATCGCTAACTAACGATCGCTAAATAGTAACAAAAAAAATCGTTTACCGTAACGATGCTTACGATAAATGCAAGTCTCTACAGCCGAGATACCGAACAAAATCGTTACATATTTTTACATTAGGATGTCGTTACGCTAACAAAAAACGTATTCATAGTGCGGAGTTTTCTTAAAAAAAATATTGGCTGTTAAGAAATTTCCTTGAATCACAGGATAAATTGGTAGACTTAATTTTATAAATATAATTGCTTTTCTTTGAAAATTGTACAGAAACAGTAGACACCTTACCTTATAAAAATATTTTTCATAGTGACTTACAAGCAGCTTTTATCGTTTCTAAGACTTGAACTAATTTGTTAAATATCAAAGGACATAAAAGTTTGCCTCCTTGCAGCACTGTTTTAATGTCCAAATCAGTCAAAAATTAAAATTGTCAATGTCTCAATGTCAACTTCTTGTTGATTGCAAAAATAATCAATTCATAGTACATACCATGTTCTTTTTTGTATCGTGTTCGTGATATTTTCAATGGTGGGGGACAGTGACGCAGGCGCAGGCCCGGTTTCGAGCTGCGTTTAGTAAGTACAACCTACAACACCTAGTAATAACTAGTAATAAACAAGTAATACTTATATGAAAAATAAAGCAGCCATTATGTACTCCGTGTCCCCATTTTTATTTCTCCAACAAAACATTTTATAAAATATATAAAATATAAATAGGTATATACTTATTTATATTTTATAGTATCTTCCTATTTATATTAACAATATTTTAAAAAAGAAATTCCGGGGAAACTGCCCACGGCAGTAAATATTTTTCTCCAAAGATCATAGCTCGAAAATACAACTTTCCGATGTGATTATTGGGGAGTTTTTTAAGTTTATCGGTAAAGTCACCTGGGATTTTATGCATTTGAATTAAAATCCAACAAAAGGCAGGTAGGTTCAGCTTATTCCCAGGAACATGTTATAAGAATATTTTTTAATTAGTTTAGAACTATCATGGTAAAATTTTGTTAATTTTTGAAGTTATTCAACTTCATGCACTAAACAAATTTTTTAAAATCTTTTTACCGCTTTTTTAACAATCATTTTTCGATAGTCCTTATAAGTAAAATGTACATCACTAGCTAACGCACACAATGACAAATCAAAATTGGTCACGCGTTTTCTGCTGTCAGGTGGTCTATACGCCAGTATATTCTAAGTCTATGCTTGTATCTATTCGAAGTAAAAGTAGGTACCTTTTCTTCAATAATCTAAATTGTCCCACAGCTGATTAACCTTTCACATGTAAGATTATCAATGTATTCATTTTTATGTCAAGTTTCTACACTATTAATTGTCTTTGTCATGTTATTTCTCATCAACATTATGCCTTTTTCCTGTATAAAAGTAGTTAAGACTCAGTTTTAATTTCTAACGGTTAATAATTATAAAGATAAATTCATTACTTTTAAAATGTTTAATATTAAAACATTTTAAAAGTAATTATAGTCACATAATTAATCACATAAAAAAGTACTTATTTCAAATGTTATTGTAACTAGGGAGGAAACGAGCCAATATGGCGGGATGAGACGCTATTAAGTGACCAAGACTGATTTGTTAAAATTAAATAAATAAGTAAAAGACATCCAGATCTATTAATTTTACACACATCTCTCTTATAGCATGCAGTAATTAGGTAAAGACTACATAAATAATTATGATGTGTAAGAGTTTGATTATTAACAAAAACACTGACTATGGAATAAACCTAAGTACTTCCATGTCACCTGTATATAAATGATCCATGATAATTTTTTATTTTTAGTCGTTATTAGGAAGACGCTGCAGCCCATTTCCCGATTTGTTTCCCTCTGTCGCATCTTACGACATCCACAAGATGATATGGGTTAGTAGATATTCTTACACCGCCACTACACGGTATATACTCGTAGTTTATTTAATAAAAAATAATCATGGACATCGGTTAACAGTTGGTGAAGATACCCCGTTGAATACTCATACGTACAAAAATACAATACGAATTGGAAAACTCCTTTTTTTAAGTCGGCTCAAAAATTAATGATTAACATTAAAAAAAATACATTTCTTCACTTTATCGACTGCGTTGGTCTATAAATGGCATTCATTTATCCTGGAATATTCTATTATAGGAGACCACGGATGAGAGACTGCGCCATTTGTTCCCTTACAAGAAGATCCGATGCAAGAATGTACTCGGAAAATATTCGAGAGATAAACACGACAAATATGTCAGGCTTCAATGTTATGGTCCGTTGGTAAACTTCAGTTATGTTTATATGCAATCCTTATTCTAGAACAATTGTATTTTAAGAATAAGGGTGACAAACGCGCACACAACTCTTAATTGTGATATAAAATGACGAACAAAATAATTATTATAAAAATCAAAGGCTTCCGATGATCATTTTCAAAATATACACCAAGCCAAGGCAATAGTATTTAATTTAACTCCTTTATTCTTTGGAATGTATCTTCAAGTTTCAGCTTGATTTACTTTCTATATTAAGATTGCCTCAACTGAAATACTTTCCTATCAAAATTCTATTTTAATTAAATTTTAACAATATACGCCCAATCATTTTTATAAAATTATTGTTAAAATAATTTGACGACACAGATATGTTTTTTTATAGAGTAAGGGTGACAAACGAGCACACAGTCCACTTGATGGTAAGTGGATGCTGTGGCTCATACACATCTACATTTAACCCAATTAAGAATCAAAAGGCAGATACGTTGTCACCCCTGTGGACTAACATGAAATGCCTCGGTTCCAGTAAAAGGGGTCTCCGGTTCTCTACAATCACAATACGAAACACAGCAGCCTTAAGCTGCTATTTTACGCTGGTTTCTGTAAGAGCGTGGACCTACCCCGGTAGAGCAGACCCATTCGTACTACAACCATAATATAGCTGCAGTGTGGCTCTACCACGTACGTTGTACTTACATATACATACAACTGTGATTAGGTTGATACGACGATTTAGATTAACAATAGACCCGGTAGGTGGCGCTGTTGACGAGATCGAGAAATCACCCGCGCAAAGCCGGGGCGGATCGCTATTATTAGTATAAGGCTGCAAAAGAAAAACCGATCCCGTGGGTATCGTAAGAGGCGAGAGAGAAAAATGGAACAGGAGCAGTGGCATCTATGTGATAAAAATACAAAATATTAAACAAACTGGTTTTCAACCCATCTGCCAAGCGTGGCAACTATGAAAATTATTTCTCTATGAGGTGATATATTAGATGGGCCTTCGTTAGCAGTAGACTTTTGATAGGCGGTTAAAAATTAATAAAACTACGAAAACTCACGGAGCGTAATGATAGACGTGTTAATTTGTGACGTCTGCGCAGAAGGTGACGCCATCTGCATTGACGTCGGCATTGACTATTATTGTATCAAAACCTAATAACAAAGTAACCTATATTACTGTGGAAATAAGTATAAATTAAAACGTCTCGCACTTTGAAAACTAATCCATCCTCGAGGTAATAACTAAGACATCTAGGTAGAAATCGTACTTTAGCATCTTAACAAAAATTTCTTATTTGTTTTCTTCTTCGCACGGCTTCTTTGTGGAATTGTTTACCACCGACGATTTTTCCGGGCCGATATGACTTAGTGACCTTCAAGAAACGAGCTTATTCCTTTTTGAATGGCCTGCAACGCACTTTCAATTCCCCTGGTGTTGCAGTTGTTCATAGGCGGTGGTAGATACTTTCGTTTGCCCCTTCTTCGACGTATTCCAAAACTAAGATATTATTTTTTTAATAACTAGTCTGAATTTTACTAACAAATTATTTTATATTTGAATAAAACTGGTTTTCACGGATTTTATCGCGTATATTATCTTATTTTATATTCCCGACGTTTCGAGCACTTTACAGCACCCATGGTCACGGGGTAGACTGAGGTGTTTGACGTCCCAACGTCATAGTTAACCACGGCTACCTCCAGATAAAAAATATTAATTTTTGTTCCGATCTACGCAGTATGAACTTATAGTGTCTTGAAGTCTTGCAGTTGTATGCTTGGGTTGGGATTTAATTTTATTAATTATAGGATCTCAAGCAGATGGCAGCACCCATCCATCTTCTCTATTGAAATTAGGATGTTTTTTGATTTCAATAGCCTCGCGAATCATCCTTGGAAGGAATCGATGTACTTTAACAAAGATTTGTGGTCTATCAAATCTGATGTAGTGGCGAGGGCGGTCCGATTCTTCACATCAGCTATATGTTCTTTAACGCGGGTTATTATTGATCTTTTGGTTTATCCTATGTAAGAGAGACCACATTCACAATCAAGCTTGTACACTCCTGCATCTTGTAGAGGGACATTACACTTGACCAATGGTAAAAACTGACCAATTTTCTTAAGCGGCTTGAAGTATGTTTTAATGGTAGCACGCTTCAAGATGTAACCGATCTTGTCAGTGACACCTTTGACATATGTCGGTACAGCAGGCACACGCTCGAGCGTGGCCGGCTTCATTCATTTACTGTGACGTAGGAGCGGGACCCGAGGCTTGTTTTCGTGCAAAACTTGCTTGACGTGTTGGAGCTCGACGGCCAGGTGTTTACTGTCGCAGATCCCTCGTGCTCTCTGAAACAAAGATTTACCCACAGCAGCTAACTGTGAAGGATGGTGGTAAGGATCACCGTTTAAATATCTATCTGTATGGGTCTCTATACATAGTGTGGCTCAAGGTGTAATCATGATTTCGAATTAGTAACACATCTCCAAAAGCTAAATAAATTGATTTTTGTTTGCCTTTAATTCCACTCTGAACTGAATTTTAAAATTTATGGAGTTAAGATGGTTTAAAAATGCAGTTACTTTATCTAAAGCTAGAATTGTGAAAGTGTTGTCTCCGTACCGCATGTAGAATCTTGGATTTACGGGAGAAGTAAGCAGGGCTTTCTCCTCAAAGTCTTCCATGAATATATTGGCGACATTGGGAGATACAGGTGAGCCCATCACCACACCATCTACTTGCTTGTAGAACTCTTCCTTCCAGAATAGGTAGCCAGATGTAAGACAGTGTCTGAGTAATACTGCATATTATATGGGCATGTTGTTTTCTCCCAGCCTTCTAGTTACAATTGAAATGCAGTCTTCAACAGTTAAGCATGTGAACAGTGACTCCACATCAAAATTGACCATAGTTTCATTGTCTATGAGACCTACATCTGGCAGGGCTTTAATCTCTTTGACAAAATGCTAGGAATCCTTTGTGTGTGCTCTTGTATGTCCACTGAGCGGTGAGAGTATTTTCGCTAAGTGTTGAGCCACTCTATAAGTTGGTGAAGCGATTTGTCTCACTATGGGACGTAGTGGAGCATTAGGTTTGTGTATTTTCGGTAACCCATACAACTTCGATGGTTTGGCACACGTAGATATTATCTATTTTACGTCCAGATTTAATTTTCGGAGTGTTTCTTTATGAGGTCACTAGTTGTTTTAAGTGTGTTATTTAAAGGGTCCTTTTTAGCCTTTTTATAAGTTCTTACATCCGACAAAAATTCTTGTATTTTAGAATTATAATCCGACCTACCATGATCACCGTGGCATTTCCCTTATCTGCGCGGATAATTGTGAGTTCTGTTTTATTGCGTAGGTTATTCAATGCCACAGAACACAATTGCTCTCTACCGTTTAACGCTATAAATTATTCTTTGGGTAGATTCGGTTTGGGCATTGAACTTTGACGTAACATAGACGAAATGGTTTGACGTTTCGCCTCCAAATCTTCTTTCCGCATATTGTTTTTAAATGAACAGTCCTCGACATTACAGATAATTTCTTTGTACGGTAATCTACGCAGTGTTGTAACGAAATTCATTCCTTTCGATAATACTTTAATTGTTACATCATCCAGAGTTTGTTTAGACAAAATAAAGACCGCGTTTAATCTATGATCCGTGTTTGTGGTGAACGATTACGTTTCGTTCTGACGTAGACACAGATGTTTGAAGTTTAATTTGGTCATTAATTTTTGATACTTTTCTCTATTTAATTTCTCGTTTATTTAACGTTTCGATGCAAACATTATAATCAAATGTCATTAAAACTGCCTTTAATTTACTGGATGATGTGTCTATGGATTTGTTTATGTCATGTAGATTGGAGCTTTTTTGTTGGATTACCGTTTGTAACAACTTTTTACTTGCCTGATTTAAAATCTTAGCGCTTGCTCGAATGTCCTTTTTGGTTAATATTTTGACACACGTAGGAATGAGATTATGGTCTCAGCATCGCTTTACGAAATTTTATTATATATTATATATTATTAATAAAGGAGTCAATCACTTTTGGGCTCACTAAAAATTTTAACGACCCTCAATGATATTATACACAAAAAAAGATACCGATGTATTATTATAAATAGCATAAAAGTTATATGAAAATCTAAACGAGTGAGAAGTCTGGAAAAAAGAATTGTTTTGATATTTATGTTCAGGTCATTGGTTCTGATAATGTAATATTAAAAAAAATGTGGTAGAGATGTGCCAACTCGGAAGAAACTCGACTCGAGTTAACTTGAATTGAAATTCACGTTACTCGAATAGTACTCGAGTTACGCAACTCGAATTGGCGGAACGAAGCTGTGTCAGTTTGTTACAAATTATTTTTATATTCTTCCATCCAACACAATTATTATTACTACCTTAATAGGTAGTTATATATTTTTGGTTTGCGTATAGACAACCTTCATAAAATAATATCACTCTAACCTTATGACAATTATACTTAATCAGTTTATTGATATATATATATATATATATATATATATATATATATATATATATATATATATATATATATATCAATAAATTGCTCGAATTAGTAAGTCGAGTTAATCACTAAATTGTAGACAGACACTGCATTGACCGTAAGATAAAGATGCGACTCGAGTAGAATTTTGTGACTCGAGTAACGCGGGTTAATAATAATTTATCATGTCACTCTAGTTGTACTCGAGTTTTTGAGCTATTCGAATTAACTATTTACAGTCCCTGCATCGATTGAAGTTTATCACTCGAGTTGAGAATAGTGATTACTTTAATCAAAGCATTTTTAAATAGTTACCTTTATTAAAAATGTAATATATGGCAATATGAAAAAAAAAAATATTTATTTATTTGTAGTATTTCCATTTTTTTTTTCATATCTGTAGTATTTCGAAATCTATAAACTGCTTTTTACATATATTACAAATCGCTTCCATCTCGATTTTTTTTTAAATAATGCCACACTGACGATTTTTGTTTTGTTGCTTCATTGTTATCACTCATACTTTAAACAAACAAGTATATTTAAATCACCTTTTATGTAATGCACTACTTATACGAATTAACAAAACATAAACAACAATGATAGCACAATCACGATATTATAAATCAAACTAAGTTCATATTTGTTTAAAACATGCCAGATGCAAGTTTGAATTTGGATGTAACCAGTGACGTCACCCGCGGCGCCTTATACAATGTGAATTAGTTGATTAGATGATAGAATTAGTGAAATAGTGAACTGACATCTATCTAGCGCTCTCCGAATCCATACGGTGTGTCGAGTTGACTCGGTAACTCGAGTGCAAGCGGGATCGAGTAAAATTTATTTTCAATCGAGTACCGAGTTACACAGATTCACTCGATTGAATCGAGTGAAAACAGAGTTCGAGTTGCATCAGCATCACTACTGTAAGAATAAAGTCTGTGGTTAATGGTTATATACTTTAAAATAATTTTTGGTAGCAAACTAGCAAAATTAGTTAATAACAAAAAAGTTTATACTTGTTTGTTTATAAGACAATAAAATAAATATCATCTTATCGATGCACAAGTGTTTAACAAAATATGGATAACATCTATTTTTCCTTTTTATTTATTTTTTGTGGTCGCATGGTACAATTGCCAATGTTATTCGAAATTGGAAAATGAAAACTAATGAGTTTAGTTAATTAACTTTAAATTAAAAGAACACAATTACTAAGTTATGTATTTAATACAAGAGCTTACTTTTACACCTAGAATTTTGGAAAATCTAAATAAGATCTATAATTTATGATGAATTACCTAAAAAAATGACTAACACAGGTCTTAGAACCTTAATAGTATGTTAAAATTGACAAGTATAATAATATTTAAGTTTTATGTAATTAGTAAAATCTAAATTAAATAATAGATAGAATAAATACATAAATGAAGTTTTTGTGTATGTTATAAGAAAATTAGAATCTATGGGTCGAGTTTAAGAAGCTTCTCTATTTGATGTAGCTTCATCGGCTTTGAAGAGATTCATTTAACTGCATTTAGGTATAAATACCTATATTCAGCAAGTTGCTCCATAAACTTGACAATACCAAATGGCATCAAACATGGATCCTGAATTTATGCCAGCCATAGTAGAGAGACAGTATAGATAGTATATATATTTATGTGTAAATAAGTAGTTATTACTTGTACTAGAAGCAAATATACAGTTTGCATAAGTATTGTAACTTAGTTAAGCCATTTTTACTTGTGTAATGGTTATATCCTTGTTGATCAGATGCTTCTATTATCCTTAGATTGATGTGTTGTTAAATCTGCAGAAAGGAATATTATTTTGTCATCTACTATCAGATAATTAATATAAAATAATATCCTTTTCCCCTACATGAAACTAGTAAAAATAAGACATCGGACAACTTTTACATACAAATAAATTACAACATGTCAAATATTGTTGATGTAAATCCATAATTACTACTTGTGTATTTGATCATATGGAATTGATTAATGGTGTATATTTTATAATAATTTCTTATTTATTTAACATACAGGCAGAGACAACAAAATACTGAGAAAAATATGAAAATGTAGTTTATTGACATTGAAGTAATAGTATATATATAGTCTTATCTCATATCTCTTATTATTGAAAATGTCCTCCTGATTCCTAACAATATCATACGTGGACATGTTTTTTTTTAATTTATAGTGTTCGAAATGTAAATCAATACAAACATAAACATAGACCTCACACACTATTTAGATTGCAATAAATATAGAAAAAGTAATATATTGATAAGAATTATTATTTAGTATAGACACTACAATATTCATTAACTTTTTTCAGGTGGATCGCTTAGAATAAATGTGTATGTATTGTAGGCTGAAATCTTGCAGAGCTGCTCGTAGGCAGAGACAAAAGTATATGGATATTGAATACAACAGTCTTATATCTCATAACGTTGAAAATATCCTTATGATTCTTAACAATATCATAAATGACCATGTTATTGTCAAGTTATTTTGAAAAAATCTTTTGAAATGATAATGACTGACAATAATAAATACAATTTTTTTTTTTATAGAATTAGGGTGACAAACGAGCACACAGTCCACTTGATGGTAAGTGGTTGCTGTGGCCCATAGACATCTACATCTATCTTCGTTTGCGAATTAAAATGCAGATGCGTTGTCAGCCGTGAGGACTAAGATGGAATGCCTCTTTTCCAGTAAAAAGGGTCTCCGGTTGTCTACACTCACCATACGAAACACAGCAGCATTAAGCTGCTATTTTACGCTGGTATTCTGTGAGAGCGTGGTCCTTCCCCGGTCGAGCCGACCCATTCGTGCTACAACTATACTATTAATATAGCTGCAGCATGGCTCTACCACGTAAAAAATTATACATGTATTTTTGTTATCCTTACACAACCAGTTTAAAACATCTTACTTTCTTACTTATCAGTGTGTAATAACATAGACAAACATGATATTACCTAGTCATTTTGGCTTTAATGGTGTTTGGGGTATGATAACTTATCAGTCAATATATTTTAAAACAAAGTTTACACACTGCACATTCACTAATCAACCAAAACATATTAAAACAAAGTCTTGACACCGCACCTGTCTGTCTGTCTGTTCCACTATTAATAAACTGTTCTGGAAATAATTACAAAAATATATGCAGTGGCATTTTACGTTGTGTTTTATCCTTATACAACCAGTTTAAAACAACTTTCTTACTATATAGCATGTAAAGGTAATTTTATAAATGGAAATATTATCCGTTATTCATCTTGGCTTTAATCAAATTTATTTAATTACTGTAATGGTCTTTGTGATGTATATTCACTAATCAATTAATACCTGTAAAAAATAGTCTCCACACCACGTTTGTTTGTCTGTGCACTGTTTTGCCGGAATTGCTAAAAGGATTTTCCATCAATCTTAAAGTACCTATAATTGCTGAATGTACCTACAACTTTGTTTAATACTATTAATTATTAAGCTATTCTATTCTATATACACTATTCTAACTCATAATATCGTTGAAAACTACTAGAAAATAGCTTTTAGTTTGTTTTAAGGTTATTGTGATATTCATATTTTAATTTTTAATTTCTCAGAATTCCCGTTAGATGCGATAAAACTAATATTATTTTGTAATCTATAGATTATAAGGAATAAATCGACATACATTTAATTAAGTTTCCCTAAAATTCGTGGTGGGCCCATTCTCCATACAAAAAGAAACTGTCTCCTTTGCTTGGTCTTGAGATCTTCTAATCGGCGAATTTTATTTGCAATTACCAGTCCGTACTGGTTTACATAATGATTTCTTATATTTACGCAAACACTACACATTTTACAGAAATGCTCGAATTTACGCGCAAGCACAGGGCACTCTCTGTTCCCTCACTATCATAGTAATCCGACACGACCGGAGAGAGATCAGACGTAGGACCAACGGCTTTACGTGCTTTCGAAGGCATGGTGGTGAAACACCTCCAACTTCCTTACTCTACTTGACAGTAAAACCCATTTACTGATTTTGGCCTGACCTGGGATTTGAACCAGGGACCTTATGATCAGCAACCGCGTTTACGACCACTAGTCTACGAGGCAGCCCACACGGACCTGTCTACACTCAATGTACGAAACATAGCAACATTAAGCTGCTATTTTACGCTAGTATAGTGTGAGAGAATAGTTGACGTGGTACGTATGTTTGATCGAGTATATTCATTAAACATTATATAATGTAATGTAAGTTTCACTTAAACATGGGACCTATAAGTCCCAGACCAACATGGAATTTAATAGTCAATATAACATTATAACAGCCTTTAAAAAAGTATATTTTAAGTAAAGCCAATACTCCTACTAATGATGGTGAAATCTATGTCGGAGTCCATAAAAGAAACAGCACGCGTGAAGTATTCAATATTTACACTTTTATAACAATAGAGTAACGTTCAACATATTGCATAAACTGTACGTTATAGCAGAATAAAGTGGTTCAAGATTATGTAAAATCACGGGCAGATTCCAATAATCTAAATAATCAAGATAATCTAGGTTATAAATAATCGTCATTCCCAATTAATGCTGAGTAATCGGATATCATCTTTTAATATTAAATGTGTGATATGTTTGCTGAAGACTTATGATACAATTGAAAACTAGATTATTGATCACAATTTACAGATTAAAAGTAGTTAGTAAAGTTACAGTCTATATACTTTCCACTAGTGTACACTGAACACCATGCTGAAACCATGAAGTTCTTGGGCGAATACTATATTTTTACCGCACCCTTTTATGTCTTAGTATTGAACTTAGATCTAGTATTTCAAGGAATATTCAAATAGGAGTTTTAAAAACTCGGGAACGTGAGGGTCTAATGAAACTGTTTGTATTCCGTTGCAATAAACGGTAGTTTGAAAGAGAAATATGTGTTTTATTGATTTTTTTTACACGTAGTTTTGTGTTAACATTTATTTGGTTAGCAAGTTCTAGGTTTGAAAGATAGGCGTAACTAAGACAAAATATAATATCACATAAAGTAAATTTTGGGTTTGGAAGTCTGGCAATGATGGCAGCCACGACTTTTTCTGCCACCAGGGTGGCTCCGCTTAGAAATGAGGTGAAATATTTTACAGATTTCATAGAGTGGGAAGTTAATTTGTTAGAAAAGTGTAGAGATTATTGTTTTATTTTAAAAAACATTATTTATTATATTAATATAAATTTTATAAAAAATGGATAACACGAGTTACGGATATTCTTAAAAGTAGAGGAATAAAAAAAATTAAAAAGGTAAAAAATTAAAGAATAAAGCACTGAGGCATTGTTTTCTGTATATACTTATACTAGAAAAACCTTTTAATTAAGTCACAACTTTTCAATGATGACGAAAATGTGTAACCAACTGCGTAACGTATAAGTTCACCTTGGTCCCAACTAGCAACATCTTGTGAACGTAAGATTATTAGCCCTCATTGTTCGCGGGCCTGATATTGCATACTTACGTAATAATTTGGTCCCTCTTTCTATTATATTATATGTCCATTATACTGTTACTTGGTTCTCTAAAATATCTGAGAAAGCAATGATATTTTAATATTCTTTCTTTAAGAAGCATTAAGTATCTTTTATGATTCCTAAAACGACCGCCAATAAAAAAATTCTAATATAAAATACGTGGCCGGATTCTTTACCATAAGTAAAGTGTACGAAAGAACGGAATATAATAAAATTGAGAAGAATAGAATAGAATAGAATAGAATAGAATAGAACGGAATGGAAGGGATTGGAATGGAATAAAATTGAATGGAATGGAATGGATTAGAATATAATAGAATTAAAGAATAGAATGAAAAAAGAAAAAAATGTATGACAGGTATGTTTGCTGAAGACATGATAAAATTGAATAATGTATGATTGATTACACTTTACAGATTAAAAGTAGTTAGTAAAGTTACAGTTTATTTACGTTCCACTGCTGAACACAAGCCTACTCTGATTTTTGAGAGGATTATGGAGTAATTAACTGGCTGCGATGCACGGTCTTTACTAGTCTACAAAAGGCATTGTTTCTTAGGCACACAGATTTTTTCACGATGTTTTTCATCAACGCCGAGTACCTAATAAATCAGCACTTTCAAGTCGCAATTTTCAATTTCATTGGTGCTGGCGAGAATCGAACCAGGGTTACTACGAGATCTGTGAAATTAACGGTCAACGCTTAGCCTCTGAGCTAACTCACCTCCTAAATGTTTTTAGACATTAATATCTCTAATGGCAGATATTCCAATTATGAGATAAAAATAATTCATAGAATATATTAAAAAAATTATTAACCTAACTGTATTTAAAGGTGAAACAATTGAACTATTTTATTCATACAACTTTAATTTAGCCCTTAGAGAAATTAGTGTGTAAAATTGTATTAAAATCGATCCTAGTACTTATTCGAAGCAATATACTCGTAAATTATTAAATATAGTCCTCATTTGATATAATTTCTTGGGTTAATAAAAAAGCTTTGAATTGATGAATTTGATGAAGCCATTGATTATTCTCAATTAGAATTCACTATTTCATTTAGAAGCTTATACTGTATCCCCCCCCCCCTCCACGTAACTATGGGTGCTGTAAAGCCCCCGAAACGTCGGGATTTAAAACGTTAAAATTAAAAGCAATAAAATCCGTAAAATAAGTTTTATACCAAACAGCTCATACATACTGAAAGTCAATTCGACATTAAGTCAATTTGTATTATATTAGCTTTACTACAAATAAATAAATCAAATACCTTATATACGACCATTACCGAATACCATACTATTGATTACACATGGTTAAGTTTATTACATATATTATAACAACGTATTAATATGTGGCAATAATATAGTGAAAACACAAAATCTGTTTCTACTGCAGAAAACGTGTTCGCTATTTTTAGAATAAAACATATTTTATTCAATATAAACTATGTTATAATACTCACCGTTATAGTCTATCGAAACCCACTGCTGAACATAAGATTTCCACGTAGATAGTTGCCTAGCTTGACAGGTGGCTTGGCAAACAAAGTTGTATATTACTAAGATGTTACCAGAATGTTGCTGCCCACCTTCTGTTTTGGTTTTCCCTCTGTCGTCTGTAATAACACCCAAGAGATGCTATATGGGATGTCGGTTTTTCTTATGCAGCCACTACCCGGCATTATTCCTCATACAATATTGATCCTTTTATGGAACAAACGAGCACACAGTCCACCTGATGCTAAGTGGATGCTGTAGCCCATAGACATCTACATTTATCCTCAATTAATAATCAAAATACAGATGCATTGTCACCCCTGAGGCCTAAGATGGAGTGCCTCGTTTCCAGTAAAAATTGTCTCTGGTTCTCTACACTCACAATACGCAACACTAAGCTATTATTTTATGCTGGTATTCTATGACAGCGTTATACTACCTCAGTCGAGCAGATCCATTCATCCTACAATCAAATATTTAGCTGAAGCGTAGCTCTACCGTTTATAATCATGATCATGAATAGTTTTGAAAATAAATAAATTTAGTGGCAATGGGTCAGCCTTATAGTTCAAAGAACCGACAACCAATTGAGTTTATCTAGTGGCAGCCTCAAAGTGGCAAACGAATTATGGGGGCAACATACTATTAGATGGTGTGACGACCTGGTAAGACATGCAGGATATCCATGGATGCAGGGGGATTAGTACCGTGTTTTGTGGCATTCCTCGGGGGAGGCCTATATTCGGCAATGGACTTGTCTTCTGTAACGATGATAATGAATGCACGTACACTATAATAGTGCCTTTTATATTATTTTTGACGTTGTCTACCTAAACACCTTAATTTATTTTTGTTTATATTTTGCACAAATAATGCCAGGATTTCAAGGCAAACGCAATTTCCATCTTTCAGCTTTTTGCGAGAATATTCCGTTGTATAAAACTATTTTTACGGATTTTATCGCGTTCAATTTTACTATTTTGATTCCCGACGTTTCGGGTGCTTTACAGCACCCATGGTCACGGGGGGACTGAGGTGTTTGACGTCCCAATGTCATAGTTAGCCCGCCTACCTTCAGTTTTTTGAATATTCATTTTTGGTCCGATCTACGCAGAATGAGCTTACAGTATCTTGAAGTCTTGCAGTGGTATGCTTGGGTTTGGATTTAATTTTGTTAATTATAGGATCCCAAGCAGATGGCAGCACCCATCCATGTTCTCTATTGAAATTAGGATGTTTTTTAATTTCAATAGCCTCGCGTATCATCCTTGGTAGGAATCGGTGTTCTTTTGCGAGGATTTGTTCTCTATGAAATCTGATATAATGGCGGGGTCGATCTTGAACATGTTCACAGACTAAAATAAAATTAAAAAAATTATTAAAAAAAAAAAAAAATAGTAAAATTAAACGCTATAAAATCCGTAAAAATAGTTTTATTCAATGTGTAGTGTTCGCGTAAATATAAGAAATCATAATATTCCGTTGCATTTTCCTTGTATATTCAAACAGGATCTCAAGATCAGAGTTAAGGAACGCGCTGCGTCAAGGGAGAAGTATTCAAGGAACTTTTATGCAAAATTTTAATAATTTTACAAAATAAATACTTTCCGTCCTTTAAAAAGAGCCTTTATATAAAATATGTTTTGTACCATATCATTCAAAACTCGTCTGTACACAAAAAAAACATGTGATGGCCATTATATACTGTTTAATGAAATCAGAAATTGAATAAACCAATTAGATTGTAATCAATATTATATGTAGAGATATTCATTAATATATTTTGAATGATCTATTTAAAGTAATAACTACCCCACCTTTAAATTTTTATACGTGGTAGAGCCACGCTGCAGCTTTATTATTGTTGAATGGGTCGGCTCGACCGGGGAAGGACGCCGCTCTCACAGAATACCAGCGTAAAATAGCAGCTTAATGCTGCTGTGTTTTATGGTGAGTGTAGTGAACCACAGATCCTTTTTACTGGAAACAAGTTAATCCATCCTAGTCATCTGGAGTGACAATGCATCTGCATTTTGATTCTTAATCGAGGGTAAATGTAGATGTCTATGGGCCACAGTATCCACTTTCCTTCAGGTTGACTGTGTGCTCTTTTGTCCCCCTTATTCTATATAAAAAACTTATTTAAACAGAGGGTGTAAACCAATAGACCATATAAGTAGCAGATCTAGCTAGACATCACTTATATTCGATTGCGGTCTACGTCAGTCGCCGGTCGTTTGCTATGGAAATGACAGTGAGTGTATTTTGTCTCTGCCGCTAGCTATTTTCAAAGCATACGAGTACATTATTGATGTCTACGTTTTCGTTTGTTTGGTTATTTGTACCCGTTTTTTACATTTATGTATGCTTGTTTTCTTTGTGACCTTCTGTAGCTTCTTTATCACGAGGGTTGCATAGGCTACCTCAAGCATAATATGGCACTTACTTTAAGCACACTGTAATTTTATTATCGAATGAAAAATTACGCGCGGTTGGAGCAAAGGTTTAATAATATTAATACCTAATAATTTAATTTTTTTTATTTATTTTATATATTATTTTTATTTATTTGTAATAAAGTTATAATTTTTAATAACTTTTTTCTCAATAATTAAACTTTTCTCAGTAAAATAATTAATTTTAATTCATTTAGTATTTTTTTTAAATATTACTGATAAATAATTTAATGACTGCAGCAGTACAAGCCGTTTTGCATCTTAAATAATTATTAGTGTCAAGCTTTATAATACTATGTTAGGAAAAAATTTTACTATAATTTATAACTATAATAATAAATATATAATGGGTATATAACACATTATATGTATTGTATGTATATAACTACACATAATGTGTTATATTATAGTCAGTTAGATACTTTAGTCAGTTTCTAATTAATCTAATTACTTAGAAATGATCCTACTCATTGGGCGACTCGCTAGTAAATAAATAACTAAAAAAGCTGTCGCTAAATTAAACGTAGGACGTCATCGAAGTTTCAGAATTTTGAATTTCTTGTTTTGATATGGGGGAACACATTCGAACGACATAAACTTGAAAATTGTTCCTAAGTGGGCTTTATTTATAAAGCCCAATAAAATTTCACAACCGTAGCACAGCCGTAAAAGATTTAGTGACGGGAAAGCGCCAAATCTCCTACTTTATTTGCGACTGAAGTAAAACAATTCGCAGTGGTATGTCGACTTTACTGCCAATGTGTCCTTTCAGAACTTACTACAGAAAGAAATGGTTATAGTTTTTTTTTTTAATGAATAAGGGTGACAAACGAACACACTGTCTAACTTATGGTAAGTGGATGCTGTGGCCCATAGACATCTACATCTATCCTCAATTGCGTTGTCACCTCTGAGGACTAAGATGTAAGGCCTCGTTTCCAGTAAAATGGGTCTCCAGATCTTTACATTCACAATTCGAAACATAGCAGCAATAAGTTGCTATTTTACGCTGGTATTCTGCGAGGGCGTGGTCCTTCCTCGTTCGATCTGACCCATTCGTGTTCCAACAATAATAACTAGCTGCAGCGTGGCTCTATCACATATAAAAATATAGTATTTATATGCGTTATTGAAATTGGTATTCAAACGTATGGACATAATCTTACTTCAGAAAAGTTGAACATAAAAAATTGATTTAAATTAAAACACGCTATTATTTGCAAATTAAATTACTTTTAATTAATTTTGTCACACTTGTGCACTATAATCCTGTGCAGATGGCAAGTCTCCGTTGAGACTGATCGCCGTGATCAAAATCCAGTCTAGACGACATTATTATTATGTAATTAAACTATATCTGTATACTTTAGCAGTTATATTATATATATATGTGTGTGTGTGTGTGTGTGTGTGTGTGTGTGTGTGTGTGTGTGTGTGTGTGTGTGTGTGTGTGTGTGTGTGTGTGTGTGTGTGTGTGTGTGTGTGTGTGTGTGTGTGTGGTTATATTATGAATTTGGATTTTTTTTTATTTGGTTAATGTTTATGTTATGTTATGTTATTCTGAAATAGAAACATAAAAAGATATAAGAACTTTCTTTTTCAATCTAGTTTAAAAATAATACTTATTAAAAGTGTGAGATAGAATGTATATATGTGTGTATGTGTGTTTAAGCGTTTCCTTATGGTTGATTCTATCATGTAAGGTTCGATTAAGTATAAATTATGCATAATATAAAGGCATTAAACCCGCCAATGGCACGCTTAAGTGCTAGAAGCCCGTCTGTGTAAGTATCACCCTCTTCCCTATTTCCGCACCCTCCACCACCCAATAGCAGTACTTGCACTAATGTGTTTCAGTCTATAGGGTATAGATTATAATTAGCCATTATAATTATTGGTTGTGAGACACTCCATCTTAGTCCTCAGAGGTGACAACGTATCTGTACCCTTCTTTGTTTGAACTTGGCTGTGGGTATTCATGAGCAGCAGTAGCCACTTACTATTACTGAACATCGTAGACTGTGAGTGTGTGTGTGTGTTCATTTGTCACTTTAGTGTTATGAAAATATATAAATAAATAAACTTTTTGTTTGTAATGTTTTTGTACAATGAAAAAATAGAATTTATTAAAACAAAAACTAAAAGATCTTTGCTCTCGTCTTTACAAAACGTTGTAGGACACTTTGGAAGATTTGCCTATATTCAGCATCCAACGTAATTTTTTTTTTGTATTGCTACACAGAGGTGGGTAGGCCAATAGAAATTGCCTCTTGGCATTAAGGCTGCCCTTTGTAAGTTTTCTTTAAGAACCGCAGCAATGCAATTAAGACACAAAAGTAAATTAACATAAATGTTTTTGTACGTGGTAGAGCCACGCTGCAGCTATATTATGGTTGCAGCACGAATGGGTCGATTCGACCGGGGTAGGACCACGTTCTCACAGAATACCAGCGTAAAATAGCAGCTTAATGCTACTGTGTTTCGTGTGGTGAGTGTAGAGAACCGGAGACCCTTTTTACTGGAAACGAGGCATTCCAGGTCAGTCCTCAGGGGTGACAACGCATCTGCATTTTGCTTCTTAATTGAGGATTAATGTAGATGTCTATGAGCCACAGCATCCACTTACCATCAGGTGGACTGTGTTCTCGTTTGTCACCCGATGCTATATAAAAAAAATTATAAGATTATTTCTCGCTTATAAAAATGAAAGGGGTGTATATGGCAGATTACCTGAAGAGATGATTGTAAATTTAAATAGTACGCTATTAGGTAATCGGCGATACTATTATAAATCGACATGTATAACTTTTTTTATTATTATTATTAGCATGTGTTGACTGCAATACCACCTAGTGATAAGTGGTGATATAAATCGCACTGTCTTTGAGTAACAAAACACATTTTGACACGTGATGTAGCCATGCTGCAGCTACTAGTATATTATAGACGTAGCGGGAATGAGTCCGTTCGACCGGGGAAGGACCACGCTCTTACAGAATACCAGCGTAAAATAGCAGCTTAATACCGCTGTGTTTCGTAGTCCTCAGGGGTGAAAACTCACCTGCAACTTGATTTTTAATCGAGTATGTCTATGGGCCATAGCATCTATTTACAATCATGTGGACTGTATCCTTATTTGCCACCCTTATTCCATAAAAAATAACGTTTAGTTTGAATGCGTGAAATATCGACAAAAGGGGCAAAGAACTGCCGACCTACTTGTTCTTGACTTCAATACCACCTGGTAGTATAAGGGTAATGTTGTCCTGGATGGTGAATTGCACTGACTGAATAAAAAATAACTCAAAATGGTCATCATCGTCTTCATCATCAGTCCGTAAAAGTCTACTGGTGGATATGGACTTCTTCCTTCATAGATCGCAGATTCAGTTGTAAGCACAATTCCCGGAAGAAGCATTGCCGGTCTAGGTATTTTACGTCAAGGTTAAACGAGATTCATCATCATCATCATCATCATTACAGTCCTTTACAAGACCACTGCTGACAAAGGCCTCCCATAAGAAATACCACAAAGCACGGTCCTGAGCTACACGCAAACGTCAACATCCTGCATCTTTCAACAGAGCGTCACCCAATCTAGTGAGGGCCGCTCGGAGAAGCTCGAAAAACCGACAACTGAAAACATTTTTAGGTTACAATTATTTTTATCACAAAATATAATATTATAAAATGTTACCATGTCACAAAAAGTATGAAAAATGTTACAACGGCTAAGCGCTCGCCTTAAATTTCATAGTGTGTTAACAACCCCCGATCAGGTACTAATAAAATCATTAATTGTAATTTTAAGATCTGATTTACCACTTGCTCGACGGTGAAGGAAAAAATAGTGAGAAAACATGTATGTCTGAGAAATTAAAAAAATATTTCGAAAAATGTTGTGAAGTCCGCACATACTCTCAGAAGGGATAGGAGGCCTATGTCCAGCAGTGGGACGTATATAGGTACCTTTACTTTACCTATAACGATACCGTGTAACGCTGTTTGTGCTAAGTGTATAGTATATATAAATGGTGTATAGTAGAATTAATGGCCCGACTTCAGAATGTAAAATTTATTTATTTTTTTAGTTCTTTCAAGTCGGTTTTACCTATTATTAAAAGTAATTACAAGTTATTTTAATATCCTTTTGAGTGGACTAAAGAATAACACACTTTAAATTTCGTCTAAATAGTTCCATAAAAATTTCATCCCCATAATATTTTTCCAAATTTATATGGAAGCACCCCCGAAGTATAACCTATTCAATATAAAAGGATCATGAAAATCAGTTCACCATCGATGAAGATATCGCGTAACATACATTCAAAAAACATGCAGTCGAATTGCATATAGGGGCTAAAAAGCAGAAGAACTGAGACATTTTGACGCTGTAGTAAAATAAACAACAAAATCGTTCCGGGGTGTTGTAATTATATTCCGACTCCACAACAAGCGTTTCATACTTTGCAGCTCCTGCTTAAGTATTCTGCATTAAAACTTTAATCTTTAACATCATGTTAATTACTCTATCCTTACGGAAATGTGTCCTTTAAAAACTTGTGCTTTTTGTTTCTATGAAGCTACATTTCATAAGATGTTTATACCAGGATCTTTATATCAAGCTTTTTATTTTTTACAATGGGAACGGAGACCAAAGAGGTACGGGAAACGCGTTGTATAAGTATCGCTTGCATATGGACAAGTTTTCTAATTATTAGTATTACTTATTTATTTAGTAAATTAATTAATTAATATAGATTATTTTTAATAAATCTGAAGTGAAAAACGAACTTACAGTCCACCAGATGGTTGATGGATGGTTGAGTGATTACTACGGTCCATGAACTGCAGACAACTTTAAACAAAGAACGCTACAGATGCGTTGTCACTTCTGAGGGCTAAGAGGGAATACCTCACAGCCTGCAATTATCCTGGCTCTTTTGACACTTCACACCGGCACAGAGCAAAAGAAGCACTAATATTTGGCGGTAGAAATATTAAATAGGGCAGTATTTACTCAGGTGGACTCCTAGGCGTAATAGGAATCCTATCACATAGGCTATGCTGGTAATTACTGCAAAACTTTATTATAAGTTATTTATAGTTTTGTAACCTGTCATCAGGCTGAATAAATATGTAAACGAAAATGATAGAAATTTATTAATCTATAAATCCAAAAAGTTAAATAAATAAATAAAATATACATAAATAAATAAAAACCCAACCAGATGGAAGCCCTCAGCAGGGGAAACGGCGAACGATGAGGGCGGTATCGAGGAGCACCACCTTCTGCATTTAAGTCAAGCGGTCCATCACGGAGCCCCAGTCGCCTCAAATGACCTGAGTGGCTGACCGGGATTAGCCCGTTCGCAGAAACGACCACAGGTAGAATTTCGTTCAGCATATCAACCCACAGGTCCAGATATTTTGATATATTATTAAAATTTATATTACTATTAAAACAGATATTAATAAAACTTTTATTATATCGTGTATTTTGACGTGGTAGAGCCATGCTGCAGATATATATATAATGGTCGTATATATAATGGTCGTAGCACGAATGGGTGGACTCGACCGGGGAAAGACCAAGCTCTCACAGAATACCAGCGTAAAATAGCAGTTTAATGCTGCTGTGTTTCGTATGGTGAGTGTAGAGAACTGGAGACTCCTTTTTACTGGAAACGAGGCATTCCATCTTAGTGCTCAGGGGTGACAAAGCATTTGCATTTTGATTCTTAATCGAGGGTAGATGTAGATGACCATGGGCCACAGCATTCACTTACCATCAGGTGGACTGTGTGCTCGTTTGTCACACTTATTCTATTAAAAAAATACAAAAATGTCGCTTAAAAATACAAACTCGTTTAAAGAAATATAAACGCGACTGCTTTGTATGTAAACTTAAAAAATACAAAAATAGTAAATTATTATGAGAAATATAACAAAAATTATCTTTAATATTATCTTCTGAGGTAAATTAATCTCTTTTAGATAATTTCGTTAGTATAATTCAGTAACGAGGCACAAAATTTTGGTATCTCAGATTTTTGAGGTATTACTTGTGAATAATTTGGTGCTTCAGTAATCAGCGGAGTGTTTATAATAATCTTGGATATGGTAAATTAATACAAGGCTGGCGTAATTGGATTTTTCGTTAATTTTGTTATGAATAATAATGAAAAATATAATGTTACCCATATCCAACAGTTATCACATACGGGCAGATGATGAACACAAATTAGTGTTTGCGCCAAAACAGAAGCCATAGAAGCTTAAGTGTCTTTAACCTGCTCATGCCGGTTGATGGTGATATGAAAACATCGGAGCATGCGATGATGAAATGTCAGAAACATGACATTTAAAACACCTTTAGACTACCTAATAAATCCTAATCTTATCTTATTTAGGAAAAAAGGGTGACAAACTAACATACAGTTCACCTTATGGTAAAAGGAAGCTGTGGCCCACACCTATCCGCGATTAAGAATGGAATAAGATGGAATGCCTTGTTTCTAGTAAAAAGTGGTCTAGATTTTTCTACACTCACCATATGAAATAGAAAAGCAGCATAAGCTGCTATTTTACGCTGGTATTCTGTAAAGGTGTGGTCCTTCCCCGGTCGAGTTGACCCATTCGTGCTGCAACCATAATATAGTTGCAGCGTGGCTCTACCGCGTTACAAAACTTTATAGGTGGGGTAGGTAATAAAGTAAATAGATCATTCGAAATATTATATGAGTGAATATTAAACCTCTGTTGTAGGTATTGTTTATTGCTAGCTCACAATTTACAGATTTATGTTCGTTATTTTTAATTAAATTTCTCCCTTATTTATGTTATCTCGTCTACATTTTAAGGGAACAAAATGAAATGACTGTTGCAATTATTTATTATGCAATTAAAATGGGCGGGGAATTACTTTATTCACAATCTCTCTATTTATTACAGAAACGGTCCAATGGTGGTAAATACAACTAAATAACAACAATGAATAACATAATATAATGATTATTAATGTCCTGAAGAACGATTTCTGTGAAATCGCGATTCTTCCCCGGTCGAGTCGACCCATTCGTTCTGCAGCCATATTATAGCGGCTCTACCGTGTAATAAATATTAGGTCCTTACATATGAAATTAGCGTTTTGTCGTAATGACCAATTTGATCTGAAATATCTTCTCTTTGGTTAAGAATTCCAAATTCAAATTTATAAGTTCATTTAGCTGGTACATTTGAATTTTGAAAACAGTCATTCATTTGTTTTTTCCTCATTATTTTATTCTTTGGCGTCGCTTATTACCGCACAATGGAAAACATGAAATATCGGTATATTTACGAGTACGAGTTCTACCGTGGCACCAGTGCTGCAGAAACAGCTCAAAGGATTAATGAAGTGTATGGCGCTGGTGTCGCAAAATAAATCACGGTACGTTTTTGGTTTCAACGTTTTCGTTCTGGAAATTTTGACCTTCAGAACCAACCCCGTGGACGTCCGGAGACCAAAGTGGAAAATGAAGAATTAAAGGCTATTATGGAAGCGGATCCATTACAAAGCACTTCAGAGATAGCTGCAGGTTTCGGAGTAAGTTATAAAACTATTATTAATCCACTTGAAGCGAATCAGGAAAGTAAAAAAAATTGAACGATGGGTACCTCATGAATTGAGTGAATCGAAATTGCAAACACGCATCGACTGCTGTGTTACTTTGCTCAACCGACACAATAATGAAGGGATTTTAAATCGAATCATTACTTGTGGTGAAAAGTGGATACTGTACGATAATCGGAAGCGCTCGTCGCAATGGCTGGTCCCTGGAGACCCAGCCAATCCTGCCCTAAACAAACATTAACTCAGAAAAAGTTACTTGTTAGTGTTGGTGGACTAGCGCCGGTGTCGTTCACTACAGCTTTCTAAAATCTGGCCAAACAATTACGGCAGATATGTATTCCTCTTCTCCGATAACTTTGCAGCGGACGGACGTGTGTTGTGTTTTAAATAAATCTGTTCAATTTGTCACATACCATAAATAGTCTTAAAGTTGTTATCATTAGTGCAAAAATTCTGTCGCAAATAATATTTTGGTGACTTGCACGCGAGCGAACGACGTGTAGCAGCGAGAGAGGGGCCATTCTTCACCCCGCGAGAAAGGTACAATTGCATTTTATCTCTCTCCGCCTTCTTGCTACGATTGAACTACGAGCACGCCCACTTGCACGAGAAAACTACGTATTACGTAGCACATAAACATTGCTTGCTACGCTTGCCGTGTTGTGATTCATCGGGCTGTTTGGCGAGATCTATTCTACTATTGTCACTTATAATAACTGCCGCTTTACGAGTACAACAACATCATGGAGCCACATATTTCATGAGACAAAACAAACTCAGCGCCTAATTTAAGTATCGTTGATGACGATACACCAGAAAAGACCTACGGGTTTATTACATCAAGGACAAAACGGCAAAGAATGGACGACGAGAAAAACAGAGGTGATTACAGTGAATTCCGACACGAAATGCATGAATTATTTGAAAATTGGTCGCTTAGGCCAGACAGCCAAATGCGAAAACAGGAGGCTCAAATTACAAAATAATCCTTGATATTAAAAGGAATTCAGGAAGCTAATAGTAATATTGAAACTACGTCGATTAAAAAGAATGTCGAGCGTTTGGAAGGGGAGATTAAGAAAAAGGATGAATATGTTGCCATACTTGAGGACCGCCTAGAAGACATCCTAAGAAATAGCCGTAAAACTACTATAGAAATTAAAAATGTAGCTTTGATACTAATGAGTCTAAAGACGGCCAGATTAGCATGATCGAAAACCTTTCTAAAACCATAAACGTCACTATTAACAGGGTGGTATTAGAGACATTTACAAATCAAAAAGCACAACGGAGAAAAATCTGTGATTGTTGAATTTAGCTCGACTCTTTTAAGGAAGACATTCTTAAAGGGGCTAAGTCATTTAACAAACGTAACCATAGTGACAAGTTATGCGCCAAGCACTTAGAACAAAAGAAATCGATAGTCCCATCTTTATCGCAGAGTACCTTACACCGAAGGCATCGAGATTATTCTTTTGGCGAGAGACTTGAAGGTCCAAGAATTACAAATACTGTTGGACATCCTACGGTCGTGTATTCGTGAGGAAGGACGACAACTCTCCTATCATACATATTACGAATGAGGCAATGCTTCAAAAACTGATGAACAATTGACTAGCTTTCTTATTACTTTTACTAAAATGTTTTTCCGTATTTGTAACCTAAAATGCTTGCTGTGTTTTTGGTTTATTTTATAACCTTACTCATACACTTTTAACTTGTTCTAAAATGTACGAACACTTACTCATTTTTCAAACATTCTACACGACACTAAATTATATCTTAAACAATCCCTATCATCTGATTTTACACTCAGTCCCTAAATATATAAAATACAATTTTCACATTATTTACTTATATAATGATTATTACTGCTACAAATTTAATCACATTAATTACAATATTACACCGTCTGTTTTAAATTTAAATATGAATCGAAACCCCATGTACGAAATTAAAACGCAATACTATACCCATATTTCAACTACGATATCAACGAAAATAATTTTCACTATTTTCAAACTTTTCACAAAGACTGCGGATAATATGTTTAATTATTCCGCTTATTATTAATGGATAGCGAAGACCAATTATTACATGAATTGGATAACATTAATAATGTAAATAGCTTTGCCTGTAATACAAATGAACTCCCCAATCTTTTACCTTCAGATAAACCAACTTTTTCGATAGTTACTCAGAACATCAGGAGTATAAATAAGAACTCTGATGATTTTTCAGTTAGCCTATCATTAGTTGAGGAACATATTGATATTTTAATATTGACTGAATGCCGATTAAATCCTGATATTCCATTACCAAACAGACCCGGGTATTACATTTATAACACTACTAACAAAGTTACTCAAAACGATGGGGTCGTTGTCTACATAAATGATACTTTAGAACATAAAGTTAAAGAGATTTTTATAAATGATGCTACATGTCTGCAAGTTAGTTTAACTAACCTCATTATCTTGTGTATATAGATCACCATCTAATTATAACATAGAAAGTTTTGTAAATTCTTTAGATCAATATCTTCAATCTAACAATTTAAGTAAAAACGTAATCATAACAGGTGACATCAACATTAATCTATTAGAGGCCACCTAGATGCACGTAGTCACAAATATCTTGAAACAATGGCGCAACACGGTTTACTGCCGACATAGATTAAACACTAGAATCAACAGCTGTATAGATCATGTTTTTGCTAATCTTGATCCCAATAAGTACTCTGCTACGATAGCGGTCCTAGAAGCCACTACTACCGACCATTCCATGGTTCTTACCTATATCTACTCGAAAAGCGATATTACTCACAGAAAATCAACAAAAGTATTGATTGACTATAAAAGTGCAGTAAATACCCTAAATGATAACAATCTGGCTGAACTTATTAAAATAGAAGACCCAAATACTTTATCTGAAAAATTAATTGAAATAATTAACAAATCAATAGAAACTAATACAAAAGTAATAAAAATCCCAAGTAATAAACGTATTATTAAACCCTGGATAACTCCGGGTTTGTTGAAATGCATAAAAAACAGAAATAGGCTTCAAAAACAATCACAACAAAATAAAGAAAACGAAACATTATCTTTAATATACAAACGATATCGTAATTTTTGTAACAATCTGTTAAAAAAACTTAAACGAAAATATGAACAAGACCTACTCCTTAAAGCTAAAAATAATAATAAATTACTTTGGAATACGTTAAAGAATATTACGCACCTCAACAATAAAAAGTCTAATAATCAAGAACTTAGACAGTTGGCTGATACACCAAACAACTCTGCAAATTTAATTAATAACCATTTCTTGAATGTTGGGAAAACGCTCGCAGAAGACATTATTACACATCACCTACCTCAGAGTAACTTCGAGTTACTTCCTTCTTCTCAACCCAATTCCATCGGATTTATTGAACCGGATACAAATGAAATTGAATCAATTATCACAAACCTTAAATCTGATTCTGCCCTGGCTGGACAATATACCCACAAAATTTATTAAACTTGCCAAAACAGAACTTAGCCCTATTATTAATCATCTCTGCGTGCTATGTTTTAATAAAGGCGTGTTTCCTCAGTCATTAAAAAGGGCAATTATTCATCCTATATATAAGAGTGGGGCTAGAGACGACGTTAATAACTACAGACCTATTTCTGTTCTAACAGTGATTTCCAAAATTATAGAAAAATTATTAATAAACGGCTTTTAAATTTTATAAACAAATATAACATTTTATCGGACGCTCAATTTGGCTTTAGAGGAAAAAGGAGCACAGAAGATGCTATTTTAGCATTGACCGGCAATATTGTTAATATACTTGATAGAAGTGAGAAGGCTCTGTGTATATTTCTAGACCTAAAAAAGGCGTTTGACACCGTCTCCATCCCACTCTTATCAAGAAACTTGACAGAATTGGTGTTCGCGGTCAATTTCTTCTCCTCATATCCGACTATCTTTTAAGAAGAACTCAACAAGTCAAAATAGACGATAACTCATATAGTTCTAATGAGCTCTGCACAATATGGCGTTCCACAGGGTAGTGTTCTTGGACCTACCCTGTTCCTATCTATATTAATGACCTTACTGAAACTAAATTACCAAACGGTCAAATCTTCTCTTACGCCGACGACACAGCGCTTCTTTTTTATGGTAAAAACTGGGATGAAGTCCATGAGTCAGCCTCCAAGGGCCTACACACTGTTATCAAATGGTTACATAGCAATCTCCTTACCTTAAATATTAGTAAAACAAACTATATAACATTTGCAATCAAAAATTCTACGCAACCCAATAATAATCTTCATCTAATCGCCCATTCCTGTGAAAACCCTTACAGAGTGCCTAAATGTAACTGCCAGACCCTGCAAAGGTTAGTTTCACTAAATACTTAGGATATATCTCGATCAGCAACTAAATTGGCATAAACAAATTGACACTTGCACCCACAGAGTCAGAAAGCTATTGTGGCTGTTCAAATACATAAGACATGTCGCCGACAAACAACTTATTACTTACATTTATACTGCTCTGGTACAATCCATCATACTATATTGCTTGCCAATATGGGGTGGTACCCACAAAACCAAAATGATTAAAATTGAGAGGGCTCAACGCTCACTCCTTAAAGTTATGACATTCAGGAAAATTACATCGGGGACTTCTGAACTATATCGGGACTGCAATGTTTTAACTGTTAGGCAACTTTACATATTAAAATGTATTCTTAAAATTCACAAAACTATTATCCTAGATCCAAAAATCTTAAGTAAGCGTAATCCCTATTCTGTCGTTTTCTACCCCACCGTTAAAACAAAATTTGCTCGTACAAATTTTAATTCGCAATCTCACTTATTGTATAATAAATTAAATGGGAAACTCAAGTTTTACAGCAAACATTACTTTGAGTGTAAAAAATTGGTTACTTCTTGGTTGAAACAGCTTAACTATGACAGTACTGAATCATTACTTACACAACACGTAACATACGTTAGTTCGTATGAATCTTATTATATTACATTTATTATTTTGTTTTATGTATAACACACACACACACACACACACACACACACACACACACACACACATACACACACACACACACACACACACACACACACACACACACACACACATATATATATATATATATATATATATATATATATATATAGATATATATATATATATATATATATACACACACACACACACACACACACACACATATATATATATATATATATATATATATATATATATATATATATATATATATATATATATATATATATATATACATACACACACACACACACACACACACACATATATATATATATATATATATATATATATATATATATATATATATATATATATATATATATATATATATATATACACACACACACACACACACACACACACACACACACACACACACACACACACACACACACACACACACACTCACAGATATTATAATTCTTGTTACTTTTGTCTGTTGATTTATCTTTATGTATTACAAGTCATATCTATCATGACTTACTGATTAAAGGAAGAGCGGACTCATCCTAATACAGGTTTTTCAAACTTAAAAGGGTGAGATCCATATCTAACACTGTAAATGAGACTTGTGTTATGAATAAATATTTTTGTATTTTTTGTATTTGTATTTGTATTGTCAGCAACTGCAAACCATGAAGGAAGAACTAGCTGCTAAACAACCGAGATTGGTCAATCGCTCTAGGCCACTGCTGCTTCACGAAAACGCAAGACCACACACTTCACAACAAGCAACCACTAAGTTAGATGAGCTACAATTGGAATGTCTGCGACATCCACCGTACTCCCCGGACCTTGCTCCAACAGATTACCATTTTTTCCGGAATTTGGACAACTTCTTACAAGGAAAAAAATTCAACTCCGATGCGGTAGTCAAAACCGCCTTCAAAGAGTTTATTGATTCTCGCCGTCATGGTTCTTTTAGTAAAGGGATCAATGAACTACCTATGAGATGACAACAGTGCATAGATAACAACGGTGCATACTTTGATTAATTAAATATATTTTACAAAAAAAAAATGACTTTATATTCCTCCCGTACAAAACGCCAATTTCATATGTAAAGACATAATATATATACATATTTCAATAATTCAAACCGTATTTCAGAAGTATCATATATGGAATAGAATAGATTAGAATAATTTTATTCAATATAGATTATCACATAATACTTACTGAATTTTATTATATTTTTATATTTTTTATATTTTTATTTTATCATGTGCATATAATATACTACGATACTACTACTATAGCTACTTTATATTATAAGTCCTGTATACTTTATATTGTTTATTTACTAAATTACTTTCTTAGAAGCCAAACTAATGTTATGTCATAGGATACTATTTACTTTAGGTTATAAGACCTGTATACTTTATATTGTTTATTTACTTAAAAGCTAAATTACTTTCTTAGAAGCCAAACTAATGTTATGTCATAGGATACTATTTACTTTATGTTATAAGACCTGTATACTTTATAAATCATATTGTTTACTTCCTTAGAAGCCACACTAATTCGATTGTAATATTATATGCTAATGTTTATAGTTTACCATAAATTAACCATAACACCAAGAACAATGTTGTTCCCTAATGTTTACCCCCACCTCCTAGCTTCCTACACTATTTAAACCAGATCTTTATATCCCTCAACATAATTCTATTCCCAAGTTCTCTGTATCAACTACTATATTTTAAGTTAGTTTAAAAGTATTAAATAAATTTATTTTTAAAGGGTTTTTGTCTCTGCCACATAACAAATTTGGCGCAGTCGGTAGGATCTTGCGTGATTCATTCGCTTAAATCGCGTAAAGACGAAGTAAAAACGTACCAAATTCGACGGAACAGCATCGCCCAACAAGAAGACAACGTACGGTAGCTGAAGGCTTTTGAAAAACTTCGCCGAACCATGCAGCTCCATATTTTATTGTTACTGTGGTAAGTGGCTAAACTTGTTCGAATTACTATTTTTCCATTTTACCAAAATATTTTCCTACATCTACCACCTCATTCACATTCATTTTTTTTAATATAAGTAATCGTACTATTCTTTTATGTACTACTATATTATACTATTCTATTATATCAATTATTCATTGCCTGTGTAAAAAAATCTCAAAAGAACCCTAAAATGGCCTTAGACATCACCACATTACTTAAATTAATTCCCTCATTCGACACAGATAATAACGACAAGGTGTACAGATTCGTTAGGTCATGCAATTCAGCTTTCGACTTTAGTTCAGCGGACCAGAAGTCAGTACTTTTAGAATACGCGTTAAACAATATCACTGTTTCGGGTACGGCAGACGTTCACATTAAAGAACATGCCTCATGGACCGGTTTAAGAACGTTCCTTATTGAAAAATTCTCTAACGTTAAAACCATAGCACACCTTAACCTTGTACTGCAATCCATGTTCCAAAAACCTACAGAAACCTTAACCGAATATTTTCACAGAGTCGACCTTTGTCGCTCTAAAATAATTGAAAAATTAAACGCTGAAATATGCGATAAGATGTTATTAGGTCGCTTAGCGACAACGGCGGACACGGCTCTTAACGTTTTTATTAATGGCATTAGCTCCGACATCGGAGCAACGTTAAGAACAAAAGAATTTCCTAGTCTTTGCGAAGCAGGCCGATTCGCACTTCAAGCAGATAAAGCTCGTGCAATGAACAAAGCTAGGCAATCTTTATTTAAACTGAACATAACGCGTCCACCAACTTTTACAAAACCACCATACCATAACCATAATTATAATAATAATAATAATACAAATAAGTCTATGAGTCGAACTCATCTACCGTTTACACACACCATGTACAATAACGCAAACACACCACAACAAATTACGAAACTATGTAGCTATTGTAAAAATATTGGGCATAATATTACAGAATGCCGAAAAAGAGCTTACAATAACAATTTAAGAAATAATCAAGCCCAACGCGCACTTCCTGCGCCTCCTATCCTAGTTAACCATTTAAACTACCAAGCGACCAACGAGACGAACAACTCGTTGGAAATCGCTTCAGTATCCTGCTCACCGATCCCGACTCAGGATATGGAGAAACTACAAATATAAATTCTAGCAAATCGAATCATATTTCTCAAAGGCGTCCTCAACCGCCAAACCATCGAGATCACACTACACAAACAAACAATGTACCTTCCAAATCACCGCTTAAGTGTCAGGCACAATTGAAAAATGCGTCTACACAAACTAGCGACTTAGTTACTACACATCAATCAGTACTCACAAATTCTAGTTCTCAAACGGAAACCTACGAACAGGGTAGCCAGCCCCAAACCCTTGGTTTTCCAAAGCTTATTATTCTTTCTACATCCACTGACTCTATTATTACTATTTCTACTACATCCACTGGCTCTTTCAAGACCACTGCACCCACTATATCCACTGATTATTTCAAGACCACTACACCTACTATATCAAAACTCAAAACCTAAAACTAAAAAGCCTAAATCAAAACTTCCTAAATCCAAATCTAATACAAAATCTTTTGCCATATACGCCTTAAATGATGTACCACCCGATAACCTGTTACACTGCACTTTTCATATAGAAGGCAAACCAGTCACATTTCTCATAGACACTGGAGCAGGGATCTCGGTTATAAAAAGGGATAAAATAGGTTCTTCACACTTAAATAAATTAAACATCGTGTCAATCGTAGGCATTTCCGGTAGCCAAAATTCAATTATAACCTCAGGCACCACCGACATATCTCTAGATTATTTACCTAAATATCGTTTCCATGTCGCCTCCCTTAACATTAAAGCACACGGTATACTAGGTAACGAGTTTATGATAAAGAATAATTGCAACATTTACATTCAATCCAAAACTATGAGAATACGTGAAAGATCCTACAAATTACTTTATTTGAACAAAAATCTTCAAAATATAATCGACTCTAATAACCAATTCCTTTCTAGCCGCTCTGAGAGTGTAGAACAAGCAATATAAATTCCGGGACAGCAATAGTCGAAAAACAAATAATAGATAACGGTATTGTTATTCCCAATGCATTAGTCGAAGTCAAAAACAACTCATTTATTATCACTTGTAAATACAAACAAATCCGACAAAGTAATTAGCATTCCAAACATCGAAGTTCTCCCTTACCAACCAAATCAACAAACAAACAACATTCATAACCACTTAATTAACAATCTTAATCACACATCCGACACCGATAGACAAAACCAAGTACTTATCCTTATTAGACGCGAACATTTGAACAAAGAAGCGTCGAACTCATTAGATAAAATTGTTTCGAAATATCCCGACATATTTTTCATCGAAGGCGACTCACTTACATTTAGCAATCATACAAAACATCAAATGCCTACCACTACTGACATTCTAACTCACACAAAAACCTATCGCTTTCCTCAAGTACACAAACAAGAAGTAAAATCACAAGTCCAAAAAATGTTAGACCAAGACATTATCAGACCTAGCTCATCTCCTTGGAGTAGCATCTGGGTTGTTACTAAAAAACTAGACGCATCTGGGAAACAGAAATGGCGATTAGTTATTGATTACCGCAAGTTAAATGAAGTCACAGTAGGAGACAGGTATCCTCTTCCCAACATCACAGACATTCTAGACAAATTAGGTCATTCTCAATATTTTACCACATTGGATCTCGCCTCAGGTTTTCATCAGTTAGAAGTAGATCAAAAAGATATTCCTAAAACAGCTTTTAGCACTCCATGCCGTCATTACGAATATAAAAGAATGCCATTTGGCCTGAAAAATGCGCCAGCAACGTTTCAGCGTGTAATGGACTCCGTTTGTGTGGCTTACAAGGTTAAAGATGTTTCGTTTACCTCGACGACATAGTAGTATTTGCTTTTTGCCTTCAAGAACATGCCCAAAAACTTGAACAAGTTTTCTCTAGACTTAAAAAAACTTAAAATATGAACTAAAAATCCAACTAGACAAATGTGAATTTCTTAGACGCGAAGTTGCTTGTCTTGACCATATCATTTCCAACGAAGGCGTTAAGCCAAACCCCAATAAAAAACGGGCAGTTCAAGAATTCCCTATTCCTAAATCGTGTAAAGATATAAAAGCATTTCTAGGTCTTACAGGATACTACCGTCGGTTTATTCCTAACTTCAGTAAACTCACTAAACCTTTAAAATAGCCTTCTTAAAAAAGACACTGCTTTCATATGGGGCGAAACCCAACAACAATCCTTCAATGAATGTAAACATCTTCTTACTAACCCTCCAATCTTACAATATCCTAACTTCACTAAGAAATTCATACTAACCACAGACGCTTCGATAAATGCCTTAGGTGCTGTGCTATCGCAAGGGGAAATAGGCAAGGACTTGCCTATAGCATATGCATCTCGAACACTCAATAAAGCTGAAGCCAACTATTCCACCATCGAAAGAGAGTTATTAGCAATCGTTTGGACCGTCAAACATTTTAGACCCTATTTGTTTGGTAGGAAATTTAAAATTGTAACTGACCACAAACCGCTTACATGGCTTTTCTCGATAAAAGACCCTGGTAGTCGGTTAGTTCGTTGGCGACTTAAGCTTGAAGATAACGAATACGAAATAGTATATAAGGCAGGTAAAAACAATACTAAACGCTCTCTCACGCCCACCAATTCTCCACACGAACTTATATAATCCAACAAATAGCGACAAAACTCATCTTGACTCAAAAACTTCGGAAGACTATTTACAACTAAACTTTCAACACTACTTAGACATCGACTCTCACACATTTAATACTCCATATCTTCACATTTCACCAGACTGCCTCTTAAATGAACGTCACAAAAACATACTTATCCCAATCTCTTGTCAACTTTCCGATAAAAATACCCTTTTCAACCAAGCAATTTCCACTTGGTCTCAAGTGGACCCATATTTAAATAAACCAAAACACTTTACGAAACTGAATTATTAGTTTCAGATAACAAACAAAATATTATATTTGGCTGTTCGAGACCCACTAACTTCGATCCTTGGAATTCTGAAAGCTATTTTAAAATATTACTCGCTTGCCTACACAGCCATAAATTAAAATCACTTTACATTCCAAATCTAAAAAAGGAACCCACTTGTATACTTAAAGGAAACGAACAATTACACATCACAGCTTATTTAGCTGACACTTACGTATATAAAATCACCATATGTGAAAATAAAGTTAAAACTCCAGCTACAGAAGAGATAGCATCAATCCTGTAAACCTTCTATGATGATCCCCTATCAGGAAATCGTGTCATCATCAAAACAACACACAAAATACGATCTGAATATTTCTGGAAAGGAATGACAGAAACTATTAAAAATTATATTGATAATTGCCAAATATGTCAACGAAACAAAATTCAACGTAAAACATATAAAGCTCCCATGGTTATTACTTCTTTTTCTACTGAACCTTTTGAACGCGTAACTGTTGACTTAGTTTCTTATTCAGACATAACTAATGACTTTAATAAATATATACTCACATTACAAGATGACTTAACTCGTTTTGTTCAAGCATACCCCATTCAAGACAAACAAGCAACTACAGTAGCCAAATCTCTTTTAATTTTCTGTCAATATTACGGTGTACCTAAACGTTTCCATTCCGATCAAGGTACAGAATTTCTAAATAGCGTGATTAAACAATTGATGAAATTACTAGGATCCAACCACACAGTAAGGACCGCATATCATCCTCAAGCTAACGGTTCATTAGAACGATTCCACGCAACATTACGCGATCACATCCGAATGTACCACAAACGTAATCAATCTAATTGGGATCAAATTGTGCCATTTTCCGTTATGTGCCAAAACACATCAATTAATCAGTCCACAAAATTTACACCTCATGAATTACTCTTTGGTTACAAACCGCGTTTTCTATATTCTTTAAAAGCAAACGAAGTCTAAACAACTCATGACTACCTACGAGATTTAAATGAAATACTCAAGGTATCACGGGACATAGCCCACCAAAATTTAAAGTCAATGAAAGAAAAGGCAAAAGAGCGATACGACAGCAATATTAAAAATATAGCCAAATTTAACGTAGGAGATAAAGTTATGCTTAAAGTCCCTAACCCAAATAACTTAAATAGCCTATGGGACGGGCCTCATGTTATTGTTAGAATAGGTTTAATGAAAATTATATTATACAAAATTCTGGAAAAAACCAAATAGTGCATGCGAATCGCTTGACGCTTGAGACCATTGCATGACTTCATTCAATTATTATAACATTTTATTCTAAGACGAGATCGTAATTATTCATAAATATTTAACTTTAAATCTATTTCAGGGTGGCTCGAATAATGGCACACCCTAATAAAACCCTTAGTTTAATTGAAAATCTTTTATATCTTATAAAACACTCATATATTAATTTTACTATTTGTTTTTTTTTGTAATCATTTTATACAAAGTTTATCTATTTTCTAAGAATTATTATATAGCTAAATTTAAAAGAAGTCAAAACAATTAACTAAGTTTATTTTAATTTTCAGGTACTCCACAACTTTTATTGATGGGGATACCCACATAAATCCTATTCCTTCTAATTCTGGACTCTATTTCGAAAACAATGGTGAAATATTAATATCTTAAAATTCCTGGAAATTTATAGTATATTGTAATCTTGAACCTTTATTTCTAGCTCGCAACTCTATCAAACGATTTATATATAACTATCAATCTTTCATTACCACACATTCAAATTAAATTCACGTTATAACTACTACTTCATATATAAAAATAAACATAGACAGAATAGATTCTAGACTCGACGAACTTAATTCTTACACTGACAACAAGCGATCCAAACGCGAAATACTAGACGGCTTAGGTTCAATTTTGAAATGGCTCATTGGTGTTCCAGACGCAAAAGATGCCAAACATTATAACGAATGTATTGAACAGTTAGAGAAACAGCAAATATCTACTAATGATATCTTAAAATAACAATTACAAATTATTTCTTCAACGATAACGAATTTTAATGAAACATTACATAAAATCTCTTATGATGAATACATTATTAACGAAGATATTAGAAAAATAAATTCATACTTTACCTCAACAAACAAAGTTATATTTAATTTAACTATTCTTGAAGAAATATCCACCGTTTCAATTCAAATTCTAGAAGCTATAGTTTCTTTGGAACGAGATATCGATGATGTCATTACAAGCATACTTTTCAATAAATCAAATGTAATTCACCCTTCTATAATATCCACTATGCGCCTGTACAAAGAATTACTGTCTTCGGATCCCGCTAGGCTCAATAAAAACTTAGTTGCCCCAATAACATTACCTAATTTACACAAAGTACTTGAATCTGCCTCTATTACTTCCTATATTTATATGAATAAAATTATATATATCTTAGAATTCCCTTTAGTAAAAAAAGAAAAATTTACATTACCATTTATATTCTATCCCTATTCCACATCCTGAATTTTCCTTATATTCTACTATCCTTCCCGAACTAACATATCTTGCCATGAGTACCATTAGGCAGCAATACGTCGTCATGAGATCACTGGACAAATGCAAAGACTTTGCAACGGAATCCAAAGTCTGCAAGGATCTTCTCATCTTCAACATCAACACCAGACCCATATGCGAAGTTGTCATCTTAACAACGACGAGTCAACAAGTTCCTGAAGTTTGTGATGTAACTACGTTTTCTGCACACATCAACACTTTCCAAGCTCTTAGAAACAACAACTGGATCTACATACTCCAACGCAAGACTCCGTATGCTTTAGAATGCGAAAGTAAATCGACTCACAGCGAAATCTCTGGAGCAGGTATTATCACTCTAGAACAAGGATGTAAAATGTACACCGTGTTTGTTACACTCCTAGCTGAGGACACAAAATCGATCAACATCAGCCATCCTTTTATCTATGTGGATATTGAACACATTTGTATCCCAGATGAAATTAAGCTGCAAAAACCAGAACTTGCACCAATCCAGCTCAACAACATTCAACTCGACTCTCTTAACTCGGTAAGAGAACAAATAAAAACTCACACAAAATTGCTTGAAAATAATAAACCTACATTCTTAGAAAAACATGTAACAAAATTTTCCATATTAAGTACAATTACTGGCATCATTATGCTAACATATTTTTGTTATAAATGTTATAAACGCTTGCCATGGAATAATATACCTACAAATTCAAATGGTAACTGTATACACATTTTTAATAATTGCTTTGACCGTTCTCGTCGCCGACAACACGTCGATATTCCCATATCATCACTAAACACCACTGCTACAACATCCCTTCCACATCCAGACAGTGGAGGATGAGGTCCACCGCCGGAACTTACCCCACACAGCCTCTGATCCTATCACTGTGTCCAATGATGAGATCTCATTCCTCATCAAAGGACTAAAACCCAAAAAGGCTCCGGGTGCGGATGGTATCTCCAACCAAGCCCTTAAACATATTCCTGAGCAGGTGTTAACCCTTTTAGCTATTATATTCAACGCCTGCTTCAACCTCAGCTACTTTCCCACCACGTGGAAAGGGACAACTGTCATTGGAATCCCCAAGCCAGGAAAGCCTCACAACCTCCCCTCCAGTCATCGTTCCATCAGCCTCCTCAAGGCCATGGGCAAACTCTTCGAACGAGTCATCCTTACTCGCATGAGGCTCCATCTGTTTGCTAGCATCATTATGCTAACATATTTTTGTTATAAATGTTATAAACGCTTGCCATGGAATAACATACCTACAAATCCACATGGTAACTGTATACAAATTTTTAATAATTTCTTTGACTCGACGTATCATAGACAGATTCCCATATCATCACTAAACACCACTGCTACAACATTCTGTATATCAGAAGACGAAGACGAAGCTACTGACTACACTCAAAAATCGAGCAAAACCGCTCAATCTTTGTTTTAAGGGGAGAGGTGTTATGTCATAGATACTATTTACTTTATATTATAAGTCCTGTATACTTTATATTGTTTATTTACTAAATTACTTTCTTAGAAGCCAAACTAATGTTATGTCATAGGATACTATTTACTTTATGTTATAAGACCTGTATACTTTATAAATCATATTGTTTACTTCCTTAGAAGCCACACTAATTCGATTGTAATATTATATTCTAATGTTTATAGTTTACCATAAATTAACCATAACACCAAGAACAATGTTGTTACCTTATGTTTACTCCCACCTCCTAGCTTCCTACACTATTAAAACCAAATCTTTCGATCCTCAAGATGGGCAGCAGCATCTTTCTGATAAAAGCAAAAAGCAATGAAAAACTTCGGTTGCCAACCCGCTCGCCAAGCGTGGCAACTATGGCAATATACCCCCCATGAGCAACGACACAAATAAACGGCCCCCAGTGCCCGGCGGCCCCGCTATTCCTGGCTACGGTGGCGACCATGGTAGCGGCGGGGCAGGGGGTGCTAAGAATCTCCGGTGGAGGTTCGGTTGCCACCTACGACGACTTGACATGGCAACATATAACGCACGCAGCCTGAGGACTGACGAGAAGATCCTGGAGCTGGAAGGAGAGATAGATAAGTTGCGCTGGAATATTATATGATTATCTGAGGTCCGAAAAGAGGGGGAGGACACGGTAATCCTCGAATCCGGCAACTTATTCTATCACCGGGAGGGCGACCATCTGTCCCAAGGAGGTGTCGGATTTATCGTCCACAAGTCTCTCGTTAACAACATTGTAAAGATTGGAAGTGTTTCGACGAGGGTTGCGTACCTTATACTCAGAATCACCAAACAGTATTCGCTGAAGGTCATACAGGTTTACGCACCAACCTCGGCACACCCCGATGAGGCGGTGGAGGAAATGTATGAGGATATCTCTAGAGCCATGCATTCCTCCAAAACCCACTATACGGTGTTAATGGGAGACTTCAACGCAAAACTAGGCACAAGAGAGAGCGGTGAGCTGAAAGTAGGGAAATTCGGAATAGGGCAACGGAACCCAAAGGGCCAGCAGCTGGCCGACTTAATGGAGAAATAGGGACTCTTTATGATGAACTCTTTCTTCCAAAAGCGGCCCCACAGAAAGTGGACCTGGTCGAGCCCCGACGGTTCGACAAAAAATGAGATTGACTTCATTATGACGACCAGACGACAACTGTTCAGTGATGTCTCAGTGATCGCGAGGGTGAAAACTGGCAGCGATAACCGAACGGTGAGAGGCACACTGAACCTAAACGTTAAGTACGTAACCGTCCCCCTCGTGCTCTAATCCAAAGTCTCGAAAACTTTCAGCTCGAGTTACAAAATCGTTTTCAGTACCTAGAAGATTGCAATGAAGTGGACGATATGAATGACAAGCTTGCGGAAACTGTCCATGCGGTCGGAGCTAAGTTCTGTAAGACCCGTCGCAGAAGAACACAAAAACTCTCCGATCACACTCTTCATCTCATGGTTGTTAGACGGGAGATGAAGCTGCAGTCTTCAGCAGATTTCATATCATACAGGAAACTGAACAGACAGATCTCCAAATGCATGCGGCGGGACTTGCGCCACTTCAATACAACTTGTATTGAAGAAGCGATCGAGCGGATCCAGGGCTCCAAAGTCTTTGCTAGAGATCTGTCTGCCAGAAAGAGCCAACTGTCGAAGCTGAAGACCGAATGTGGCAGCATCGTTTCCAGGACACCTGAGATTTTGAGTGAAATTGAGAGGTTCTATGGGCAGCTGTACACACCATCGTTGGGGCCACACGCAAGTGTGAGTAACGATCCAAGAGCAAGTCTTATCCGACACTATTCCGATGATATCCCGGACGTCAGTCTGAGCGAGATTAGAATGGCTCTCCAGCACCTTAAAAACGGCAAGGCCCCAGGTGAGGATGGAATTACAGCGGAGCTTCTGAAAGCGGGTGGAAAAGCGGTACTTGAAGTCCTTCAGAAGCTCTTTAATTCCGTCCTACATGGTGGCATTACACCGGAGGCGTGGAGCAGAAGTGCCGTGGTCTTGTTCTTCAAAAAAGGCGACAACGCTCTCTTGAAGAACTACAGACCGATTTCCCTTCTGAGCCGCGTCTTCGTGCTGTTTTCTCTAGAGTCATTACGAATCGTCTCGTATGCAGACTCGACGACTTCCAGCCTCCCGAACAAGCCGGTTTCCGAAATTATCAATATACTTACTACGAAAGGAACTTCGTTCCAACCGAGTGTTCCACGACACTCACACATGTTTTTTATTTTTGTCGGTGAGAGGTGTAGTATAGCCCCAGGACTATATATAGAAGTATATTAGAGTTAAATTAAGAATAGAGAACTTATAATAAAAAATTTATATAAGTTTTCATTACATAAATTATAAGATCTTTAGTATTATATAGTGTCATATGTTTAAAATTTAAAATCTAACAGAATTTAATTTTTTTTTAAATGGGGAAGGTGATGTGGTGTAGGTACTATGACAAAACAATATAACTGGAATATTAAATGATATCATCACTCAACATGGACTCTACATAAGGAGTAGAAATAATATCTATTTAGTTCAGTAATATCATATTATATTTATAGAAGAAGATACCATTCATGTGGATCTACCTGGAACTACGTAACACAAACCCTACCCTCTACCTATATACCTACGTCACCATTACTGTATATAAGTCTCCTCCAAATCAATAAAGATAGAGTTATTAAACTGCATCAGTGAGTTTAATTTATTGCATTGTCCCAACATTACACGGGAATTGCTGGTGCGTTGCCGGCCTTTTAAAAGTAAAACCATAATATTATAATCAGTAATACGAAATAAAGATGCTTTTAAATTTTACTGTTTCTTGCTATCAGACATAGCCATTTGCTCGGTTTGAAATTAGTTTCTGTGTAGGCAGAAGAGTAACTCGACCCAAGGAGTCATTAGGGTGATGTATTTATTAGGCCCCCAATAAGGCATAATCAGTCATAATGTTAGAAAACGGTATATTCTAAATTGCAGCGCCAAGAATTCCAGAGATAATGACATATTCATACTTTTCCAAGGAAGGGCTCCTTCAAAGCGAATTAGTCTGCAAAAATGAAGGTACGAGTAAGTTGCGCTTTGAAAAACTACCGCATTACTGTAAATGTTCTTTTAAAATTTTCTCAGTTGTGCAAGCTGCTTTTTAAAGATTTTATTTGTCTGTTCTAGTTTAAGTGAAAAGTAATTTCATTTGTCGCTGGCAACATTATTAGTACTTCTGTTACGAAGTTCAAAGCGACAGTAGCGTAATGATCAAGAAAGTTGTGGCTTCAAATTCGTCATTCGAAAACTGTGATACCTACTCCTAAGTCAAACATTTTAAGCTTTTTTTATAGAATAAGGCTGACAAAAGATCACACAGTCCGCCAGATGGTAAGTGAATGCTGTAGCCCATAGACATCTACATCTAACCTCAATTAAGAATCAAATGTGTCATCGAAGATGTGTTGTCATCACTGAGGTCTAAAATGGAATGCCTCGTTTTCAGTAAAAAGGGTCTCCGGTTCTCTACACTCACCATACGAAACACAGCAGCATTGATCTGCTGGTATTTTGTAAAAGCGTGGTCCTTACCCGGTTGAGCCCATCCATTCGTGCTACAACGATAATATTTATGGCCTATGTGCACCAGTACCAACTTACCATCAGGTGGAATGTGTGCTCGTTTGTCAACCCTTAATCTAAAAAAAACATCCTACAATATCCTATAATTTAAAATTACATACCACGGGAGTAGGACTGTATGATAATTAAGTTATTAGTTTTAGGTTTTTTTATTATAGCTTTTTTAATATTTTACATATTATCTAATATATTATAATTAGATCTTTCGTTTTCATTTGATAATTTTACTATTACATTTTTAACTCTAGTCTCTAATATTAAGTTTTGGCATTATTTTCACTAGTTTTTTAAAATATAAGGATTTCATTTAAAGACATTTCTAGTTTTACATAATAGTTATATTTTTCCAGACATTTTCTTAATATAAACTGTTTCGCGGATACTGCAACTATATTCCTGAGGATGTAGCAATGCCTTTCCTTAAATCATTCGGTAAATTGAATACGTGTTTTGTTTCTTATCTTTGAAACTGATCGGTACGGTTCTCTCCATAAAGAGAACGTGGGAATAGCTATGTTTTCAAATGGCTTTATAAAGATATTGAAAATTAGTACATCAAAATAAATGATCATAATGTATAAGCTAAGCTCAGAAAGTATGCTCTCGCCGCAAGTTTGATTCTCTAAGATTCAAAGTTTATATTTCATCAAGTATAGAACGATTGAATAAATTAATAAAATTAAAAGACATCACTCGATACACACTGCTGCAGAATACAGAGGATAACCACTAGACAACGACTGCCCCGTTGGTCGTGTGATCGTAAACGCGATTACTGATCATGAGGTCGAATTCAAATTCAAAAGTTCAATTTCAAATTAGAATCGCGGGTCGGGCCAAATTTAGTTTTTGGGTTTATCTGTCAAGAAAGTCTCAGTAGTAGCCCGGAGACATGTATTGGGCGGTGTTTCACACCCGAAAGTACGCAAAGCCGTTGATCCCGTGCCTGATCTCCCTCCGGTCGTATCTGATTACTGTCCCAACGGACTATGAGAGTGAAGGAATAGAGAATGCACCTGTGTTCGCGCGTACACTCAGGCAGTATAATCCTGTCCAGCGCAGATGGCTAGTCTTTGTTGACACTGGCCGCCATGACCGAAATTCAGTGTGGAGGACATTATACAGAAGATAAGGATATTCTTGAATAAGGCTATCTATATATGTATATTATAAGAAAAGTGAAGTGACAAATGAATTTACAGTCCACACAGCTGTGGAAGCACTAATATTTGGCGGTAAAAATAGTAAATGGGGTAGTATTTACTCAGAAGGATTACTGGGCGAAATAAGAATCCTATCTAGGCTATGCTGGTAAAAAAAATATTATTACGTATGTTTTGACGTGGCAGAGCCAAGCTACAGCTATATTATGGTCGTAGTACAAATGGGTCGGCTCGACCGGGGAAAGAACACGCTCTCACAGAATACCAGCGTAAATTAGCAGTTTAATGCTGCTGTGTATCGTATGGTGAGAGTAGAGAACTGGAAACCTCTTTTTACTAGAAACAAGGCATTCCATCTTATTCCATTCTTAACCACGGATAGGTGCGGGCCACAGCAACCGCGATTAACAGCATCAGTGACAAACGAGCACACAGTCCACCTTATGGTATTAGGTGGACTGTATGTTCGTTGGTCACCCTTCTTTTATAAATAAGATAAGATTAGGATTTATTAGATAGTTTAAAGGTATTTAAACGCCATGTTTCTTTCAATGCATCCTCGCTTGTTCCAATGTTATAATATCAGCATCAACCGGCATGTGCAGGTTAAAAACACTTATGCTTCTATGGCTTCTGTTTTAACGCAAACACTAATTTCTCTTCATCCACAGCCCATATAAGATAACAGAAAAGCAGCATAAGCTGCTATTTTACGCTGGTATTCTGTAAGGTCGTGGTCCTTCCCCGGTCGAGCTGACCCATTCGTGCTGCAAGGCTGCAACCATAATATAGCTGCAGCGTGGCTCTACCACGTAACAAAACTTTACTTTATAGGTGGGGTAGGTAATATATTAAATAGATCATTCGAAATATTATATGAGTGAATATTAAACCTCTGTTGTAGGTATTGTTTATTTCTAGCTCACAATTTACAGATTCATGTTCGTTATTTTTCATTAAATTTCTCCCTCATTAATGCTATCTCGTTTACATTTGAAGGGAATAAATTGAAATAACTGTTGCAATTATTAATTATGCAATTAAAATAGGCAATAATTTTATTCACAATCTCTCCATTCATTACGGAAACGGTTCAATAGTGGTGAATACTACTCATTTATATCATGCTTTGTTATGAACCAAAATAACAACAAAAGATAACATAAAATAATGATTAATAATGTCCACCAGAACTATTTCTGTGTAATTGAGATTCTTCCCCAGTCGAGTCAACCCATTCTTGCTGCAGCCATAATACAGCTGCAGCGAGGCTCTTTAGGAACCGCGCATTTTAAAAGTAAAAGTATCCTGTGTTATTATAGGCAGAATATGACGTTTACCTATGCTTGTGTAGGCTCTATTAAAAATAAAACTTAACTTCAGTAGTTGTCGCATGTGGCAGTGCTCTCTCTCTCTCTCTCTCTCGATAATCGCGTCAAACAAAATGTCATTTCGTTTTATGTCCTACTAGCGATCCGAACACACAAAAAATATGCCATTAAAATCAGTCGAGCCATTTTTGAGTTTTAGCGAGACTAACGAACAGCAATTGATTTTTATACATAGAGATAAAGATAACTTGATTTTAATTAATAAATACTAAATTTTTGATAGTTTTCCAGGTATATTATTTCATTTCCACTCTTATTCCAAGTCCCAAATTTCATCAAAATCTGTTAGAATAACGCTCCAGATCTATCCCATGTGACCCTTGCCTTTTTTCAGGATAAAATGTAGCCTGTGATAATCTCCAGTTCATAAACGATCTCTAGAAAATTCATCCAATTAAAAATCATGTCGATTCGTTGCTTCGTTCATGCGTGAAATAAGGGCAAACCAACAAACACACTTTCGCTTTTATAATATTAATAAGGATTAGAAGCGCCGTTTAGGAGTTTTTCATAGATAAGGGTGACAAACGAGCACACAGTCCATCTGATAGTAAGATTAAGAATCAAAATGCAGATGCGTTGTTACCCCTAAGGACTAAGATGAAATGCCTCGTTCCAAGTAAAAGGATCTCCGGTTCTCTACACTCACCATATGAAACCCAGCAGCATCGAGCTGCCATTTTACGCTAGTATTCTGTGAGAGCGGGGTCCTTCCCCGGTCGAGCCGACCCATTCGTGCTACAACCATAATATAGCTGCATCATGGCTTTATCACGTAATAAATACATACACATATTCCAATAAATCAAACCGTATTTCAGAAGTTACTATAAAGAAAAGCATTCAAATCAAAAACGCTATTGTACGTGCTACCTCGGGACGCTCTATTTGGTTAACTACTCAGTATGAATAGGTGTATGTGTAAGTAAAAACCTACTTGAATAAGAATCCGATCTACATTCGTTTATTCGTCAGTTTTTTTTTATAATAAAATAATTGAGGTTCAAGTAATTAAAACTGAGCTAAGATAATGAAGGCGTACTAATATATTGCTAGAATATTTCGTTTTGTTTAATGTTATATTAAAATTATGTGTACAGAAAAGGAGAACAAAATTTTTAATTAAACTAAAACTAGCTACAAAATTTTATTTAAAAAAAAGAATTATTATAATAATTTTACGTGCGGGGTGAGTAAAAGTGCCGATTAGAGTGAGAAATAGATCTATTCTTACACACATACAGCAAGTATACAATGACCTCGTCGGACTGTTTTCTGGTCTGAAGCGTATAGAGAGCCAGTACAGTCTGTAAACGAATCTGTAGACTTCTTTGTTTCAAGTTGACTACAGGTGTCTATGTCTTTTTTTTAATGGGAGGAGAGGCAAACAAGCACGCGGCTCACCTGATGGTAAGTGATCACCGTCGCCCATGAACATCCACAACACCAGGGGAACGGCTGGTGCTTGCCGGCCTTTTTAAAACTAAAACCATAATATTATGATCAATAATACAAAATAAAAATGTCTTTAATTAATCTTACTGCTTCTTGGCATCAGACATAGCTACTTGCGTGGTTTGAAACCAGTTTGGTTCTAGACAGAAAAGTAACTCGACACAAGGAGTCATAAGGGTGATGAATTCATTAGACCGCCAACAAGGAACAATCAGTCACAACGTTAGAAAATGCTATAAATATTATAAATTACAATTTTGAAGTTTCTTTTGCAAAGTACAAATAATTCCAGAAATAATGACAAAATCATACTTTTCCAAGAAAGCGCTCTTTTAAAGCGATTTAGTCTGCAAAAATGAAAGTACGAGTAAGTTGCGCTTTGGAAAACTGCCTCAAGGAACCGCATCGCTGTAACAAATATTTTAAAATTTTCACGGTAGTGCAAGCTGCTTTTTAAAGACTTTATTTACCTGACATAATTGAAGTGGAAAGTATCTAAAGAAAGTATAATTTGCTTATAATGAAAAAATTATAAAAAATCAAATAATCGACGATTATCTAAGCAACTTTAAGAAAAAAGTTAGAGCGACAAGCGAGCACAAAGCCAAACTAATAGTGAGTCACCTAGCTGTCGCGATTGAATACATCAAATGGGCAACACGGTTAACCTCCTCTGAGTATCCTAAGAATCTCTCTTAGAAATTATAGGTGGCGTTTTCCAACACTAGGACGTAAATACGCTGTTGTTTAAGTAAACTTTTTTTATTATAAATTAAAAAGAATCCGAGTAACGCTGGCAACATTACTAGTACTTCTGTTACGTGTTCTAGGAAGTTCGAAGCGACAGTAGCTTAATGGTTAAGAAAGTCGTGGCTTCGAATTCGCCATTCGACTACTGTGGACTAGAAGTCTCACAGATGTTGAGACAGCTAGATTAGTTTATTTTAGTTACTTTCATAGCGTAATGTCTTATGGAATTTTGCTATGGGGTAATGAGACAGATATTGAAGCCATATTTGTTTTGCAAAAGAGAGCCGCACGGGCGATTTATAACTTAAATTGTAAAGAGTCCCTCAGAGAAAAATTTAAAGAAATAAAATGTAAGGTATGTATGTATGTTTGGAAATTCATAATGCTGTGTTAGTTCCTACTTTAATGTATGGTAGTGAAAGTTGGGTCTGGCAGACGAAGCATGAGAGTAGAATAAATGCTGTAGAAATGCGGTCATTAAGGAGTATGCTAGGGCTGAATCTGAATGACAGGGTGAGAAATAGTGTGATAAGAGAAAAGTGTGGTTTGCAAGATGACGTTGTGACCAGGATTAAGAAAGGAATGATTCGGTGGTTTGGTCATGTAGAAATAATGAACGAGGAAAGAGTGACAAAGCAAATTTATGTTGCAGAAGTGAACCGAAGAGTCGGGAAGGGACGCCCTAGACGAAGGTTTATCGACCAAATTGGCGTTACATTGAAAAAAGGCCAGATTAGGAGTACCCTTAACCGACGAGCGTGTATGCGTAGATATATGGATGTAAAGGAGGCGAGAGAGGTGTGCCAGGATCGTGCCAAATGGAAGTCCGTAGTCTCTGCCTACCCCTCTGGATGACAGGCGTGAGTTTTTTATGTATGTATGTATGTATGTATGTTAAGGTATGTACATAAAAACATAAATATCTTTAATAAGAATATTTTTATTAGAGTCTAGTAACTGGCATTACAAGCTTATGTTTGTTCCTATTGTTTAAAGTATGAATATTAATAACTGGCATTACAAGCTTATGTTTGTTCCTATTGTTTAAAGTATGAATATTAATTAATATTCATACTTTAAACAATAGGAACAAACATAAGCTTGTAATGCCAGTTACTAGACTCCACAGAATCAGTAATTCATTTATGGGGCAATGTATACGCTTTTACAACAAAATCCCAGAACATGTTCAAAGTTTGTCAATAAACAAGTTTAAAAGTTTTATTTAGGAAAAACTGTACAAAAGGGTTTATTATAATATCAAGGAATACATGAATGAAAATAACCCCTGGGAATAAGGTGATCGCCACCATGCTGTTTCTATGAAAATTGATTTAAAAATTGTATAAACAAAATTATTGTTAAGTGAAATATGTTGAAAAAAAGTCCCGCTGGGTTTCTTGCTAGTTCTTCCCAGGACAGAGGTATTTTCCGAACCAGTGGTAATAAAAAATGACTTTCAATACGTATTACGTATTAATAAATATTGAATAAAAAATCATTCTATTCTATTCTATTCTGTGGTACCCCTCCCAAGTAAACAATTTTAAGTTTTTTTTATAGAATAAGGGTGACAAACGAAGACACAGTCCACCTGATGGTAAGTGGACGCTGAGGCCCATAGACATCTACAGCTATCCTCAATTAAAAATCAAAACGAAGATGTGTTGTCGCCCCTGAGGTCCAAGATGAAATGCCTCGTTTTCAGGAAAAAGGGTCGCCGGTACTCTATACTCACCATATGAAACAAAGCAGCATTGATCTGCTGGTATTTTGTGAGCGCGTGGTCCTTCCCCGGTTGAGCTGACCCATTCGTGCTACAACCATAATATATATAGACCATAGCCACCACCATAAATAGACTTTGAACTCGTTTCTCACCCTTATTTTTTTTAAAAATCAACCTACAATATCCTATTATTTAAAATGTAAGAAGTGCCATTTCAAGAAATTTCTACTTTTACATAAGAGTTCTACTTTCTCAGACATTTTCTTAATATAAACCGTTTCGCAGAGACTGCAACTATCTTCCTTTAGATGTAACAATAATACCATTCCTTAAATCAATCGGTAAATTGAATACGTGTTTTGTATATTATCTTTGAAACTAATCGGTTCGGTGCTTTCCACAAAGAGAACGTGGGAATAACGATGTTTTCAAATGGCTTTATAAAGATATAAAAACGTAGTGGCGCTAAATAAATGTTTATTATATATTAACTTAGGATATAAGCTCGCGCCATAAGTTTCATTTTCAAAGATTCAAAGTTTCTGTTTTATCAATTAATGAACGATTGAACAAATGACAGAGATCACTTCATCATACAAAGGATAACTAACGACTGCCTCGTTGGTCTAGTGGTCGTAAACGCGATTGTTGATTTTTGGGTTATTCTGTCAAGAAAGTCTCAGTAGCAGTCCGGAGTCAGGAAGTTGGCGGTGTTTCACCCCCATGCCTCGGAAAGCATGTAAAACCATTGATCCTATGCCTGATCTCCCTCCGGTCGTATCGAATTACCATCCCAACGATCTATAAGAGTAAAGGAATGGAGAGTGCATCTGTGTTTTTTTTTTTTTTTTTTTGATAGAACCACCAACGGAATAACATATTGTTTTAAAAAAAATGTGACAATGGGCTTAGGAACTAAGATTTACATGTTTCCATTTAAAGGTAGTTACAGCATGTTTAAAAAAGACGATAACTGTACGATAACTTAATAATTGTTACAAAGTACGAGTAAAATACTAATATAAAACAAACTAAAACAATACGAAATATATGATGATTAAAAATATATGAAAATAACAACATTATATCAAATTTATATAAAGTTGTGGTATAATTTTACTATGATTTATTAAATAGATTGACAATTTTGGCTCTAAAAGATTTTATACTATCGCTAAATAAGTCAATAGTCTTATCTTTAAGGACACATTCGTTATACAATCTGCTTATTCTCGGTATAAGAGAGTGATGACCAAGATTAGTTTTATACAGTTTGTGTTTGAGTAAGGAATCGAAAACGCGGTATACGGCAGGAACTTTGAGCAATATTTGTGATAGTAATTCTGCAGAATCTATAGACCCATTTATAAGCTTGTACAAAAACTAAATCATGTAGTTTACGTCTGTCCGATAGTGAGTTTAACTTTAGTTTTAAGAGACGAGGAATAGATTCCATATGATTACCACTAGAACAATATTGAGTGAATCGTCTTTGAATGCTCTCTATACGATCTTTGTGTATTTGATAATTAGGCTCCATATGATTGTGCCGTACTCTAATTTACTTGAATTAAGGAAGTGTAAAGAAGTTTTTTTGTTTTGAAATTTTTAAAACATTTTGAATTCCTGTATAAAAACCCTAGCATTTTGCGTGCCGATTTACAAATATTTTCAATGTGAATATTAAATCTTAATTTAGCATCAATTGTAATTCCTAAGTCTCGGATGAATTCAAGCTTCTGAAGTGGATTATTGTTCAACGTGTATTGTGTTTCCAATGCAGTATGCTTACGCGTAAAGTTGATATAGGAACATTTTGAAGCGTTGAGATCCATACCATTTAACTCGCTCCAACGAGCAATTCTATCGACATCTTCTTGTAGAGATTGTGCATCATGATCGTTAAGAATTGCTTTTGCGAGTTTCAGATCGTCGGCAAAGATGAAACATTTTGAATTATGTACACAATTAGTTACATCATTTACGAAAATATTAAATAATATGGGCCCTAACACGGATCCCTGTGGTACTCCCGAGGTGCACCCATATTTCTGAGAAAAGTAGCCTCTGATCACTACGTATGAAGATCTGTCTTTTAAATATGAAGCAAACCACGAAAGTAATGGCCCTCCGATTCCGAAAGATGATAGTTTCGCTATTAACAACTGGTGATTCACCCTGTCGAAGGCTTTGGAGAAATCGGTAGATAGCATCTACTTGAAGACGTGAGTCGACGTAGGTGTTATAAAATTCAAAAACATGAAAGGTTTGTGACAGTAGATCGAGATGTCATAAATCCGTGTTGGGTGTCTGAGATAGCGTGGCGTACATGGCGTGACAATATAGGCGAAAGCAAGGACTCAAAGATCTTAGAGATAACTGATAATATTGATATGGGTCTGTAGTTGGCAATATTATCTCGATTCCCTTTTTTGTACACAGGCACTATTCTTGCAACTTTCCATATATCTGGGAAGACCCCGGTACTGAGGGATCTATTAAAGTGTTCGCGAATACACTCGTGCACTATAAGCCTGTCCAGCGCATATAGCTAGTCTCCTTTGAGACCGGTCGCCGTGATCAAAATTCAGTCTGGAGGACATTATACAGAGGGTTTCTTAGATAAGGCCCATCTCCAGCAGTGTACTTTAAAGACCTGTTGATTTTGAAGATGTCAGAATCTTTAATTCTTAAGGGTGTCTTGTAGTACGGTGTATAGATGAAAACGTTATCTCATTCCCCACAGTTACACACTAAATCAGGAAGAAGAACAGCTAACAACGTACTTACACTCTAGAATATGATTCAAGCACTGGTTAAGGCGTGCTCGTGCACTTGAAGTTCTATTTTGTTTAGTTTTCGATATTATAAGAAAAGCAAAAAAATTTCTAAAAGGTGTTCTCAACATGACCCAAAAGAAGAGACTCGCTGCAGCTATATTATTGATGCAGCACGAATGGGTCTGGTCGGACGGAGAAGGGCCACGTTCTAACAGATACGGTTACTGTTACAGCCTATTACAAATTCACAGCTGGCCTCCCCATAGATATTCTCAGGGATATTTGTCAAAGTTACTACGCTTGGTAGATACAACCGCAGGTTTATTTTATTTTAATGCCCCTCTCCTAGTTTGTTTCGCTCTATCGCCTCTTTCGACACTCACAGGACAACATGGAGTAGTAAATATTCTTACACCGCCACTTACTGTCAAAATCTCATAGAATACCCAGTGTTAAATACCAGCGTTAAATATCAGCTTAAAGCTGCTGTATTTCGTATTCTGTAACGAGGCATTACTTCTTAGGCCTCAGGGGTGATAGAATTTATTCTCGATTATGAATCAAAATGTAGATGCATACATTTTGATTCATAATCGAGAATAAATGTAGATGTCTATGGGCTACAGCATCCACTTACTATCAGTTGGACTGTGAGCTCGTGCTAACCCTTCTTCTAAATAAAAAATAAATGTAAGTTAAACCAACCACTTAGCTATTGGCTGTAACTTTACATAACAAGTTGAGTATTTGTCTTTAAGCCCCTATATAAGTTTTCTTAACAAAATTCACTGAAACTTTTACTTTTAAAACTAGCTTAATTGCAGTTTGTGAAATATTTAGAACAGTGGTGAAGCCATGTTAAAAGCAAAGTGTGCCCGAAGAAATTTTCTCAAATAATATTTAACAAAAACGGTAGTTAACGCAACAACAAAGTACTTAAGGGGCTTTAGTCGTTTTGATAACTAAGATATTTTTTTTAAATTATAACATCCTCTTGATCTCCCGACATATTTTCTAGTCCGGTAAACCTAAAAACTTGAAAACAAGACAACCAGTACGTGTTTCCAGTGATGACATATTGATATGAGACATGGTTTGGATCTGAGACGTGGTCGTTCACTGCTAGCCGCATGCTAAAGGCCGCTCAGGGACCTATGGAGAGGGCTATGCTTAGAGTTTCTTAGCGGGATAGACTTAGAAATGAGGATATTCCAGTAGAACCAGAGTAACAAAAATAGCCCTACGGATCAGTAAGTTGAAGTGGCAATAGCTCGGTCATATAGCTCGAGGAACCGACAACTGATAGGGAGTTCTCGAGTGGCAGCCGTGTACCGGTAAGCAAAGTGTGTGGCGAGGTCGGTAAGATATGCAGGAAGTCGATGGATGCAGGTGGCTCAGGACCGTGCTTTGTGGCATTCCTTGGGGAATCCTATGTTCAGCAGTGGACTTTTGAAGGGCTGTAATTATGATGATGATGATGATGATATATGTAATTGCATTTATTAATTTACTTTAAAATATTAAATTGAAATAATTTTTATTTTAGGCTTTAAGGCCGTATTAATTACTATATTTTATCTTAAGTAGTTTTTTTTTTATTAGGGAGACAACCAAGCAAACAGTCCACCTGCTGGTATATGGATACTACCCATAGACATCTTCATCAATCTACATCTATCCTCGATGACGAATCAAAATGCAGATGTATTGTTACCCTTGAGAACTAGGATAGAATGCCTCGTTTCCAGTAAAAGGGTCTTCGGTTCTATGCACTCACCATACGAAACACAGCACCATTAAGCTGCTATTTTACGCTGGTATTCTGTGAGAACGTGGTCCTATTCCGGTTGAGCCGACCCATTCGTACTACAACTATAATATAGCTGCAACATGTGTGTTCCGAGACTCGTTTATAATCATAAGATCAATATCCATCAGTGGTCACCACTACCTACACCACACTCAAAGCCCGCGTAAAACCAGAAACAGTATATTTTTGCAAGGATGTGGTTAATCTAATCGGATGTAACAGCGAGTACTATCCTGCACGTGTCCACAGACTTCAGACTTTCCGCAGCAACCTTTACGCAAATTTTTATCGATTTTTTTAGAGTCGGGCGTTACTTTGCGGATATACATTATATTAAAGATGTTAAAAATTAATAAGCTAAGATCCGCGTAATGAAATTAAATGATGTGCCTTACCTAGTGCACTATCCCCGTCACCTCTAATCCCAGCATCACTACTCCCCACACCACTACACTAGGAAAGACACACCACTGTGTGGCTGACTGTTTATCGGTTAGCGCTACTTGTTACTTATGCACAAGATCCAGGAATGTACAATCAAGCTTGTACATTCCTACATATTGTAGAGAGATGACGGAAGGTATCACAAACTTAATTAAATTTCTTCGATGGCTTGTAGTATGATCTTATGGAAGCCGTTTAAGGATGTAGCCAATCTTGTATGCGATCTGTTGATTCTTGTATGGTGCTTCCCATAGGAAACTGCATCTCAGTTGTAATTAGTAAGCTAGAAGAAAACAACATATTTCTAATATGCAAGAGTTTCATTTACACTGAAATACAAATATGCAATGTCTGAGTTATTACTCAGACGTTGCCTTAAATTATTTACGTTATGTTCCTATACTTTCCTATCCTATCCGATTATATCCTATCCTATCCTTTCTTATTCTGTCCTGTCCTGTCGTGTCTTGTCTTATCTTATCCTATCCTATCCTATGTTTTCCTATCCTAACCTATTCTATTTTATTCTATGCTTAACAATGTATTACACTATCGTAATATTACAATGTATTGGGTTATTTTTCAAAGAGGACCTGGCAGCAAAGATGCAACTGACACAATCGGTCTTTGGTGATTACTAAACAAATACGGTAGAAAAGGACGCAACTCTCTCGACGTTGTTTCGGCGACGAAGTTACAAAGAGTTCAAGCATTAGAAGCCCCGCAAAAATATAGTAGGTAGGAAAAATTAATAAATAAAGATTTTTTTTTCTCTTTATTTGGTCTACAAAACAGAACACATTTTCAACATGCTGACAGGTATTATATAAAACAAAGATTTCAAAAATTGTATTCTAATATATATGTAGACACAGCTTGCACAAAATTCATCTGTAATTAACAATAATGTTTGGTACTTAAAGTTATGTTATATTCATGCTAAACTAAATACTAAATTAAATTAATTTGGCTTAATTAAAGTACATACTTATAGTAAAGATACTGTAATAATTTGTTTTTTGTGGAGGCCACTGAACCCATGAAAACATCCACTTCAGATCGAACAATGTTACTGGACGAACGCATGCGGTATAATGGCGAATGTTGTCCGAGAACCGTTCTACAAAGTGGAAGACTAAATGTTTTACGATTATGAAGACGACTATTAGCACGAGGTATTAAGAATTGTAATACCTCGTGCTAATAGTCTCCTTCATAATCGTAAGTTGAAAAAAGAATGGTACAACCATATAAGTTATGTGAGAATATAGGGCATATGTGGTATAGCTTGGCGAGAGTGATAGAATTAAGGGTAGTAATTTAATTTAGATGGTCAAAAATATTTTGTGGATCGTACGGCTTGCGTACGTGACTGGATGGACAAATAGCGAATTTTTTATTTCGCTAATGACGTCAAAAAGTATTTGCACGAACTTCTGAATGGAGTTGGATCTTTCTAAAGGTTTTTATAATACGGACATCGTTATGCAAGATGGGGTTACAATATACTACAATGCGCTCTCACGTTTTTATCTATTTTCCATATAGGAGCAGCATTTTTATGGATATAATGGTATGTAAATAACGCAAGTCATATCTGTGATTGAATTTTAATGGAGCACATGTGTAGTACTGTCAATGGGCCAAGGTATTCACTTACTATCAGGTCGACTTTGTGCTCACTGCTCACTTGTGAGCCATAATTGTACTTATATAAAAATTACTCTTGTAATTTTTAGTTTTTCGGCTAAGTAGCGCAGTGGCTGAGAGTTTTACTGTAGCGTCCCAGGACCGCGGGTTCAAATCATGTGCAAATTGTGTATGTTAAACGCCTTCTCGGTACAGTAGAAAATTCTACTACGCGGGTAACGTTATTTTAGGAAAAGAAAAAAATATTCTCTCTCTCTCTCTCGCTCTCTCTCTCTCTCTCTCTCTCTCTCTCTCTCTCTCTCTCTCTCTCTCTCTCTCTCTCTCTCTCTCTGTGTGTGTGTGTGTGTGTGTGTGTGTGTGTGTGTGTGTGTGTGTGTCGTGTGTGCGTAAGTGTGTTTGAAAATTTAGAAATGTTTTAATTTGAGGTTTGTAGAGGCCAAATCTATTGTCGTATGATGTACGAAATATTTACCTATTCAGACGCTAGAATTTTCCGCCTCGTATTTATTGAGAACAAAATTACATCAACTTCTAGACTAATTTCATTTTTTATTTATTATGAATGAGTGCTTGACTACAATGCCAGCTGGCGCTTTTTTAGCAAAACAAAAGCCTATTCACTTTGTCTCCGATGTCTTCCCGCTCGATTACAATGTGGGTTGAAGACACACCCACACGCCGAGAAATTATTCCACTCCTTTGCTGTACACTTTACAAAAGTCATAACAAACCGTTTGGTGTGAATACGTGGAATTTTGGCCACAAAAGAGTGAATATAATTTCTTTTTTTTTCACTTTAACTTTTAATTATTTTTAAAATAAGGTTAATAGTTTTCTTTATTCTTTTCTTAATTTTATGTTAATAGAAATACGTCCAACAACTTGGTGACATGAGAAACTGGCAGAATAACAGTGCTGTGGCTGTGGCAACACTGCAACAGCATCAAGTAAAGAGCCTACTCTATTTTAAAAGGCCGGCAACGCATCTGGTGTTGCAATTGTTCATGGGCGGCGGTAGTCACTTACCATCAGGTGAGCGGCATGCTCGTTTGCCTCCTCTTCTATGAAATAAAATGCCGAGTCGGATGCTTTTCGTTGCTGCAACTTAATATTGTGTGTATTTGTGTATATTGTTTGCTTCGTCGTTGAAATTTTTTGATGATTTCTTATAATTACGCGAACACGGAACTAAAAATAAATAAATTAAACGCGTTAAATTAAAATATTCATTCATTTAATATCCACCGATTGTTTGGTTGTCCGACAGTGTATTTTGTGTGAGTGTCGGCTCTTACAACACTCTCGGGGTTATAATATAGGGTAGTAGTTTATCTCATGCCACTACACGTAATTAAGTTAAATATCACTAAGATCAAAAAGTACATGTGTGTTGCAATTAAACAAATGAACAGTGTATAGTTTAGTGAGCTAAAATGTGAAATGATTTGTTTACAATGGAAAACGTGTGTGGTCTCACTCTGTAAATTAAAATCGCGAATGAAGGTAACAGAATATAGACAGGTGAACGAGAGTACGGAAGCTTCAAAGAAGAGACTTGCAACGCACTCACACAAGTGCAGTTTCACCTACAGTATTCCATTACAGCCTATTAAAGTCGACAGCTGAACATAGGAATTTCTCATAGATTGTCTTATAGGAAGGATTTTGCCATAGTTGCCCCGCTTGGCAGGCGGGTTGGCAACCGCAGTTTTTTTATTATTTTGAGTTATTATCAGGAATATGCTGCTGCCCATCTTCCGTTTTTATTTTCCTCTGTCGCCTTTTACGACTCCCAAGATACACCTACAGTAGCAGTAGAGAAATAACGTGAGACCCGCGCCTGCAGTACTAAATATTGTTATTTTTTTCTCTGTCTGCTACTGTAACTGATATTGCGCTTATATGCGTGCGTTGCAAGACGTTTACTTTGTCTATAATCTGTTACACATTTGTTTTTACTTTTTCTATTTCTAAGACATACAAATTTTTCCAAGATGTTTTCTTTTACCACCGAACACTTGGTATGTTAGCAATTACATTGATACATTCCGATGATTGTGCGCAGGAATTACATGATTTAATTCCTCCCTCCTCTTTTTACCGTCAGACATCAGACTGTCTTCACTAATTTTTTGTCGTTATTCCATGTATTTCAATTAAACGGTTTGCTTCATCTTTCGTATTGCATAAGGCAAAGGAATGGAATAAATATCCAAAATAGCAAGAGTCTTTGCGTTAACATAATAGCCTTCTGTAACGCAAAGACATTGAGATTTACCAGGGCTACCACCAGGCGCAGAATTATTAAGTAAAGAAGCTTTTAGAAATCTAGACAAGTTAGATGGAATTTAAGATAGAGATCCGTTTGCCACTGCAACTGGTGAATTTGGTCACAACGATACTGAAAATTTGTATGATTTATTTTTTCCTACTAATCTATCACTATCGATATGTTTCCTATAGCATAAAGCGGCTTGACAAAAACTGAAGAAGAATTTGTCATTTTTAGAAAACATTTTGTGAGGCGTGAGATATTTTATATCGTGATAAAACGTACCGCGGAAATTTTACGAGTAACAAGATCCTGATCAGATATTCATTTCTTTTTCAGTCTACATACTTTTCTCGTCATGTAATTTTGTGATAAAAATGACGTAATTTATCTTGCCGTAAACATTACTGATCAGCTTAAATTTAATTTAAATTTGTCGTCAGAGAACTTTTAAATATAATTAGTAGTAAGTAGATATAAAAAAAGGTTTCTTAAGGAAGTAATTTTGAGTACCTCAGTTCAAAAAATTCTGCGGAACTCATAATGAACCAAATACTACTTTTACTAGGTGGAATACTTTTACTATGTGGTTAGACGCCTTTTGCTTAGAGTGTGCCTGGGTAGGTACCACCTATTTACCAATTGCTGCCGCCAAATACAAAAGCTTACACTGCTGTCTTCCGGCCTGAAAAGTATAGAGATTTACGTGTAGAACCATTATATAATAATAATAATAATACTCCCTTTATTTGCATAACCAAACAATAGTAAAAATAAGAAAAGTTATATTAATCGAATAACTAAACTAATTATTTTCATAGCTTCAAGCGGTAAACCATTTAAAATTACATGCAGGCCTCCTCTAGCTTTTTTCATCTTTCTCTGTCTTTGGCCAATTCTTTTCTACGTTCACGAAGTCGTCACCCCACTTTACTTTAGGCCTGCCTGGCCTTCTGGTTCCCGATGGGCCACGCCAAAACGTGACTATTTTGGTCCATTTTTCTTCGTATATCCTCGTAATATGTCCAGCCCACCTCCATTTTGGCCTAAGTGCCTGTTGAAAGGCCTCTGTTAGGTTTGTTCTACTCCGAACGTTGACATTTATTATCTTGGCAGAATGTCTTATATTTTTAATACTTTATGACGCGCTGCCAATGTGAAATAGCAGCATAATGCTGCTGTGTTTCATGTATTGTATGATGAGAACCGGAGACCATTTTTACTGCCAAGCATCTGCATTTGTATTCTTAATTGATGATAGATGTATCTATGGACTGTAGCATTTATTTTCCAGCAGGTGAACTGTACCTTGTTTGTGAACCCTACTTTAATAAAATCTTTATTAACTTTTGAATATACTATAGTATATAAATTAAATACAATATCTTCAAACAAGAGCTTCGTCAACATTGCTTATTCAGAGTAAATATTCAAACTAAAATACAGACTATAAAATTTATCCTTGGTAGAGTGTCCGCTTCACTGTCTCTAGATGCATTAAAGTAACTTTAAATGCAAAAAAGTTTCTCTTTTGTAATCACGTTTTCCAGTAATAATCTCAAAATGACTTTTCTTGTATGCTAGAATAATAAGAACACAGTGGTATTGCTTAGAATATTTATAAAATACATTTAATATTTATATTTTATGTAATAATTTTGAATTTGAATTTAATAATAATATTTATATAATAATTTTGACCACACGGTCGAAATTGGTGGCGACGTAAGAATATCAACTACCCCATATCGTTCCGTGGGTGTCTTAAGAGGCGACAGAGGAAAACAAACCAGGAGATGGGCAGCAGCGTCTATATAGCGTAATAACAACTAGAAAAAAAAACTGCAGTTGACAACCCGCCTTCGAAGCGTCGCAACCATAGATATAGTATATATAGATTGGAGATGGAGTGATTAGGGCTGGGATGGGATGTCATGCACATTGTGGGAGACAAATAGTATTGCACCATGCATTGTGTTATGTCATAGATACTATTTACTTAATATTATAAATCCTGTATACTTTATATTGTTTATTTACTAAATTACTTTCTTAGAAGCCAAACTAATGTTATGTCATAGCATACTATTTACTTTATGTTATAAGACCTGTATACTTTATATTGTTTATTTACTTAAAAGCTAAATTACTTTCTTAGAAGACAAAGTAATGTTATGTCATAGGATACTATTTACTTTATGTTATAAGACCTGTATACTTTATATTGTTTATTTACTTAAAAGCTAAATTACTTTCTTAGAAGACAAAGTAATGTTATGTCATAGGATACTATTTACTTTATGTTATAAGACCTGTATACTTTATAAATCATATTGTTTACTTCCTTAGAAGCCACACTAATTCGATTGTAATATTATATGCTAATGTTTATAGTTTACCATAAGTTAACCATAACACTAAGAACAATGTTGTTCCCTTATGTTTACCCCCACCTCCTAGCTTCCTACACTATTTAAACCAAATCTTTCGATCCCTCAACATAATTCCATTCCCAAGTTCTCTTTATCAACTACTATATTTTAAGTTAGTTTAAAAGTATAAAAAAAATTATTTTTAAAGAGTTTTTGTCTCTGCCACATAACAAATTTGGCGCAGTCGGTAGGATTTTGCGTGATTCATTCGCTTAAATCGCGTAAAGACGAAGTAAAAACGTACCAAATTCGATGGGACAGCGTCGCCCAACAAGAAGACAACGTACGGTAGCTGAAGGCTTTTGAAAAACTTTGCCGAACCATGCAGCTCCACATTTTATTGTTACTGTGGTAAGTGGCTAAACTTGTTTGTTCTTTTCCATTTTACCAAAATATTTGCCTACATCTACCACCTCATTCACATTCTTTTTTTTTATATAAATAATCATACTATTCTACTGTATACTACTATATTATACTATTCTATTATATCAATTATTCATTGCCTGTGTAAAACAATCTCAAAAGAACCCTAAAATGGCCTTAGAAATCACCACATTACTTAAATTAATTCCCTCATTCGACAAAGATAATAACGACATAGTGTACAGATTCGTTAGGTCATGCAATTCAGCTTTCGACTTAAGTTCAGCGGACTAGAGGGTAGTACTTTTAGTATACGCATTAAACAATATCACTGGTTCGGGTGCGGCAGACGTTCACAGTAAAGAACATGCCTCATGGACCGGTTTAAGAACATTCCTTATTGAAAAATTCTCTAACGTTAAAACCATAGCACACCTTAACCTTGAACTGCAATCCATGTTCCAAAAACCTACAGAAAAGTTAACCGAATATTTTCACACAGTCGACCTTTGTCGCTCTAAAATAATTGAAAAGTTAAACGCTGAAATATGCGATAAGACGTTATTAGATCGCTTAGCGACAACGGAGGAAATGGCTCTTAACGTTTTCATTAACATCATTAGCTCCGATGTTAATGAAATCATCCAATGTTAAGAACAAAATAATTTCCTAGTATTTGCGAAGCAGGCCGATTCGCACTTCAAGAAGATAAAATTCGTGCAATGAACAAAACTAGGCAATCTTTATTTAAACTGAACACAACGCGTCCACCAACTTTTACAAAACCACCATACCATAACCAATAATAATCATAATAATAATAATTATTATTCCTGTGGTCGTTTCTGCGAACGGGCTAATCCCGGTCAGCCTCTCGGGTCATCTGAGGCGACTGGGACTCCGTGAAGGACCGCTCCGTGCTCAAATGCAGAAGGCAGTGCTCCTCGACACCACCCGCATCGTCCGCCGGTTTCTTTCCCTTTCCCCCTAACCCTCGGCCGTTTGGTCTCCCCTGCCGAGGGCTTCCATTAGGTTGGGTTTTTATTTATTTATGTATTATTTGTGTTAGTATATTTAATATATATACATTTATATTTATGTATATTTATTTACTATATTTCTTTTATATATTTATTCAGGCCAACCAAATGAGAATACTTCATAAATATCCCATAATAATCCTCTATCTTTAGCCAACGAGCAATGGCAAGACCCAGCAGTACAGAGCATTTCCGACCGGGAGACCGTATGGAAGGAGAAGGAGCTCCACGGGAGGTTCTACAAGGCTCTACATGAGCCTTTCGTAGACACAGTCGCCTCCCTCCACTGGCTACGTTTCGGTGACCTCTTTGGGGAAACCGAGGGTTTTATCTGTGTGATACGGGATCAGGTTATTAAGACCAACAATTATCGGAAATACATCCTAAAGGATACGCCGTCGACATCTGTCTAGCTTGTCGCCACCCCGGCGAGTCACTTAGGCATGTCATCTTCGGTTGTTCGGCGCTGTCTAACTCTGAGTATTTGTACAGACACAACCTAGTAGCCAGGATTCTACACCAGGAGCTCGCTCTGAAATACGGTCTCGTGGAGAGGAAAATGCCATATTATAAGTACTTGCCGGAAGCCGTGCTCGAAAATGACCGCGCCAGGCTCTACTGGGACCGGGCCATCATCACATACAGGACTATTCTTGCGAATAAGCCTGATATTGTGCTGATGGACCGGGCATAGTCAAGGATATTTTTTGGTCGATATTACCATTCCTTATGACGAGAACCTCGTGAAAGCCGAAACAGATAAGCTGACAAAATATCTGGACCTGGCTCACGAGGTGACCGACATGTGGGGTGGTCTGCCGACCGAAATTATTCCTGTGGTCGTTTCTGCGAACGGGCTAATCCCGGTCAGCCTCTCGGGTCATCTGAGGTGACTGGGACTCCGTGAAGGACCGCTCCGTACTTAAATGCAGAAGGCGGTGCTCCTCGACACCGCCCGCATCGTCCGCCGGTTTCTTTCCCTTTCCCCCTAACCCTCGGCCGTTTGGTCTCCCCTGCGAGGGCTTCCATTTGGTTGGGTTTTTATTTATTTATGTATTATTTGTGTTAGTATATTTAATATATATACATATATACTTATGTATATTCATTTACTATATTTCTTTTATATATTTATTCAGCCCAACCAAATGAGAATACTTTATAAATATCCCAAATAATAATAAAATGGTTGATGGAAAAAAAAGAGTGCGCAAAGGGCAGCTGCCTGGAGGTCGCCAGGGCGCGTCTGGAGCTGGCGCTGGACGCGACAGCATGCGGGTCGCCAGCCAAGCGCGGGGGGCTGCAAGACCACTTAGTAGCCGCCCGCATCCATTATCCCCACCAGAGGGCTTGGTGTCGGCTGGGTCTTCTCGGACTCGGCAAGCCGCACCCGCCGCTGGTGGAACACGTCGCATGCGTTGGACGCAAATTATGAACGCAAACGCATTGCGAGCGTATTTTAGGGCAAACGGTGAAGGAAATCGAATGTTAGCGTATCGGGCTCGGATGCATCACTTTTTCGCAGAGCTGGTGCCGTCTGTTCATGTAACGGAGCAAAACCTGGCAGAACGAGTTCGGTACATCCTGCGCTCCAACATATTTGGTGACGCCGAACTCGAACGACTACGACGTGAGGCTGTTCCCTCATCGGATGAAAATGTTACAGCTGGCAATGCGGCGCCACTAATTGCAGAGCAACCCGTACACGTGGATACCGCCGTGGATTTTCCAGTTGTGGTTAATTCAGACGATGATGAAATAGTCTCCCACAAGCTAGAGCAAATGAGGAGCATATTGGAAGAGGCTATTTTGGAAACGCGCAGTACGCCTCTCGAAAATCGACCGCGACTTCCCCGAATACCCTTAAGCAAGCGGAATCGGGCTGTCGTGAGGGCTCTCAACCCAATGCTGGTGACCTATTTGAAGTTAGTTGGACCTTTGCGAGACGGACTCAATTCTTTTTGGCGCCGCACTGGCAGTTTGCCGTATTATTGGCGCCAAATTTCCCACGCTGGTCGCGCTACTAGACAAAGTAACGCCATCCCAGCCTGGAGAAAAAGAATTGAGGACCGTATCGCAAAGGCAAGAGCCCTCATCGCCAGACTGACAAGTTCAGGTCGGGTAATAATAGACCGAGAATTGTGCGCACCGTCAGGATGGCGTTTAATGGGACAAATATAAGTTTGTCCCAGACGAATATTACGCAAAAACTGACGGAGCGCATAGACGACCTGAAGCAGAGAATCACTGCTTGGGGGAATCGGATTCGGCGATATACCGAGAGGATGACACGGTTAAACCAGAATCGTCTCTTCCAGAGTGATCAGAAACAGCCTGATATTGTGCTGATGGACCGGGCACAGTCAAGGATATTTTTGGTCGATATTACCATTCCTTATGACGAGGACCTCGTGAAAGCCGAAACAGATAAGCTGACAAAATATCTGGGCCTAGCTCAAGAGGTGACCGATATGTGGGGTGGTCTGCCGACCGAAATTATTCCTGTGGTCGTTTCTGCGAAAGGGCTAATCCCGGTCAGCCTCTCGGGTCATCTGAGGTGACTGGGACTCCATGAAGGACCGCTCCGTGCTCAAATGCAGAAGGCGCTGCTCCTCGACACCGCCCGCATCGTCCGACGATTTCTTTCTCTTTCCCCCTAACCCTCGGCCGTTTGGTCTCCCCTGCGAGGGCTTCCATTTGGTTGGGTTTCTGTTTATTTATGTATTATTTGTGTTAGTATATTTAATATATATACATATATATTTACGTATATTTATTTACTATATTTCTTTTATATATTTATTCAGCCCAACCAAATTAGAATATTTTATAAATATCACAAATAATAATAATAATACAAATAAGCCTATGAGTCGAACTCATCTACCGTTTACACACATCATGTACAATAACGCAAACACACCACAACAAATTACGAAACTATGTAGCTATTGTAAAAATATTGGGCATAATATTACAGTATACCGTAAAAGAGCTTACAATAACAATTTAAGAAATAATCAAGCTCAACGCGCACTTCCTGCGCCTCCTATCCCAGTTAACCATTTAAACTACCAAGCGACCAACGAGACACAACTCGTTGGAAATCGCTTCAGTATCCTGCTCACCTATCCCGACTCAGGATATGGAGAAACTACAAATATAAATTCTAGCAAATCGAATCCTATTTCTCGAAGGCGTCCTCAACCGCCCAATCCTTGAAGTTAATTTTACACAAACAAACAATGTACCGTCGAAATCACCGCTTAAGTGTCAGACACAATTGAAAAATGCGTCTACACAAACTAACGACTTAGTTACTTATACATCACTCAGTACTCACAAATTCTAGTTCTCAAACAGAAACCGACGAACAGGGTAGCCAGCCCCAAACCCTTGGTTTTCCAAAGCTTATTATCCCTTCTTCATCCACTGACTCTTTCAAGACCACTGCACCTACTATATCCACTGATTCTTTCAAGACCACTGCACTTACTATATCCACTGATTCTTTCAAGACCACTGCACTTACTATATCCACTGATTCCATCAAGACCACTGCACCTACTACATCCACTTCTTCCACTGTTTCCAATAAACTACGTTTGAAATCAAAACCTAAAACTAAAAAGCCTAAATTTAAACTTCCTAAATCCAAATGTAATACAAAATATTTTGCCATATCCGCCTTAAATGATGTACCACTCGATAACCTCTTACACTGCACTTTTCATATAGAAGGCAAACCAGTCACATTCCTCATAGACACCGGAGAAGGGATCTTGGTTATAAAAAAGGATAAAATAGGTTCTCCACCCTTAAATAAATTAAACATCGTGTAAATCATAGGCATTTCCGGTAGCCAAAATTCAATTATAACCTCAGGCACCACCGACATATCTATAGATTATTTAAAACACACATATTGACTCAAACACTTCAGAAGACTATTTACAACTAAACTTTCAACACCACTTAGAAATCGACTATCACACATTTAATACTCCATATCTCCACATTTCACCAGACTGCCTCTTAAAAGAACGTCACAAAAACATTCTTATCCCAATCTCTTGTCAACTTCCCGATAAAAATACCCTTTTCAACCAAGCAATTTCCACTTGCTCTCAAGTGGACCCATATTTAAATAAACCAAAAACACTTTACGAAACCGATTTATTAGTTTCGGATAAGAAACAAAATATTATATTTGGCTGTTCGAGACCCACTCACTTCGATCCTTGGGATTCTGAAAGCTATTTTAAAATATTACTCGCTTGCCTACACAACCATAAATTAAAATCACTTTACATTCCAAATCTAAAAAACGACCCCACTTGTAAACTTAAAGGAAACGAACAGTTACACATCACAGCTTATTTAGCTGACATTTACGAATGCAAAATCACCATATGTGAAAATAAAGTTAAAACTCTACCTCCAGAAGAGATAGCATCAATCCTGAAAACCTTCCATGATGAACCCCTATCAGGACATCGTGGTATTATCGAAACAACACACAAAATACGATCTGAATATTTCTGGAAAGGAATGACAGAAACTACTAAAAATTATATAGATAATTGCCAAATATGTCAACGAAACAAAATTCAACGTAAAACATATAAAGCTCCCATGGTTATTACTTCTTTTTCTACTGAACCTTTTGAACGCGTAACTATGGACTTAGCTTCTTATTCAGACATAACTAATGACTGGTCTAGTGGTCAAACGCGATTGTTGATTTTGGGTTATTCTGTCAAGAAAGTCTCAGTAGCAGCCCGGAGTCAGGAAGTTGGCGGTGTTTCACCCCCATGCCTCGGAAAGCATGTAAAGCCGTTGATCCTGTGCCTGATCTCCCTCCGGTCGTATCGAATTACCATCCCAACGATCTATAAGAGTAAAGGAATGGAGAGTGCATCTGTGTTCGCGAATACACTCGTGCACTATAAGCCTGTCCAGCGCATATAGCTAGTCTCCTTTGAGACCGGTCGCCGTGATCAAAATTCAGTCTGGAGCACATTATACAGAGGGTTTCTTAGATAAGGCCCATCTCCAGCAGTGTACTTTAAAGACCTGTTGATTTTGAAGATGTCAGAATCTTTAATTTATGGGTGTCTTGTAGTACGGTATAGATGAAAACGTTATCTCATTCCCCACAGTTACACACTAAATCAGGAAGAAGAACAGCTAACAACGTACTTACACTCTAGAATATGATTCAAGCACTGGTTAAGGCGTGCTCGTGCACTTGAAGTTCTATTTTGTTTAGTTTTCGATATTATAAGAAAAGCAAAAAATTTCTAAAAGGTGTTCTCAACATGACCCAAAAGAAGAGACTCTGCAGCTATATTATTGATGCAGCACTGAATGGGGTCTGGTCGGACGGAGAAGGGCCACGTTCTAACAGATACGGATATTACAGCCTATTACAAATTCACAGCTGGCCTCCCATAGATATTCTCAGGGATATTTGTCAAAGTTACTACGCTTGGTAGATACAACCAGGTTTATTTTATTTTAATGCCCTCTCCTAGTTTGTTTCGCTCTATCGCCTCTTTCGACACTCACAGGACAACATGGAGTAGTAAATATTCTTACACCACTTACTGTCAAAATCCTAGAATACCCAGTGTTAAATACCAGCGTTAAATATCAGCTTAAAGCTGCTGTTGTATTCTGTAACGAGGCATTATTTAGGCCTCAGGTGATAGATATTTCGATTATGAATCAAATGTAGATGCATACATTTTGATTCATAATCGAGAATAAATGTAGATGTCTATGGCTGCAGCATCCACTTACTATCAGTTGGACTGTGAGCTCAAAGCAATCTTCTTCTAAATAAAATAAATGTAAGTTAAACCAACCACTTAGCTATATGGCTGTAACTTTACATAACAAGTTGAGTATTTGTCTTTAAGCTCCTATATAAGTTTTCAACAAATTCACTGAAACTTTTACTTTTAAAACTAGCTTAATTGCAGTTTTGAAATATTTAGAACAGTGGTGAAGCCATGTTAAAGCAAAGTGTGTCCGAAGAAATTTTCAAATAATATTTATCAAAAACGGTAGTTAACGCAACAACAAAGTACTTAAGGGGCTTTAGTCGTTTTGATAACTAAGATATTTTTTTAAATTATAACATCCTCTTGATCTCCTGACATATTTTCTAGTCCGGTAAACCTAAAACTTGAATACAAGACAACCAGTACGTGTTTCCAGTGATGACATATTGATATGAGACATGGTTTGGATCTGAGACGTGGTCGTTCACTGCTAGCCGCATGCTAAAGGCCGCTCAGGGACCATGGAGGGCTATGCTTAGAGTTTTAGCGGGATAGACTTAGAAATGAGGATATTCCAGTAGAACCAGAGTAACAAAATAGCCCTACGGATCAGTAAGTTGAAGTGGCAATAGCTCGGTCATATAGCTCGAGGAACCGACAACTGATAGGGAGTTCTCGAGTGGCAGCTGTACCGGTAAGCAAAGTGTGTGCGAGGTCGGTAAGATATGCAGGGAAGTCGATGGATGCAGGTGGCTCAGGACTGTGCTTTTGTGGCATCCCTTGGGAATCCTATGTTCAGCAGTGGACTTTTGAAGGGCTGTAATTATGATGATGATGATGATGATATATGTAATTGCATTTATTAATTTACTTTAAAATATTAAATTGAAATAATTTTTATTTTAGGCTTTAAGGCCGTATTAATTACTATATTTTATCTTAAGTAGTTTTTTATTAGAGACAACCAGCAAACAGTCCACCTGCTGGTATATGGATACTACCCATAGACATCTTCATCAATCTACATCTATCCTCGATGACGAATCAAATGCAGATGTATTGTTACCCTTGAGAACTAGGATAGAATGCCTGTTTCCAGTAAAAGGGTCTTCGGTTCTCTGCACTCACCATATGAAACACAGCACCATTAAGCTGCTATTTTACGCTGGTATTCTGTGAGAGCGTAGTCCTATTCCGGTTGAACCGACCCATTCGTGCTACAACTATAATATAGCTGCAGTAGGGCTCTACCACGTGTTTGTTCCAAGACTCATTTGTAATCATAACATCAATATCCATCAGTGGTCACCACTACCTACACCACACTAAATGTCCGAGTAAAATCAGAATCAGTATACTTTTGCAAGGATGTGGTTAATCTAATCTGATGTAACGGCGAGTACTATCCTGCACGTGTCCACAGACTGCCGACTTTCCGCAGCATCTTTTACGAAATTTTTTATCGATTTTTGTTAGAGTCCGGCGTTACTTTGCGGATATCCATTATATTAAAGATGTTAAAAATTAATAAGCTAAGATCCGCGTAATGAAATTAAATGATGTGCCTTACCTAGTGCACTATCCCCGTCACCTCTAATCCCAGCACCACTACTCCCCACACCACTACACTAGGAAAGACATACCACTGTGTGGCTGACTGTTTATCGGTTAGCGCTACTTGTTACTTATGCACAAGATCCAGGAATGTACAATCAAGCTTGTACATTCCTACATATTGTAGAGGGATGACGGAAGGTATCACAAACTTAATTAAATTTCTTCGATGGCTTGTAGTATGATCTTATGGAAGCCGTTTAAGGATGTAGCCAATCTTGTATGCGATCTGTTGATTCTTGTATGGTGCTTCCCATAGGAAACTGCATCTCAGTTGTAATTAGTAAGCTAGAAGAAAACAACATATTTCTAATATGCAAGAGAGTTTCATTTACACTGAAATACAAATATGCAATTTCTTAGTTATTACTCAGACGTTGCCTTAAATTATTTACGTTATGTTCCTATACTTTCCTATCCTATCCGATTCTATCCTATCCTATCCTTTCTTATTCTGTCCTGTCCTGTCGTGTCTTGTCTTATCTTATCCTATCCTATCCTATCCTATCCTTTCTTATTCTGTCCTGTCCTGTCGTGTCTTGTCTTATTCATCCTATCCTATCCTATCCTTTCTTATTCTGTCCTGTCCTGTCGTGTCTTGTCTTATCTTATCCTATCCTATCCATCCTATCCTTTCTTATTCTGTCCTGTCCTGTCGTGTCTTGTTGTCTTATCCATCCTATCCTATCCTATCCTATCCTTCTTATTCTGTCCTGTCCTGTCGTGTCTTGTCTTATCTTATCCTATCCTATCCTATCCTATCCTTTCTTATTCTGTCCTGTCCTGTCGTGTCTTGTCTTATCTTATCCTATCCTATCCTATCATATCCTATCCTTTCTTATTCTGTCCTGTCCTGTCGTGTCTTGTCTTATCTTATCCTATCCTATCCTATCCTATCCTTTCTTATTCTGTCCTGTCCTGTCGTGTCTTGTCTTATCTTATCCTATCCTATCCTATGTTTTCCTATCCTAACCTATTCTATTTTATTCTATGCTTAACAATGTATTACACTATCGTAATATTACAATGTATTGGGTTATTTTTCAAAGAGGACCTGGCAGCAAAGATGCAACTGACACAATCGGTCTTTGGTGATTACTAAACAAATACGGTAGAAAAGGACGCAACTCTCTCGACGTTGTTTCGGCGACGAAGTTACAAAGAGTTCAAGCATTAGAAGCCCAGCAAAAATATAGTAGGTACGAAAAATTAATATAAAGTTTTTTTTCTTCTCTTTATTTGGTCTACAAAACAGAACACATTTTCAACATGCTGACAGGTATTATATAAAACAAAGATTTCAAAAATTGTATTCTAATATATATGTAGACACAGCTTGCACAAAATTCATCTGTAATTAACAATAATGTTTGGTACATAAAGTTATGTTATATTCATGCTAAACTAAATACTAAATTAAATTAATTTGGCTTAATTAAAGTACATACTTATAATAAAGATACTGTAATAATTTGTTTTTTGTGGAGGCCACTGAACCCATGAAAACATCCACTTCAGATCGAACAATGTTACTGGACGAACACATGCGGTATAATGGCGAATGTTGTCCGAGAACCGTTCTACAAAGTGGAAGACTAAATGTTTTACGATTATGAAGACGACTATTAGCACGAGGTATTAAGAATTGTAATACCTCGTGCTAATAGTCTCCTTCATAATCGTAAGTTGAAAAAAGAATGGTACAACCATATAAGTTAAGTGAGAATATAGGGCTTAAGTATATGTGGTATAGCTTGGCGAGAGTGATAGAATTAAGGGTAGTAATTTAATTTAGACGGTCAAAAATATTTTGTGGATCGTACGGCTTGCGTACGTGACTGGATGGACAAATAGCGAATTTTTTATTTCGCTAATGACTTCAAAAAGTATTTGCACGAACTTCTGAATGGAGTTGGGTCTTTCTAAAGGTTTTTATAATACGGACATCGTTATACAAGATGGGTTTACAATATATTACAATGCGCTCTCACGTTTTTATCTATTTTTCAGCATTTTTATGGATATAATGGTATGTAAATAACGCAAGTCATATCTGTGATTGATTTTAATGGAGCACAGGTGTAGTACTGTCAATGGGCCAAGGTATTCACTTACTATCAGGTCGACTTTGTGCTCACTGCTCACTTGTGACCCATAATTGTATTTATATAAAAATTACTCTTGTAATTTTTAGTTTTTCGGCTAAGTAGCGCAGTGGCTGAGAGTTTTACTGTAGCGTCCCAGGACCGCGGGTTCAAATCATGTGCAAATTGTGTATGTTAAACGCCTTCTCGGTACAGTAGAAAATTCTACTACGCGGGTAACGTTATTTTAGGAAAAAAATATCTCTCTCTCTTTAGAAATGTTTTAATTTGAGGTTTGTAGAGGCGAAATCTATTGTCGTATGATGTACGAAATATTTGCCTATTCAGACGCTAGAATTTTTCTCGTATTTATTGAGAACAAATTACATCAACTTCTAGACTAATTTCTATTTTTATTTATTATGAATGAGTGCTTGACTACAACCAGCTGGCGCTTTTTAGCAAAAAAAGCCTATTCACTTTGTCTCCGATGTCTTCCTGCTCGATTACAATGTGGGTTGAAGACACGCCCACACGCCGAGAAATTATTCCACCTTTGCTGCACACAAAGTCATAACAAACCGTTTGGTGTGAATACGTGAATTTTGGCAACAAAAGAGTGAATATAATTTCTTTTTTTTTCACTTTAACTTTTAATTATTTTTAAAATAAGGTTAATAGTTCTCTTTATTCTTTTCTTAATTTTATGTTAATAGAAATACGTCCAACAACTTGGTGACATGAGAAACTGGCAGAATAACAGTGCTGTGGCTGTGGCAACACTGCAACATCATGCAGTATTTCACTTCTATTTTAAAAGGCCGGCAACGCATTTGGTGTTGCAATTGTTCATGGGCGGCGGTAGTCACTTACCATCAGGTGAGCGGCATGCTCGTTTGTCTTCTCTTCTATAAAATAAAATGAGTCGGATGATTTTCGTTGCTGCAACTTAATGTTGTGTCTATTTGTATATTGTTTGTTTGTCGTTGAATTTTTTTTGATGATTTCTTATAATTACGCGAACACGGAACTAAAATAAATAAATTAAACGTGTTAAATTACATTATTCATTCATTTAATATCCACCGATTGTCTGTTGTCCGACAGTATTTTATGTGAGTGTCAGCTCTTCAACACTCTGGGATTATAATAGGGTAGTAGTTTATCTCATGCCACTACACGTAATTAAGTTAAATATTACTAAGATCAAAAGACGTACGTTGCAAATTAAACAAATGAGTAGATATATAGTTTAGTGAGCTAAAATGGGAAATTATTTGTTTAGAATAAAATAATAATGTGTGGTCTCACTCTGTAAATTAAAATCACAATGAAGGTAACAGAGTATAGACAGGTGAACGAGAGAGTACGAAGCTTCAAAGAAGAGACTTGCAACGCACTCACACAAGTGCAGTTTCAACTCCATATATTCCATTACAGCCTATTAAAGTCGACAGCTGAACATAGAATCTCATAGATTGTCTTATAGGAAGGATTTTGCCATAGTTGGTATTGTGCTTATATGCGCGTTGCAAGACGTTTACTTTATCTATAATCTGTTACACATTTGTTTTTACTTTTTCTATTTCTAAGACGTACAAATTTTTCCAAGATGTTTTCCTTTACCACCGAACACTTGGTATGTTAGCAATTACATTGATACATTTCGATGATTGTGCGTGGAATTACATGATATAATTCTCCTCATCTTTTACCGTCAGACATCAGACTGTCTTCACAAATTTTTTGTCGTTACTCCATGTATTTGAATTAAACGGTTTGCTTCATCTTTCGTAATGCATAAGGCAAAGGAATGGAATAAATATCCAAAATAGCAAGAGTCTTTGCGTTAACATAATAGCCTTCTGTAACGCAAAGACATTGAGATTTACCAGGGCTACCACCAGGCGCAGAATTATTAAGTAAAGAAGCTTCTAGACAAGTTAGATGGAATTGAAGACAGAGATCCGTTTGCCACTGCAACTGGTGAATCTGGTCACAATGATACTGAAAATTTGTATCATTTATTTTTTCCTACTAATCTATCACTATCGATATATTTCCTATAGCATAAAGCGGCTTGACGAAAACTGAAGAAGGATTTGTCATTTTTAGAAAACATTTTGTGAGGCGTGAGATATTTTATATCGTGATAAAACATACCGCGGAAATTTTACGAGTAACAAGAGATCCATATTAGATATTCATCATGTTCAGTCTTCATACTCTACTCGTCATTAAATTTTGTGATAAAAATGACGTAATTTATCTTGCCGCAAACATTACTGATCAGCTTAAATTTAATTTAAATTTGTCGTCAGAGAACTTTTAAATATAATTAGTTAATCAGTATTAACTAGATATATTTTAGAAATGGTTTTTTAAGGAAGCAAGTTGGAGTACCTCAGTTCAAAAAGTTCTGCGGATCTCATAATGAACCAAATACTACTTTTACTAGGTGGAGTACTTTTACTATATGGACGCCTTTCTGCTTAGGAGTGTGCCTGAGTAGGTACCATCTTCATACCAATTGCTGCCGCCAAATACAAGTGCTTACACTGCTGTCTTCCGGTCTGAAAGGTATAGAGATTTACTTATAATACCATTATATAATAATAATAATAATACCCCTTTATGCATAATCAAACAATAGTAAAAATAAAAAGTTATATTAATCGAATAACTAAACTAATTATTTTCATAGCTTCAAGCGGTAAACCATTTAAAATTACATGTACTTTTTTTAGTTTATTTTGATTTGGACCCCTCTAGCGTAAAGGCCTCCTCTAGCTTTTTCATCTTTCTCTGTCTTTGGCCAATTCTTTTCTACGTTCACAATGTCGTCGCCCCACTTTACTTTAGGCTTGCCTGGCCTTCTGATTCCCGATGGGCCACGCCAAAACGTGACTATTTTGGTCCATCTTTCTTCGTATATCCTCGTAATATGTCCAGCCCACCTCCATTTTGGCCTAAGTGCCCGTTGAAAGGCGTCTGTTAGGTTTGTTCTACTCTGAACGTTGACATTTCTTATCTTGGCAGAATGTCTTATTTTTTTAATACTTTATGATGCTGCCATGAAATAGCAGCATAATGCTGCTGTGAAGATGTGTGTGAAGATCATTTTACTGAAAACAAGGCATTCCATTATAGCCCTCAGGGGTGCCAAGCATCTGCATTTGTATTCTTAATTGATGATAGATGTATCTATGGACTGTAGCATTTATTTGCCAGCAGGTGAACTGTACCTTGTTTGTGAACCCTACTTCAATAAAATCTTTATTAATTATTGAATGTATTATAGTATGTAAATTAAATACAATATCTTCAAACAAGAGCTTCGTCAACATTGCTTATTCAGAGTAAATATTCAAACTAAAATACAGACTATATAAAATTTATTCTTGGATGAGTGTCCGCATCACTGTCTCTAAATACATTAAAGTAACTTTAAATGCAAAAAAGTTTCTCTTTTGTAATCACGTTTTCCAGAAATAATCTCAAAATGACGTTCCTTGTATGCTAGAATAATAAGTGCACAGTGGTGTTGCTTAGAATATTTATATAATAAATTTAATATTTATATTTTATGTAATAAATTTGAATTTGAATTTAATAATAATATTTGTATAATAATTTCGACCGTGTAGTGGCGACGTAAGAATATCAACTACCCCATATCGTTCCGTGGGTGTCTCAAGAGGCGACAGAGGAAAACAAACCAGGAGATGTGCAGCAACGTTTATATAGCGTAATAACAACTAGAAAATAAAAAATAAAACTGCTGTTGACATCCCACCTCCGAAGCGTGGCAACCATAGATATAGCATATATAGATTGGAGATGGAGTGATTAGGGCTGGGATGGGATGTCATGCACATTGTGGGAGACAAATAGTGTTGCACCATGCATTGTGTTACTTCATAGATACTATTTACTTAATATTATAAGTCCTGCATACTTTATATTGTTTATTTACTAAATTACTTTCTTAGATGCCAAATTAATGTTGTCATAGGATACTATTTACTTTATGTTATAAGACCTGTATACTTTATATTGTTTATTTACTCAAAAGCTAAATTACTTTCTTAGAAGACAAACTAATGTTATGTCATAGGATACTATTTACTTTATGTTGTAAGACCTGTATACTTTATAAATCATATTGTTTACTTCCTTAGAAGCCACACTATTTCGATTGTAATATTATATGCTAATGTTTATAGTTTACCATAAGTTAAACATAACACCAAGAACAATGTTGTTCCCTTATGTACTCCACCTCCTAGCTTATTACACTATTTAAACCAAATCTTTCGATGCCTCAACATAATTCCATTCCCAAGTTCTCTGTATCAACTACTATATTTTAAGTTAGTTTAAAAGTATTAAATAAATTTATTTTTAAAGAATTTTTGTCTCTGCCACATAACAAATTTGGCGCAGTCGGTAGGATCTTGCGTGATTCATTCGCTTAAATCGCGTAAAGACGAAGTAAAAACGTACCAAATTCGACGGGACAGCGTCGCCCAACAAGAAGACAACGTACGGTAGCTGAAGGCTTTTGAAAAACTTCGCCGAACCATGCAGCTCCACATTATGAATTACTATTTTTCCATTTTACCAAAATATTTACCTACATCTACCACCTTATTCACATTCATTTTTTTAAATATAAGTAAGCGTACTATTCTATTGTATACTACTATATTATACTATTCTATTATATCAATTATTCATTGCCTGTGTAAAACAATCTCAAAAGAACCCTAAAATGCCTTAGAAATCACCACATTACTTAAGTTAATTCCCTCATTGGACAAAGATAATAACGACATAGTGTACAGATTCGTTAGGTCATGCAATTCAGCTTTCGACTTAAGTTCAGCGGACCAGAAGTCAGTACTTTTAGTATACGCGTTAAACAATATCACTGGTTCGGGTTTGGCAGACGTTCACCGACCGGTTTAAGACCATTCCTTATTGAAAAATTCTAATTAAAACCATAGCAATTAATAACTACAATCCATGTTCCAAAACCTACAAAAACGTTAACCGAATATTTTCACAGAGTCGACCTTTGTCGCTCTAAAATAATTGAAAAGTTAAAAGCTGAAATATGCGATAAGACGTTATTAGGTCACTTAGCGACAACGGAGGAAATGGCTCTTAACGTTTTCATTAATATCATTAGCTCCGACATCGTAGCAATGTTAAGAACAAAAGAATTTTAGTCTTTATGAAGCAGGCCGATTCGCACTTCAAGAAGATAAAATTCGTGCAATGATGTGCAAAGCTAGGCAATCTTTATTTAAACTGAACACAACGCGTCCACCAACTTTTACAATAATAATTACCATTACCTGGCTCACGAGGTGACCGACATGTGGGTGGACTGCCGATTATACTCCTGGTAGTGTTTCGCGAACGGGTTAATGCGTGGACGCAAATTATGAACGCAAACGCATTTGCTAGCGTATTTTAGGACAAAAGGGAAGAAACTGGAATGTTAGCGTATCGGCCTCGAATGCATCGCTTTTTCGCAGAGCTGGTGCATCTGTTCATGTAACGGAGCAAAACCTGGCAGACTGAGTTTGGTACATCCTGCGCTCCAACATATTTGGTGACGCCGAACTGAACGACTATGACGTGAGGCTGTTCCTCATCGGATGAAAATCTTACAGCTGGCAATGCGGCGCCACTAATTGCAGAGCAACCTGCACACGTGGATACCGCCGTGGATTTTCCAGTTGTGGTTAATTCAGACGATGATGAAATAGTCTCCCACAAGCTAGAGCAAATGAGGAGCATATTGAAGAGGCTATTTTGAAACGCGCTGTACGCCTCTCGAAAATCGACCGCGACTTCCCCGCATACCCCTAAGCGCGGAATCGGGTCGAGGGCTCTCAATCCAATGCTGGTGACCTATTTGAAGTTAATGCGACTTTTGCGAGACGGACTCACTTTTTGCGCTGTACTGGTAGTTTGCCGTATTATTGGCGCAAATTTCCGATGGCTGGACGCGCTACTAGACAGTAGCGCCATCCCAGCCTGCAGAAAAGAATTGAGGACCGTATCGCAAAGCAAGAGCCCTCATCGGCAGACTGACAAGCTTCAGGTCGGGTAACAATATAGACCGAGAATTGTGCGCACCGTCAGGATGAGGTTTGATTGGGACAATATAAGTTTGTCCCAGCCGAATATTACGCAAAACTGACGGAGCGCATAGACGACCTGAAGCAGAGAATTGCTGCTTGGGGAAGTGGATTCGGCAATATACCGAGAGGTTGATACGGTTCAACCAGAATCGTCTCTTCCAGAGTGATCAGAAGAGACTCTATAAATCAATGGAGCGACCAATGATACGTGGAACGGGCCAAGCACCATGAGGACGACACTGTCGCATTCTGGCGCGGCCTGTGGTCAGAGCCCGTAAACCACAGTGAGGGCCCTTGGGTGAAGTTGGGCGAGTCAGTGCGGAATGTTACACCCATGGACCCCATCATCATAACGGTCGATGTAGCTGAGGCGGTCCAAGGGCCCCTGAACTGGAAAAGTCCGGGCCTCGACGGGCTGCATTACTACTGGCTGAAGGGGTTCGTGGTGTCGCACGGTGCTCGCCGACAGTTTCAAGAGGCTCGACCAGAAGTCGCCCTGAGCCTCTTCACTACTGGGATCACTCATTTGGTTCCTAAAGACTGGATGCCACAGACCTGAGCAAATACCGCCCCATCACGTGTCCACCCACAATATAAAGATTAACATCCATTTTGAGCGCGAGAATCACTCGTCACCTGAACTCAAATGCGTGATGTCGCGCGCTCAATGGATGTCGGGCGGTGGTCGTGAAACCAAGGAACCACCTCATTGACGCGGTCATTGGCAGGTGGTTGAACGCAACCGTCGGAACCTCTCCGCCGCCTGGATAGACTACAAAAGGCATTCGACCTCGGTGCCTCATACATGGCTGAAGAGGGTCCTCGAGCTGTACAAGGTTGACTGTACAGTTAGAGACTTCCTCGGACAGTGTATGGGGCAGTGGAGTACGATCCTTTGTCATCTAGGCGAGCGGATGACGGCTGCGGAGAACCACATAAGGATAAGAAGGGGTATTTTCCAGGGCGATTGTCTGAGTCCAATCTGGTTCTGTTTTCTCTAAACCCTCTCAGTACCTTACTGAGGGTTCTGGGAGGATTTCAGCTTCGGAAAGGAGGCCAAAGTGATCCACCTTTTCTATATGGATGATCTCAAGTTATTCGCCTCCAGTCGCTCACATCTTGTGGAATTGCTAAACATCACTTGTGATTTTAGCAAGAGGTAGGGTTGCTAACTCTGAGGGCATAGACTTATCTATGCCCAACATAAGGACCCTTTCAGAGGCTGAAACATACCGATACCTGGGTGTGTCACAGAACATAGGTATCGATGAGGCGGATATGAAGTCAGTCTGCGATGTGTTTTATGCACGCTTGACAAAAGTGTCTTTTGTCGGGTGTGAATAAGACACACGCATATAACGGATGGGTCATGCCTGTTCTCATATATACCTTCGGCATGCTCAGGTGGACTCAGACCGAACTGAACGCTCTGGATAGAAAAGTCCGCACTGTTATGACGTCATACAGGATGCATCACCCGAGATCGTCAGTAATGAGCTGCTTGTTGCCGCGCGGCTTTTTGAGCGCTCTCACTATGCCTAATCGCGAAGTGTGCAGCCTCCGTAATCCACTCTATAGGATCTAATGATCGAAGGATCGGATGATCCATTCTATAGGGACGTTATTTCATGTGATAAAGAGCTTACTCCTCTATCCTTAGCCACCCAGCAGTACAGTGCATTTCCGACCGGGAGACCGTATGGAAGGAGAAGGAGCTCCACGGGAGGTTCTACAAGGCTCTACATGAGCCTTTCGTAGACACGGTCGCCTCCCTCTACTGGCTACGTTTCGGTGACCTCTTTGGGGAAACCGAGGGTTTTGTCTGTACGATACAGGATCAGGTCATTAAGACCAACAATTATCGGAATTACATCCTAAAGGACGGCACTGTCGACATCTGTCGAGCTTGTCGCCATCCCGGCGAGTCACTTAAGCATGTCATCTCCAGTTGTTCGGCGCTTTCTAACTCTGAGTATTTACACAGACACAACCTAGTAGCCAGGATTCTAACACCAGGAGCTCGCTCTGAAATACGATCTCGTGGATAGGAAAATGCCATATTATAAGTACTTGCCGGAAGCCGTGCTCGAAAATGACTGCGCCAGGTTTCTTTGATCAACATCATCACAAACAGGACTATCTTTCTGAATAAGCCTGAAATTGTGCTGATGGACCGGCACAGTCAAGATATTTTTGGTCGATATTACCATTCCTTATGACGAGAACCTCGTGAAAACCGAAACAGATAAGCTGACAAATATCTGGACCTGTCTCACGAGGTGACTGACAGTGGTCCCTGACCGAAATTATTCCTGTGGTCGTTTCTGCGAACAGGCTAATCCCGGTCAGCATTTCGGGTCATCTGAGGCGACTGGGACTCCGTGTAGGACCGCTCCGTGCTCAAATGCAGAAGGCGGTGCTCCTCGACACCGCCCGCATCATCCGACGGTTTCTTTCCCTTTCCCCCTAACCCTCGGCCGTTTGGTCCCCCCTGCGAGGGCTTCCATTTGGTTGGTTTTATTTATTTACTAGCTGTTACCCGCGGCTTCGCCCGCATGGTCACTGGGAAATGAACTATCCGTTGCTTTTTGAATTGAAAGAAAACTGAGTTTTATAGATTTGTCAGAGATGCAGCCATTAAAAGGAAACTGAGCAAAATTGATTCGTCAGCCTATTTAAATGTTTTGAAACGCAGCGCATAGTAAAGCATGAAAATAGCCTGTTTATTCCAAATAGAAATGGGATATATTTTAATTAAAGGAATCTGAGCATAATTATCCGTCAGGGATGCAGACTTTTGAAAAGAAACTGAGTTAAATTGATTCGTCAGAGATGCAGTTTTCTGAATTGAAAGGAAACTGAGCCAAATAAAAGATCCGTCAGAGATGCAGCCTTTTGAGTTGAAAAGAAACTGAGCTTAATTGGTCCGTCAGAGGTGCAGCATTTGGAATTGAAAAGAAACTGAGCTAAATAGGAAATTTTGAATTGAAAGGGAAGATCTGTGGGAATTTTGATTAATTGATTGTGGGAATTTTGGAAAAAAAAACTAAATGAAAACTATTGTAAGACGCTACTGTACACAATGTTATATGTTTTTCCATTCGGGGAAAGAATGTGGAGATTCTGGGCATTTGACACACGCGAACATGCTACATACAGCTGACCATGAGAGAAGCACGGTTTTTTCTAAGTTGACCCCCGCTACCTGTAACGTTTGCCCTTGCGCTTTATTAATTGTCATTGCAAAACTGAGCTTAATAGGAACTGCAACCTTTGAATTGAAAAGGAAGATCTGTGGGAATTATAGGGATCCGTGGTATAACAACATTTGCACATTTTCCTCACGCCTGTCAAAATATAGCACTGATTATGTTCCGTCCAAGATGTTTCACACGCAGCCTTGTCCCGTTACATAACTGAGGAGCATCTAAATTTCGCATTAGCATGACTGGGACGCCTAATTTTAATTGAAGCTTATGTGAGGGCACACCTGACAACCTAGAGAATTTAGAAACCTATGGGATATGAAGTGCTCTTTTCTGTGTCCATAACTGTGTCTACTGACAAATACTATTTCTCCTGCTACTTCGCTTAATATATCTGAATTTATTTTGTTAACGCTCTCATTTTGGTGCAAGAATCGCCCTTTCACATAACCATTTGTCTTCATGCATGTTGTTCGTTTAATCTGAATAAACGCTCGCAATTAATTCGGAATGACTTGTACTAAATTACAAAAATCTCGTCAATTTAACGCAGCCCTCAGCATCCGTTTCCAACCGCCCATCGCCAATTTTAATAGTGTGTCAGCATAGTTTCCAGCATTGATATCATTATACAAATGCACTCTCATATTCGTAGTTAAACTGAATTTTGTCACCTTGTTCCATAAAATAGACGACTTGAGGCATGCTTTAATTTCAACTGCAGGTGTGCCCTTTTGAATGACAGGTAAAGTTTGGCAAAAGTCACCAGCCAGTAAAACCACCATTCCTCCCATTACATCGGTATTGCTGCAAATCCTGGAGCGTTCGATTTAGTGCTTCTACAGCTTTTTATGCGACATTGTACTTTCGTCCCACACTAAAAGTTTGCATTGTCGTAGCATTATACCTCGTGCACTATTTTTGCTAAAGTTGCATATCGGCGATTCTTCCTGGGCTAGATTTAGAGGGAGTTTTAAAACAGAATGTGCAGTGTGGCCCCCGCAGCGTTAGCAGCATGGCGGCTATACCGGAGGAAGCTACGGCCACAGCAATGTTTTTATCTTTCCGTACTTGCGCTAATAATAAATTTAACAAAAATGTCTTCCCAGTTCCTTCAGGGCATCTAAAAGAAAAGTGCCATTTCCAGATTCAATTTGTCCTAATACTTTGTCAAAACTCGTTTTGTTCGGGAAGCAAGGGTACAATTGGCTACTTGCTGCTGCAAAGCTGGTATATCGTAGTTTGTTTCACGTATCATCACTTAGTTCATTTTCGGTTGTTCGCTGAGGGCCATTCCAAAGTCGCTTAATTTTTGCCTACCATTGCCATTACTTTATCTTCAATTTTTCCAAGTGCTTCATTATAAATGTGTTCATTGTATGTCATGTTCGCGTGTGTCTGCTGTAACCTTCGCAAAATATCTTCCGCCATGTACTCTTTATATTTGTCCCACAATTTATGTGCATTAGATAGCCTGCAAGATGATATGAGAGTTGCATAAAGATCCCTAATTTTGGCTGGTGACTGGCACTGCACAGCTTCCTCCATGGTTTCATCCCAGTGATTATCGTTTTCTAAAAGATGCAGAGCTCACATGCTTCTATGTTGCGCATTCCTGACCGTTGACAGTTTTAAGGTCTTTATATCCTGTAGGACCCTGAAATACAGCAGCAGCAATCGTAAACAGAAACATTCAAAATTAGTTACATGGACGGTATACACACGACCAAGGGCATCTGATGACTTTACACCGCCAATTTGCAACAGCGCGCCTTGAATACGGCGTTTCCACTCCTTCCTAGATGTGTTCCAAGTATAATAGCGGGGGACTTCAGAATATAACAACGTTTTTGCAAAGGGGTCGGCTTGACAAAGTTGAAAGAAGGCTGTTAGTGTAGTTTTTGCGGTGATGCAATTCTTTCTTGGAAATTTTTTCGGTGAAATATACACGCTCTCCATCTTCTAAGTGCACAGCAAGGTGAGTAACTGTTGGGTGCCTTTCGTAAGGAAGCCAAGGAGACGCCACGCTGCCTCGTTACTGCTGACATAACGCCCTGCTTGAAAGGTCTGTACTTCATTAACTGGATTTGCCTCACTTCATTTCCTGAGATTAAATATTGCTGGCAAGCGACTGCCAATATTTAATCTCCTTTATTTATGTACTACAGATATACTGATTGCGCGGACAGAGCTACATGTCTACATTAATGTGGGTATTAAACATTTTACATAGAATGGGCGAATACGGGACAATCCAGCTTATCTAAGTTTCTGAGCGCTCCAGAGCGAGATTTGATTGTAACTTTCCTGCCACCATCTTCGGGAGCTCTGCGTCTGTATAAAGGGTAGCCATTGTCATTGTGCACTGTTTTTTAATAGCTGTTTAGGAATTTTGTACATTTTCCTTCTTTCATACATGGCGATATTGAATTTCGTGCTCCACATGGACCGTGAATCATATTTCGGACGATGGTATCATACAATTTTTATCTTGCTCAGGATCCGAATCTCGGCGCTTATTATGTCGTCTATTTGTTCTGCAACTTCTTCTTGCCATATTAGAGTATGGGCATGGTAATCTCTTTTGCCATTCAATTGAATACATGAAGCACTGCCTCTTCCCGAAAATTTTCCTTTGTTAATTATATACATTAATTTTTGTACTTTTAATCTAAATACTCTAGCAACTAATTCGTGTCTGCAGTACTTGTTTGGCCCAGCATTAGCTCCTCGGTTATTTTTTCCATGCGGATTAAAAGTAAAAAAAGATCAGGTCTTCCGTAAGTTCGTACATAGGCGAATGCGTCTTGTGTGTACTCACATAGGTAGGGGACTGTTAACGAATGATGAGGGCAGAATTACCATTTTACCTAAATCTCTGGGGTTTACATTGGCGTCGCTATTTTTTGATTTAAAGATATATAACGGAGACGTTCACTTTCTACCTTCACATACATGTCTACCAAAAATTGATGAAATAATTGTCTACACCGGGCTGAGAGGTTAAAATCATTTTCTCGCAACATCATATGATACGCATAAAAATCCATACATGATACTTTTTTGTTCGGAGTAGGCGTTAGCATCATATAAAAAGAGAGTTTTCAAATTCTGGTTCCCCAAGTATCGGAAGAGACACTTTGCCATTGGAACAGCACATGCCTGCGGTCTCATCTTTCCATTTTAAAGCGCTGCAAAATCGACACGCCTTGTCCATCAGTCCGATAACAACTAACCTGTGATTTTTATAATCAATCAACGGATCATAATTGAATGCTGCGTCATTAAAAACCGACCAATTGTTTCTTTGACAATTTTGTCGACATTCAGCTTGGAGCTGTGCATTTGCATCAGTTGTCTGTGTAGTAGTGCAAAGTTATTGTTGTAAATATATATAAAGTATATAGTTGCAAGTAGTGTCTGTTCTGGTGTTTCAGATGCCCTTATAGTAGATTGACGTTCAGCTTGCTCAATGAGTCTGTGTTGAGTTTCATCAGGTGTTTCCGCGGCTCTTAGGGCGGCCTGACGTTCCGCTTGTTCGAATAGCCTTTGCTGACTTTGAGCAGGTGTTTCAGTAGCTCTTAAAGTAGCTTGACGCTTTGCCTGTTCAAGATGCCTTTGCTGACTTTGAGCAGGTGTTTCTGTAGCTCTTAAAGTAGCTTGACGCTCTGCCTGTACAAGATGCCTTCCTGACTTTGAGAAGATGTTTCGGAAGCTCTAAAGCAGCCTGACGCTCTGTCTGTTCAAGACGCCTTTGCTGACGTTGAGAAGGTGTCTAGATGCTCTAAAGCAGCCTGACGCTCTGCTTGTTCTTATCTTCTCAGTTCAGCATCTTCTAAAGATTCTAGCGATCGAGCTAATCTTTTCGCTTGTCTTTGAGAAGATACTCTTGAAAGGCTGGACTTACGTTTGCGAGGCATTATGAAGCAAGAAAACCTATTTATAAAAACGTTAAAATACCTAAAGGAATTAAATTTTTAAATATTTTTTAAAGCAACTAAAATATCTAAAAGGAATAAATATTCCTTTTAAATATTTTTAAAATCAAAACAACTAAACCAATTCAAGACACAACACGAATCCGAAAACGATAGCCAAAAAAAATCGAATCAACTTAAACCAAATCACTAAACCAATCGCAGAAAACCGAAATCGAAAGCCGTAGTCAATATAAATATAACCAACGAAAAAAGAAGTAAGTGTATAGGTACCGTATACACTATCTATACTATTAATATTCCTTTGAAATATTGTTAGACAATCTAAAACAACGAAAACTAATTCACGATTCTAAATAAACAAAATCCAAAATCAAAGCCAGAGTCTAAATATGTATAAAGGAATACCAACCAAATCAACAAAACTGATCCAAGAAAATACACAAATCCGAAAATGAAAGCCAATATAAATCCATTCAACCTTAACCAAATCACAAAGCAAATAACAAACAACCGAAATCGAAAGCAGGTAGTCGAATAACACGAAATAGAAACAATTTATGGTATAGGTACCGTATGCACTATAAGTTGACGCGCGGCTCAACGGCGGAGTTAAGTACATACCAGGAAACATTTCGCTACCGCGTTTTAAAAACCTAGTAACGACATCTAGCGGAATCAATTTAAACTATGTATACGTTAGTTAATAAGAACTCTCTCAAAAATATTTTTCTTATAATTTTGCACAATTTTCTTATTGTAATATCGATTCATCTATAACCACATATAAGAACTGTATTCATTTCCGTTCAATAAATATTACTAAGGCTTATTAATAAGGCTTACTAAGAACTGTTTCACCATTGTTAAGTAATAGTTAAGGGTGAAAGTGACAGGTGGTGATAGTATTTCGATCCATACTTTATAATCACGCCTGTAACCCTTGGTGGGTAGGCAGAGCATCAACGGATTACTTAATATCGTCTGCGAGGTTATCGCCTATTCTGTGAATTACGATGCACCAAAACGTTTGAAGAAAATCAGCTGGTGAATTTTATGTTTCTATCGCCTCTTCCCGGTCCTGCGTGAAAAAATACAGATCCATACATTTTATATTAATTTTGCAAAAAGACATAATAATCCAGATATTCTGACCTTCTGTGTTCGTCCATCGTACCGTCGTCCGTCTTGTAGAATCACGGTGGCCACCTAGCTGAATTTAATTTTGCAACATATTCGATTTTCCCACGGAATGATATGTTTTTCTGGAAAAGTAGCCTATGTCACTCTACAGCCACCGAACTATCCACATACAAATAATCATGCCATGCCGACGCTCTGTTGCGACGTGAAAGAAGGACAAACTTGTGCAACATATTCGATTTTCCCACGGGAATGAGATGAACAATCAAAAGACAAACAAACAAACAAACAAACACACTTTCGCATTTATAATATTAGTATGGATTTGTGTTAGTATGTATTATTTGTGTTAGTATATTAAATATATATACATATATATTTATGTATATTTAATTTCTATATTTTTTTTCTTTTATATATTTATTCAGCCCAACCAAATGAGAATACTTTATAAATATCCCAAATAATAATGATAATACAAATAAGCCTATGAGTCGAACTCATCTATCGTTTACACACACCATGTACAATAACGCAAACACACCACAACAAATTACGAAACTATGTAGCTATTGTAAAAATATACATAATATTACAGAATGCCGTAAAAGAGCTTACAATAACAATTTAAGAAATAATCAAGCTCAACGCGCACTTCCTGCGCCTCCTATCCCAGTTAACCATTAAAACTACCAAGCGACCAACGAAACACAACTCGTTGGAAATCGCTTCAGTATCCTGCTCACCGATCCCGACTCAGGATATGGAGAAACTACAAATATAAATTCTAGCACATCGAATCCAATTTCTCGAAGGCATCCTCAACCGCCAAACCATCGAGATCGCACTACACAAACAAACAATGTACCTTCCAAATCACCGCTTAAGTGTCAGACACAATTGAAAAATGCGTCTACACAAACTAGCGATTTAATTACTACACATCACTCAGTACTCACAAATTCTAGTTCTCAAACGGAAACCTACGAACGGGGTAGCCAGCCCCAAACCCTTGATTTTCCAAAGCTTATTATTCCTTCTTCATCCACTGACTCTTTCAAGACCACTGCACCCACTATATCCACTGATTCTTTCAAGACCACTGCACCTACTATATCCATTAATTCTTTCAAGACCACTGCATCTTCTATATCCACTGATTCCATCAATACCACTGCACCTACTACATACACTTCTTCCACTGTACCACGTTTGAAATCAAAACCTAAAACTAAAAAGCCTAAATCAAAACTTCCTAAATCCAAATCTAATACAAAATCTTTTGCCATATCCGCCTTAAATGATGTACCACTCGATAACCTCTTACACTGCACTTTTCATATAAAACGCAAAACAGTCACATTTCTCATAGACACCGGAGAAGGGATCTCGGTTATAAAAAACGATAAAATAGGTTCTTCACCCTTAAATAAATTAAACATCGTGTCAATCGTAGGCATTTCCGGTAGCCAAAATTCAATTATAACCTCAGGCACCATCGACATATCTATAGATTATTTACCATCTCGAACACTCAATAAAGCTGAAGCCAACTATTCCACCATTGAAAGAGAGTTATTAGCTATCGTTTGGGCCGTCAAACATTTTAGACCCTATTTGTTTGGTAGGAAATTTAAAATTGTAACTGACCACAAACCGCTTACATGACTTTTCTCGATAAAAGACCCTGGTAGTCGGTTAGTTCGTTGGCGACTTAAACTCGAAGAGTACGAATACGAAATAAGGTAGGTAAAAACTATACTAATGCAGACGCTCTCTCACGCCCACCAATTCTCCACACGAACATATATAATCCAACAAATAGCGACAAAAACACACATATTGACTCAAACACTTCAAAAGACTATTTACAACTAAACTTTCAACACTACTTAGAAATCGACTATCACACATTTAATACTCCATATCTCCACATTTCACCAGACTGCCTCTTAAACGAACGTCACAAAAACATTCTTATCCCAATCTCTTGTCAACTTTCCGATAAAAATACCCTTTTCAACCAAGCAATTGCCACTTGCTCTCAAGTGGACCCAAATTTAAATAAACCAAAAATTCTTTATGAAACCGATTTATTAGTTTCGGATAAGAAACAAAATATTATATTTGGCTGTTTGAGACCCACTCACTTCGATCCTTGGGATTCTGAAAGCTAATTTAAAATATTACTCGCTTGCCTACACAACCATAAATTAAAATCACTTTACATTCCAAATCTAAAAAACGACTCCACTTGTAAACTTAAAGGATTCGAACAGTTACACATCACAGCTTATTTAGCAGACATTTACGAATGCAAAATCACCATATGTGAAAATAAAGTTAAAACTCCAGCTCCAAAAGAGATAGCATCAATCCTGAAAACCTTCCATGATGATCCCCTATCAGGAAATCGTGGTATTATCGAAACGACACACAAAATACGATCTGAATATTTCTGGAAAGGAATGACAGAAACTACTAAAAATTATATAGATAATTGCCAAATATGTCAACGAAACAAAATTCAACGTAAAACATATAAAGCTCCCATGGTTATTACTTCTTTTTTTACTAAACCTTTTGAACGCGTAACTATTGACTTAGTTTCTTATTCAGACATAATTAATGAATTTAATAAATTTATACTCACATTACAAGATGACTTAACTCGTTTTGTTCAAGCATACCCCATTCAAGACAAACAAGCAACTACAGTAGCCAAATCTCTTTTAATTTTCTGTCAATATTACGGTGTACCTAAACGTTTCCATTTCGATCAAGGTACAGAATTTCTAAATAGCGTGATCAAACAATTGATGAAATTACTAGGATCCAACCACACAGTTAGCACCGCATATCATCCTCAAACTAACGGTTCATTAGAACGATTCCACGCAACATTACGCGATCACATCCGAATGCCACAAACTTAATCAATTTAATTGTGATCAAATTGTGCCATTTGCCGTTATGTGCCATAACACATCAATTAATCAGTCCACAAAATTTACACCTCATGAATTACTCTTTGGTTACAAACCGCGTTCTCTATATTCTTTAAAAACAAACTACGACTACACAACTCATGACTACCTACGAGATTTAAAGGAAAGACTCAAGGTATCACGAGACGTAGCCTGCCAAAATGTAAAGTCAATGAAAGAAAAGACAAAAGAGTGATACGACAGCAATATTAAAATATAGCCAAATTTAACGTAGGAGATAAAGTTAAACGATAACAACTTAAATAGCGTATGGGACGGGCCTCATGTTATTGTTAGAATAGGTTTTAATGAAAATTATATTATACAAAAATCTGGAAAAAACCAAATAGTGCATGCGAATCGCTTAAAAACATTGCATGACTTCATTCAATAATCATAACATTTTATTCTTAGACTAGATCGTAATTATTCAAAAATATTAAACTTTAAATCTATTTCAGGGTGGCTCGAATAATGGCACACCCTAATAAAACCCTTAGTTTAATTGAAAATCTTTTATATCTTATAAAAAACTTATACATTAATTTTACTATTTGTTTTTTTAATCATTATATACAAAGTTTATCTATTTTCTAAGAATTATTATATAACTAAATTTAAAGTCAAAACAATTAACTAGGTTTGTTTTAATTTTCAGGTACTCCACAACTTTTGTTGATGAGGATACCCACATAAATCCTATTCCTTCTAATTCTGGACTCTATTTCGAAAACAATGATGAAATATTAATATCTGAAAATTCCTGAAAATTTTCGTATATAATAATCTTGAACCTTTATTCCTAGCTCGCAACTCTATCAAACGACTTATAAATAATTATATATCTTTCATTACCACACATTCAAATTTACCTAACGTTATAACTACTACTTCATTTATAAAAATAAACATAGACAGAATAGATTCTAGACTCGACGAACTTAATTCTTACACTGACAACAAGCGATCCAAACGCGAAATACTAGACGGCTTAGGTTCAATTTTGGAATGGCTCATTGGTGTTCCAGACGCAAAAGATGCCAAACATTATAACGATTATATAATGTTTGGCAAATATCTACTAATGATATCTTAAAACAACAATTACAAATTATTTCTTCAACTATCACGAATTTTAATGAAACATTACATAAAATCTCTTATGATGATTACGTTATTAACGAAGATATTAGAAAAATAAATTCATACTTTACCTAAACAAACAAACATAAATTTAATTTAACTATTCTTGACGAAAATTTATACCCACCGTTTCAATTTAAATTCTAGAAGCTATAGTTTCTTTGGAACGAGATATGGATGATGTCATTACAAGCATACTTTTCATTAAATTAAATGTAATGCACCCTTCTATAATTAAATGGTTAAACGAACTTACCTTAAGTGAAATTCAACCATAATTATACGAAGCTCCTTGTCCGAGACGTTCTTTACAACATGTAGGACGCCGTATTTTATACCAGTACCATCACAGTTATCCAAGTTCCTAAAAAAAATTTTGAAACGGCAGAATATATGTACAACACTATATCCACCTGTACGTCAAACGCAATGTCATTATGTTTAAAGCAAGGGATTAGATGAGCAACCCTAACTCCAGTTGGTAGGTTGTCTGACATGAACTTGTATAATTATGGTTGAACTTCACTTAAGGTAAGTTCGTTTAACCATTTAATTATACTCTCTCCTTGTCCGAGACGTTCTTTACAACATGTAGATGTTTGAAGCCAGGGTTGCGAATTATAGCTTTTTTTCGGCGGTAGGTGAAGAAAAAGTTAACACATACGTAAAATTTTAATTTGTATTTTAAATTAACTTATACAATATTCTACATAATTTGTTACATATTTGACTGCTAATTAACACCATTTTCTTGGTAATCGCATTTGTACAACTGTGTATATGTGAATTCATTCCATCTAACTACACCACCTGCCAGCTTATTACACACACTTGGATTTCATATATATCTTGGCACAACACAATGTCTCAACTTGATGAGATTAGAACTGCATAGAACAGTTTGGAGGAATGTTAAAAAGGATGAACTACACAGTTACATGGGACCCGCCAAGGACACGGTTGCAAAGGTGGCTGAGGAGTTTCGAACCTTCCGTGAACTCATGTCTCTATGCTCGGTATGCTCCGTAAACAAACCAATGAGTGCTCCCATGGTTGACTCTATTGAGACCAGGCATCGACGAAAGGCTCTCCTTTTCTTGGGTGTTGAAGAGGAGAAGGAGGACTGCAAGGCTACAGTGCTAAGTATAATCCACAAAATGGAGTTGAAGGACATCACAGCATCTTGCATTATTGTCTGCCACAGGATTGGAGTAGCCACCAAAAATCGTCTCCGGCCAATCCTAGTTCGATTTGTTAGCGTTGACTTCAGGTCATCAGTATGGAGGGTGAAGTCTAGACTGAAAGGTTGTCCAGTTTCAGTAAAGGAGTTCTTGACAAAGTCTCATAAACTGTTTTTGCAAAGCCTGTCAGCATTTCGGGCATGCATGCTGGACCCAAGATGGAGTAATTGTGGTGAAAGTTGCAGATGGATCCCGGCATAAAGTCACTACCTTAGATGAGCTGACTACTCTTACGCAAAAACACCCTAAGGCGGCTGCTGAATCCTCAACTGGAGGCGAGCGCATTGCAGGAAGCACTTTATCGTCGCAACCCAATTCTAAGCCACGTAAATAACTACGCATTATTGCGTTTTATTGTCTTAATTCTCCTTTTTCCTTTTACTACAACTTTAAATTTATTCAATATTGTAGTATTACTTAGTATTTATTATTACTTTCTATCCACTGTATTAAAACTTGTTTTGCTTTTATGTAACCTTAAGCTTCTTTCTTTCTCATTTATTTACATTTTTTTTAAATTAGTTAATTTCTAATTTTAATATAGTTTTTCGTTTTACATCATTTATTAAAACTTGTATATTTTCACTTTAAATTTTAATTACATTTTAGGTTAAGTTCTACTTTGTTTTGGTATTAAATTGTTTCGTTTTTGGTTATATTTTGTCCATATATTAATAGATTCGTAAGTGCATAGTGTTAATTTTCGGTCGCTGGGAAGGTTTTTTTTTATTAATACATGATCATGGATACAAAGTCCTTTGGACACAGTATATTTGTCGTCTATGAGACACTTCCCTATGATACTTTTTATTTGTTCTAAGTTCTGCTATTTATCATTAGTAATCTTAACGTAGTTTAGTTGTAGTTGTCTTGCAAATCATTTTTATTTTTATTGTTTTGTGTATTATATTTGTCTTTTAATTTTTGAGTGTGTTAGCTGGCGGGTGGTGCAGCGATGGCAGTTTAGCAATCGAAATTATTACTATTTTTTTTACGTTATATAATTTTAATTATACTAATTTATTTATTCTTATAGTTTAGGTCTATATTATTTATTTATTTTTATATATTCTATTACATATAGATGAATTCCGATGATGATTCTTTTCTTTCTGCCAACGAGTTTTCTTCATCAAATGACAGTTATTGCTCTATTAGTGAAACGCTAGGGGATTTTGTGCGACATAAATTCGATGAATCCCGCTCCTTGTTTAATGTTTGCCACATTAATGCACAAAGCGTACCTAGTCATTACAGTGATCTGATTGAGGCTTTCTCTGACGCTGATGTTCATGCCGTCTTGATTTCGGAGACTTGGCTAAGCCCCATCTTCCTTCTACCTCTTACCTCTCTCTGGCTTCAGTTTGATACGCAACGATCGAATTGATAGGAGAGGGGGTGGGGTCGCTATATATCTTCGTTGTGACTTTTCTTATAAAATTCTAGCTTCTTCTTCCCCCTATTATACTGCACCTGCAGAATTTCTTTTCCTTGAAGTTTGCGTAAAAGGAACTAAATTAGTACTTGGCGTTGTCTACTGTCCTCTTTCTGTCGATTACTTCTCCAGTCTTGAAACAATTCTGGAACTTGGGGTCGGAATACTCACATCACATCATCATGGGCGATTTTAATACAGATCTCCTCACCCGCACTCAACCCGTTCCTCTAAGCTCCTTCAAATTGTCGAGTCGGTTGGCCTCACATTTTACCTTTACAAGCCACTCACCACAATATTGATGTGGAGGATACCTGGCTTGACTTAATCCTTACCTCTGCTCCTTCTCTTGTCTCTGCCACGGTCAACACTTTGCACCTGCTTTCTCCTATCATGACCTCATTTTCCTTTCTTACGTCCTTAAACCTCCTAAACCTCCAGCTAAAACTCTACATGCGTTGTTTTGGTCGCTTGATGTTGAAAAGCTGTATGGATGCATCCAAAATAAACTGGAACAGCGTGGTTTCTGCACCCACTGTGGACGAAAAAGTTGGGGCTTTGAATGAAGCTATCCTTAGATTATATGACGTACATGCTCCCATTAAAAAAGTGAAGCTAAAGCGTCCACCTGCGCCTTGGATGACGATTGGGGCTCAAATTGCGATGAGACGTAGGGATCGCGCTTTCGGCAAATTTAGAAAAGATCGATGTGATCAAAACTGGACGCTTTATAAAGTTGCAAGGAATCGGTGCAATCAGATGATACGCAACGCCAAACGCCGATTTATTCTTAGTAACATCTCACCTTCTTCCCCTGCTAATATCTGGAAGTTCCTTGGAACTATAGGTATCGGTAAACGACACCGTTGTGAGTTTCAGAGGACGATTGGTCTGGATGATATCAATTTTCATTTTGTCTCCAACAGTCCTCTTGATCACCAGACCAAGCGTCTTACTGTTGAATACTTAATGGGTTTACCTCGTCCTGACATTAATCTGTTTCAATTTTCTCCAGTAGCTGTGGATGAGATCAAGAAGATAATCCTTTCCATTAAATCTAATGCTGTAGGTTGCGACAACATCAGCCGACGGATGATTATCTATATACTTGACCATATCCTCCCAGTTATCTCGCACATCATTAACTTCTCCTTGGATTCTGGTAATTTTCCCTCACTGTGGCGTAAGGCTTACGTTATTCCCTTACAAAAGATCCCAAATCCCACTTTACCCAATCATTTCCGACCTATATCCATCCTTCCCTTCTTATCCAAGGTCCTTGAGGCCTGTGTCCACAAGCAACTTTCGCAGTTTATCTCTCGTAATAACTTTTAAGTCCCTTGCAGTCTGGCTTTAGGCCCGGTCATAGTACCGTTTCCGCACTCCTGAAAGTAACTGGTGATATTAGGGCAGGCATAGAGGACACTAAAGTCACTGTGTTGGTTTTAGTCGACTTCTCGAACGCCTTTAATACCATCAGTTATGACATTCTAATTTCCATCCTTTCCCTTTCTATGATCTCACCCGAAGCACTGGATTGGTTTTCATCATATCTTCGAGGGCGCCAGCAGTTGGTTCGCATCGATGAGCTATCATCTTGCTGGCTTGACATACATGCTGGTGTTCCTCAAGGCGGCATATTATCTCCTTTGTTGTTTTCTATATTTATTAATCTCATTACTCAAAATCTTCAGTCTGCGTATCATCTGTATGCCGATGACTTGCAATTGTACACACAAGCGAGTATTGACGATATTTCTACAGCGGTGGACATACTTAACAGGGACCTTGAGTACATTAAGAACTGGTCTGACAGGTTTGGCCTAATGGTCAACCCTTCGAAGTGTCAGGCCATAATAATTGGTAGCCGTCGGATGATCCAGAGATTGAAAACAGTAGCTCTACCTCCTATCTTTTTTAATAGTACTGAGATTCAATTGTGTTCCACTGTGAAGGATCTAGGTTTATTAATTGATTCTACTTTGAGTTTGAAATTAAGACAATGCTTGTGCAGAGTTTAATTTTTCCCCTAATCGACTATGGCGATGTGTGTTATTTCGACCTGAATGCAGATCTTCTCAACAAATATGACCGTCTTCTGAATAACTGCATTCGATTCATTTTCAATTTCGTATGACCATGTATCCACGTATCGATCTCAATTAAAATGGTTACCTATTCGTCAACGCCGTAGTTTGCGTGCACTCACCACCCTTTATTCTATCCTGATGTCCCCAACTTCCCCTTCCTACTTATCTCCTTACTTTCAGTTGCTTAGTGCTAGTCATGAGAGAAACCTCCGCTCTACGAACAACCTTCTTCTCCTATGTCCTTATGTACTTGTGTATTATACATTTTTATTATCTTAGTTATTTTATATTTCATTTTATTATAATTAATTTTATCTATTTTTTGTGATGTACCATTTATATCTTATGTATTTTATTTCCATGTATTACAATTTTTTTTGTTATTTTAGTTTAGTATTCGCATATTAACTTTTTATTACACCTACTTCATTCTATCTCTGCATCATCCCAAGGTAGACTGGAAGAGAATGCCTTAGGCATTAAGTCCGCCTATATACCACTTGTGTATATGAAGTTTTAAATAAATAAATAAATTATAATACCAATGAATGGAAAAATTTGCAATTTTCCTTATTTATATAAAAAAAATTTGAAGGTATTATATGTATATTACATATTTGATTTAATGACATAAAATAAATTATCTTTATTTTATAACATTTCCTCCTACACGTAAGGCCAGCTTGATTGCAGCAGAAGTGGCCCGTAGAAGAACTGTAATTGTGAAAAACAATAATCTGGAATATCTGTTCCCGTTTAATTTAAGTAAATTTTAATTTAACATCTTATAACTTGAGAATGCTTTTCCAAATGGGTTTTTGTGAGTTAATGTTAAATTTAGCAATATCTTGTGTTATGCTTTCTATTAATTATTCACAGGAAAGGCTTAAGCTTCTCTCATTTATTTTTTCCCATGCATCGCTGTTGAAGTGAAATTTACCTTATATCTTAACGATACCTCTGAACTCCACTTGGAATAATGTAATATTTATGAAGGACAATATTTAATAAATTTTATGACCTGTGACTCATCACAGCTAAGCTTGTTACTAGTTTTGTAAATTTTTGTAATCTCAAATCTTTATTGCAACATTTTGATGTCAATAATATAAAACTAACTTATTATTAAGTCTATGTTTATAACAAAAGCCAAAGTAAAAAATCACAAAAGCCCAGTAAGGAATTACATTTCACTTACTGCAAAATTGGTACTATAGAGAAATAATAATTTTATAATTTATAGTATTTTACAAAGGAGAGTTCACTATGTATGAGCATGAATTTTGGAGTGCCATACTTTTACAAAATGCTTCACTAATGGTACCTATGATATGTGTGAGATACCTATGACGTGATAGTAACATGTGAAATAGTAGTGTATGATTCTCTGTAAAGTGGTGTTAATAATTTGTTATTTTATTCAAAATGAATAATTCGAATCTTTTATTTAACGTGCCTTTGCACTTGATTCACATTTACCCCCATGTGGACAACCAAAAAACCTATGGTTCTATAAACTTAATTTTTTGACAACATATTAACAGCATAGCAACTGGTGGAAATGCATAGAAGAATCACCCCCAATCTAATATAACTGCCATGGTATCTGGGTCATACCTGCAGAAAACGATTGTTCTGTGTAATAGTATTATTATTTCTCGGTACAAATTGATCAATTTTTAGTTTTGACACCGTTTTATGATCTTGTTGAATACACTTGAAAGACTTCTTATGACTATCCCTTGTTTACTTGGCTCAATTTCAGATCGATATATAATTTCCAATATTTTTCATTTAATTGATAGAATTGAATCCTCAATTATTAATGAAAGAGAACCCTCTCTATCTTGTCAATGTACAAAGCAGTAGTTTATCAACTCTGAGTAAAATTGTACACCATAAGTATTATTTATTTGTAGTAAGTATTATTCAAAATATCTATATTTTTGTTTTGTTTTAAAGGTTTTGTATTGTGTTCTACAATTTTCAAAATTATAAGCATATAAGCTACTTTCATATCCAATAATAATATAAATCATATCAGATCATATCCAATAATAATATATGTAATTTCCTTACAATGAAGGACTACGACCCAAAAAATTGTCTCAGTTCCAATGGCTTCTTTCCACCCAGTTGAGAACTGTCCGTTTTTATTTCAAAAAACTTTATGCTTTTTAATAATTTTATTATTTTCAATATTATTCACTACCATCTAAGATCAGAAATTTGCAACTGAATATAATATATTACCTTCCATATACATTATTATGTACATAATAGTTAAACAACACAACATTATTAACCTTATATTACTGATAGCAACCTAAATAGCTTATGCACAATTATAGAGTAGCTATTCATATCACAATTATGTGTATAAGTATTTTTCCATAATTTCCTTTTACAGCATATTAATTTGTTGCTAACATCTTTTTGTAATCTATTTTATGCATCTGTCAGACATAACTCTATTGTATGTATGTTTACCATAGTTATTTTACTATATGAAGGTAATAATAACCTGGTAGGTATGAAACGCTACATAAAATAACTGAACAAAACATTTTTTTTAAGATTAACATTTTTACTATGTACTTAACATATAACTTATATTTTAACTTGTCATAACCTTTAAATACCTTATAATAGTAAAATTGTTTACTATAATCATTTTGAAATTTCTTTTTAATTTTTCAATGTACAATTGTTTTAAGTAGTGAATTTTGTAATTTTTATATTTTCCCAAAGGGATATTTTATGTACCGCTGTAAGCCATTGATGGATTTTGCACCTCATTATTATATTTAAAACCTAATTATGCTAAACACTGCTATCTTATTTATATTCTTGTAACTTAGGTTATACTAAGCTACATAATACAGCTCGGATGCAACAATGTGTCTTTGTTTAAATTTAATTCATTAATCATGGTATGGCTAGAATGTGCCTAGCAGTAGAAAATTGCTCCATAGGCTAATTTTTTGATTTCAATGACTTTCTTTTTAAATAGTTTTATTATATCAATAATAATAATTCGGTGTTTACTTTCTGTTACCGAGTTTTTTAATTACAGTTTGTTAATTTCTTAAAATTTACATTAAAACTAAGGTCATGAAAAATTTAGAGGCTAACTGTTGTTTTTTTATTATTCCTTTAATAATTTAAGAAAATTATTGTAATTCCATCTGCTGGTGGACAATATTATTTTTGTTTTGCAGACATGCCAAAATTGGCTTCATAAGCTCCGTATGGAGCCAAGTAAATCCCAAGAGGATATAATTAAAATAATAGCTTATATTCAATCTTTCAGATTTTTATAAACAGTAAGATTAAAATGTATAATCTTTTAAGACTATTTAAACCTGTAACCTCTTGATATTCAATATCAAGGGAAAACGGTTCTCATATCACATCTTTTCTTACTTCCATGTCATATTATCCATCCATCCGTTGAAGCCTATAAGTCCCTGCGGAACATAAGTCTCCCCCCCTTCGACTCAGAAGGTGGATAAATATTATGTAACTTTTTTAAAAGTGTCTACATAATAATATGTAATAATATACTGTCTTTAAATTTTAACATGTATCTATAAATCTCATAATTTGTTTGAGAATTACAATTTTAAGGACTAGTAAACTGACTCTCACATTGAGCAACAGCGTAGTTTCGTCTCAGTTATTAATTCAGTTATTATTTCTTACTTGTTCTGCCAATTTTTAAGGGTCCTCAAAGTTATACATAACCTTAATAAAACCATAAGTTAAGTTTATTAATAGCACTTATTTCTTTCCCAAATCAGAATTTTCTGATAAAATAATGAAAAGTTTAGTTGCAATCTCAGGGTATATAATTTCGGGAACTGCTGCCCTTTAGATGTTTGGTATGTTGGAATATAATTTGCTATCTTGATGCCCAGCGATCATGTGGCGGTCTCTTATGTTGACAATTTTGGACTTTTTGACGAACCCCTGACCCTGAGACTTTCTGATATTTTTACATCTGTAATTTTGTAACAACTTTTCATTATGTTGTACTCATAATATTAGTCACCTTTGTAATAAAAATTATACCATTATTTATTTTATTCTAAATCCCAGTACAGCACAATGTTTTACTTTCTAGTGATAGCGCTATGTCAATTCAAAAGCTGTCTAACCCTAAGTGATAGCTCTGTCTGAATAGTTAACCATGTCTATCCTCTAAGTGATAGCTCTAAGGTGTGAATAGTTAACCATGTCTATCCTCTAGGTGATAGCTCTAATGGTTTAAAGCCTGCAGTGAATTCTTCTGAGTCCTAGCCCATCTTAATGTCTTTCTTCAAGTGGTATTGCTTTATATGTCAATTCAAAACCTGTCTACCCTCGAAGTGATAGCTCTAAGATCTGAATAGTTAACCATGTCTATTCTCTAAGTGATAGCTCTAATGGTTTAAAGCCTGCAGTGATGTCTTCCGAGGCCTAGCACATCTTAATGTCTTTCCTCTAATGGTAACGCTTTATATATCAATTCAAAACCTGTCTAACCTCTAAGTGATAGCTCTAAGGTCTGAATAGTTAACCATGTCTATCTTCTAAGTGATAGCTCTAAGGTGTGAATAGTTAACCATGTCTATCCTCTAGGTGATAGCTCTAATGGTTTAAAGCCTGCAGTGAATTCTTCTGAGTCCTAGCCCATCTTAATGTCTTCCTTTAAGTGGTATCGCTTTATATGTCAATTCAAAACCTGTCTACCCTCTAAGTGATAGCTCTAAGGTCTGAATAGTTAACCATGTCTATCCTCTAAGTGATAACTCTAATGGCCTGAGTAATTTATACCATGTATATCCTCTAAGTGATAGCACTAATGGTCTGTATATAGCATTTTATATAACTTATGCTAGATATTATTTCCAACAGTTTTAAGTCCTCAGTAATTCTGCCAGAAACCAGAAAATCCTGTCCCAAGATGTTGATGGCATTTTATTTCTTATTTTATTATATATACATGAACCCATATATATTCGAAGTAATAGTTCTAATGGTCTGTTTGTAACATATCCATATAACTCATGTAATATATTTTTCCCAGCAGTTTTAAGCCCATAGTATTTGTTTTTGTATCTCAGTATTGCATAATATATTGTCCAACAAGATGGTGATAGCCTGAGTATTTTCCTTTTCCTATTTTCCCAATACTGTCCCAAAATCACCTGCATGTGTGCAATTTTGCCTCATGACTATGTTAAATGGCGACTGCCAAACTAATGCTCTAAAGACGAATTGAACACGAAAGTAAGAAAAACATATTAAATATATCACTCCAATTTCTCAACGTATCTCTATATATATCTCAACCTACATTTATTGGTTGGAAATACCTATACATTATTTCATATTATACGAGTGACGAGGTTATGTTATTAAAGCTTAATAGTGGATTTTCATTGATAATTAATCATACTTGTTATTAAGTGTTTCAATACACAGTGAATCTGACTGTATTAATAAGTGATTCTTTTAGATTTAAACACGTACCTCCGAACAAGATGATTCTTGTTTACTTTTAATTAGTTTGCTCCATTTTGAATATCTTCTTTTTCCAAAGTATAACCCAATATTACCTCGCAACCATGTAATAAATGCAGTTGTGGTAGGTTTTGGATACAAAACATTTTATATTACACAACATATTTGATTTTTATAACGAAATTTATAAAATCACACCGTGACGGCTGGCACAAAAAAACGTAATGACATTGCGTTTGACGTACAGGTGGATATAGTGTTGTACATATATTCTGCCGTTTCAAAAAAATTTTTTAGGAGCTTGGATAACTGTGATGGTACTGGTATAAAATACGGCGTACTACATGTTGTAAAGAACATCTCGGACAAGGAGAGAGTATAATATCCACTATTCGCCTATACAAAGAATTACTGTCTTCTAATCCCGCTAGGCTCAATAAAAACTTAGTTGCCCCAATAGCATTACCTAATTTACACAAAATACTTGAATCTGCCTCCATTACTTCCTATTTTATATGAATAAATTATATACATTCTGTGTACTAAATATCGGAATTTGTCAATAAAACAAAAATACAAATTATTCATCTAAATATATTATATCGCCTTAAAGTAGGCCCATCGCTTGCAATACAACATCTCAACGCTTCACCCAGTCTTCCACATTTTTCATAGGCTATTTGTGGTATGGCCTTTAGCTCATTCAACGAATTTTTGTTATGGCTTCTATCGACTCAAACGTTTTCCTCGGTGGTAAACTTAACTAAAAAAAAAAAGTCAGACGGAGCCATATCAGGTGAATACGGTGCGGTCGAGAACTTTTGTTGAATGTTTCGCTAAAACTCTTTCACTATAATGGTGTGTGATGGTACATTATCATGGTGCAGCATCCATGAGTTGTGTTGCACAAATCTGGACGTTTTCGGCGGATACCCTCACGCAAACGCTTCATGACGCCTAAATAATATTCTTTATTCACTGTTTCTCCCTTTGGAAGGAATTCGGAGTGAACCACACCACGGTAGTCAAAAAAACTGTCAGCATCACCTTGATTTTGGAGCGACTTTGCCGGTTTTGAGTTTCGGCTCGTTTAGAGACGCCATTCTGAACTGTTGGCTTGTTTGCATGTCGTACTCATAAACCCATGTCTCGTCGTGTTATTATACGTTTCATAAAGGTCGGATCCGTAGAAGCTCGGAAACCATGTCTTCAACGACATGCTTTCGCTGCGCTCTTTGAACAAAATTGAGCTCTTTTGAACTAGTCGAGCGGCGACGCGTTTCATACCTAAAATGTCAATGAGAATGTTGTGGACGGACTTAAAGATATGTTCACCTCACTAGCCAACTCTCTCAGACTCATACGTCGATTTTCGAGCACTAGCTTCTTATTTTGTCGATGTTTTCTTTGGTCGTAGCGGTTGAAGGTCTACCAGAACAGAGTCTCTACTACTTCTCGGCCTTCTTTAAAAGCCTTATACCATTCATAAGCCCTTGTTTTCGATATACACGATTCGCCGTAGGTATTTCGCAACATTTTTAGTGATTCACCACATGAAATATCATTCGAAACACAAAATTTAAGGCACACTCTTTGTTCAACAATATTTTCCATTGTAAAAATCGCCGATAACTCAAAACTATGACCAACAAAAGTGTAGTTTTAAAACAAATTAAATGACAGATCCCACTCAAACTTGCGCTAAATCAGTACAGTGCTACCAACATGCAGTAAAAAATAGAACGACCTCTTTTACGCGGGTCTTTTTATTGACATATTCGATACTTTTTACACAGAGTTGTATATCTTAGAATTCCCTTTAGTAAAAAACGAAAAATTTACATTATACCATTTATATTCTATCCCTATTCTACATCTTGACTCTTCCTTATATTCTACTATCCTTCCCGAACATATCTTATCCTATCTATTATATATATATATATATATATATATATATATATATATATATATATATATATATATATATATATATATATATATATATATATATGTATATATATATATATATATATAATCTATATCTTGTCATGAGTACCACTAGACAGCAATACGTCATCATGAGCTCACTGGACAAATGCAAAGACTTTGCAACGGAATTCAAAGTCTGCAAGGATCTTCTCATCTACAACATCAACACCAGACCCATATGCGAAGTTGTCATCTTAACAACGACGAGTCAACCAACAAGTTCCTGAAGTTTGTGATGTAACTACGTTTTCTGCACACATCAACACTTTCCAAGCACTTAGAAACAACAATTGGATCTACATACTCCAACGCAAGACTCCGTATGCTTTAGAATGCGAAAGCAAAACGACTCACGGCGAAATCTCTGGAGCAGGTATCATCACTCTAGAACAAGGATGTAAAATGTACACCGCGTTTGTTACACTCCTAGCTGAGGACACAAAATCGATCAACATCAGCCATCCTTTTATCTATGTGGATATTGAACACATTTGCATCCCAGATGAAATTTAGCTGCAACAACCAGAACTTGCACCAATCCCGTTCAACAACATTCAACTCGACTCTCTTAACTCGGTTAAAGAACAAATAACAACTCACACAAAATTGCTTGATGATAATAAACCTACATTCTTAGAAAAACATGTAACAAAATTTTCCATATTAAGTACGATTACTGGCCTCATTATGCTAACATATTTTTGTTATAAATTTTATAAACGCTTGCCATGGAATAACATACCTACAAATTCACATGGTCGCCGACAACACGTCGATATTCCCATATCATCACTAAACACCACTGCTACAACATCCCTCCCACATCCAGGCAGTGGAGGATGAGTTCCACCGCCAGAACTCACCCCCCACAGCCTCTGATTCTATCACTGTGTCCAATGATGAGATCTCATCCCTCATCAAAGGACTAAAGCCCAAAAAGGCTCCGGGTGCGGATGGCATCTTCAACCAAGCCCTTAAACATATTCCAGAGCAGGTGTTAACCCTTTTAGCTATTATATTCAACGCCTCCTTCTACCTCAGCTACTTTCCCACCACGTGGAAAGAGGCAACTGTCATTGGAATCCCCAAGCCAGGAAAGCCTCACAACCTCCCCTCCAGTCATCGTTCCATCAGCCTCCTCAAGGCCATGGGCAAACTCTTCGAACGAGTCATCCTTACTCGCATGAGGCTCCATCTGTTTCCCACAGACGGTGACCCTCTTGTCATCCCCCACCAATTTGGTTTCCGAGCGAAACATTCTTGTCCCCAACAAGTTCACCGTATTGTGGAATATATCCTCAGCGGTTTCTATCCTCGTCGTCATAAGACCATCGCGGTCTTTTTCGACATAGCAAAGGCATTCGATAGAGTCTGGCACGAAGGCCTTATATACAAACTATATAAAATAGGTCTCCCTGATCGTCTCGTTCGTCTCGTGGCCACTTACCTGAAGGATCGTACCTTTCGTTTTAGACACGAAGGCACGCTCTCCTCTCAACGCCCTATTAAAGCAGGTGTCCCTCAGGGCTCAGTGCTTGCCCGCCTGCTGTATATCCTGTTCACCAATGAAATTCCCATCCCGTCGAATGGTGTACAGCTCTCTCTCTTCGCAGATGACACTGCACTTTATTATAAAGGTATCTCACTACCACATATTCAATCAAATATCAAAAGACGAAGACGAAGCTGCTGACTACACTCAAAAATCGAGCAAAACCGCTCAATCTTTGTTCTAAGAGGGGAGGTGTTATATCATAGATACTATTTACTTTATATTATAAGTCCTGTATACTTTATATTGTTTATTTACTAAATTACTTTCTTAGAAGCCAAACTAATGTTATCTCATAGGATACTATTTATTTTATATTATAAGACCTGTATACTTTATAAATCATATTGTTTACTTCCTTAGAAGCCACACTAATTCGATTGTAATATTATATGCTAATGTTTATAGTTTACCATAAGTTAACCATAACACGAAGAACAATGTTGTTCCCTTATGTTTATCCCCACCTCCTAGCTTCATACACTATTTAAACCAAATCTTTCGATCCCTCAACATAATTCCATTCCCAAGTTCTCTGTATCAACTATTATATTTTAAGTTAGTTTAAAAGTATTAAATAAATTTATTTTTAAAGAGTTTTTGTTTCTGCTACAGTACAGTGCAGTATATTCGTGTCTTCTGATTAGACGCAGATGATGTTAGTGAATATTTTTTCCCGACTATGGCGAAGCCAAAAGGATGATTACGTTTTTAGAAGACTATGTATATATATATATATATATATATATATATATATATATATATATATATATATTCATGTTTTCCCTCAGATCACATAAAAGCTATAATACTAACCCTCAAAAGTACCCTAAATCGAAGAGCATATATGAAGGGAATAATGAAAGTGGACGAAGGAAACAAGTATGTGGGCGGATGCAAGTGGAAAGAAGGGCCCTGCCCACTCCCCTACGGGAAAGAGGCGTGATTATATGCATGTATGTATGTATGTAATAAAAGGGCGTGAATTGACGGAGACGCCTGGCACCGTTTTATGTTGCGGCCATAAGTACAAATAGATTGGTCACGGGGAGAATTTGACGTTCCGATGTCAAAGTAAGGCTGGAGTATCTTCAAGTTCTTAATTATTAATTTTGAAATTGATCTACATGAATAGTTTACTGTGATTTGAATTTTGAAGTGGTATGCTTGTGTTTAGTTTGATTTTATTAGATAGGGATCCCAAGTTGGTGGTAATACAGCTAAAGTTTTTAATTTCAATAGTCATGTGTCATCCTTGGTGGGAATCGATATTTTTTCGCGAAGATTTATGGTCTATTAAACCTGATGTAATGGGGAGAGGGTCTAAGATATGATCACAAACTCCAGACTTCAAAATACAAAACCAAAATACTCAGCAAAAACAGAAAATTAAGGCCAAATAAGTAAATAGTTAATGTATATGGTACATCTACCGTCCGACAGATGGTGCTACTTGATGAGAATTCTCCTTTATAAATTACATCGCAATGTCAAAAGCTCTCTATTTTAGTTCTTTCAAAATTTCCATTGCATTAAATACTGAATATAGATATTGACTGTGAAATATTTGCTCCCTTTGAACGTTTATATTATACATTCAAATCAGTGAAGCATGAACGTTGCGGAGCGTTACTGTGCTGACCTAAAGTGCTTAGAGATTCTATCAACTTTGCCAAGCGCTTAATTCAATAATGTTGCATGAATTGATTCACACAGAGGACTTACCATTTGTTTATCTATATGTAAGAAGAAAATATTAACGAGTATTTACAAAAATCTTTTCAAGTGTCAAGATCTCGTGCTTTATCTTGTTTACAAATGAGCGACAAGAATGTAAACAAAAATAAAAATAGATTTATTAAATATAGTGATGTATATTAGAATGAAACTAGTTTTTACGTATTTTATCGCGTTTATTAACTTATTTTATTTTCCCGACGTTTTGAGTCCTTAACAGCACCCATGGTCAAGGGGAGACTGAGGTGAACCTTCAGATTAAAATTATTAATTCTAGGTCGGATCTATATAGTTTATGAATTTTTTTATTATATAAAAAATCATCTATCTTTCTTTAAAATTATCCTATAATTGACAAAATTTTTGCGTCGCTATTGTTAATAATTCTGATCCTTTCATCCAGTCTCTCAGTGAATTTTGATACTATCTGATTAAATAATGGCCCGACTTGCTGAAATCGGAACTTTGCGTCTCAGGTGAAGAAATCTCTTTGTTGCGAATCGTTCGTTAAATTGAATACGTGCTTCGGTTTTAATCGAGAGGAACGATCTTTTTGTTGCCGCCGGCGAAGAAAGTCGAAGCAATAAATTTCTTGAAAATTATCGTAAGTGTGTTTGTGAAAATAATTTTATGCGGCCACAATCTCGTATGAACGAATTATTAATAATAATAACGTTGAGACAGGCCGTCGTGACCGAAATTCGGTCTGGAGGACATTAATATTATTACATTAAATAAGGTCTACTTGAATAATAGGTAATGCTAAGAGACCATAGATAAATTACTTATCGCTTTGCGTTATGAAGGCTGAGAAATGCGTAACAATTTTTAGTGACATTGAATATTTAGAGAATCGAAGTAGCTCAGGATGTGGGCACTCGTTCTAAGCGCTTTTGTACGTGAGCAGTGAGTTCGGTCCCCGCCGCCGCAACTAAAATTGTTCTGCAGTTTTAAGTTTTGATTTATATCTACGTTTTTGTACTATATCCTCGTTATGTCAGAAAAACGGTAACAATTTCTTTGTTACTTAAATTACTTATCAGTTCCAAAATTTAAGGATTGCTTTGTAGGAGACGGGCCGCAAAGTTAAGCAAACTGCCGCCCCATTATAGTGCATTGATGAATAATCGATAAGACTTAACTGCACCCGTCTTGGCGCAACTAATATTTCAGTTTGTGAACGCGAAGTTATGTGCGTCCCACAGAGTACTACTAACACTATGCCAATAATAATTTAAAATAATGACCCCGATCACACACTTAGACATTTTTTATGTCTTATTAATTTCAAGAAATCTAATTCTAATCTAAAAAAAATCTGGTTAATTGCAAAATATTACTATTCTGTAGATGAATTTTTTAATGTCGACGCCTTTATAATAATATGTTTTTTTTTAAGATGACGCAAAAAGGCATACGGCTTACATTTTAGAATATAATTAACATTTTCGGGGAGTTTTTGTAAAATAACCGGGAATGACAAATTCAAAGCTGCGAGATCTGTCGACAAATAAACACATAGTCCACCCGATGGTAAGTGGATGCTGTAGCCAATAGACATCTACATCCATCCTGGATTAAGAATCAATATGCAGAAGCGTTGTCGCCCCTGAGGACTAAGATGGATTGCCTCGTTTCCAGTAAAAAGGGTCTACGTTTCTCTACACTTTCCAAACGAGATACTTACACCGCCACTACAAGATTAGGAAAAAGACTATGTAACGGAATCAATGTAATAACATGCTGATATAAAATATTCCAATATTAACTTTATATCATGAAAATTACCACTTTAAAATTTAATTGCAGAAAATTAAGATGGAGAGACGCGACGTAAACAATTTTTTATCCATTACTGCAAGAAAATTGTGTCACAGCGTCGCTGTGAACCAGACTTCAGATTTTATCCCGTGCTCTTAGCGCCTCACTTTGTTATTTTTATACGTGCTTTAGATTTAGATCGTATTAACGCTTTTTTTTAAGAAATTTTTAGGAAGTATTTTATACCTACGTTTCACATTATCACATTTAAGTCCTAACATATAGTGTATAGAAGAATTTAAGCAGAATGTGAATTAAACTCTAGTTCCTTGAAGCCGGCTTCTACATTTTTATTAAAAATAATGATTTTTCCCTTTTAAGCGGACCAAGGAATATCATAATCTCAAGGAAGAAATCGGCTGATGAATTCTTTTATGCCGCCATTGCTTTCCAACATATATTATTAATAATACTTGAAGAAAATAATTGCGATTTTAACACTGGTTTGGAAAAAAATATATGGATATTTTTATTTTTATCATTTTACATGTATTTTCACCCCTGAAAACTAAGTAAATTGCCTAAGAGCATATTATTATCATGGCAACTGCTGCAAACTGGAACAGACACCGATAACGCTGGTGTTAAGCGACATAAAAAATTACAGTCTTTATTTACGCGGTAGAGCCACGCTACAGCTATATTATTGTTATAACACGAATGGGTCGGCTCGAACGAGGAATTGCTACACTCTCACAGAATACCAGCTTAAAATAGCAGCTCAATGCGATTGCATTTTGATTCTTAATTGAGGATTCATTTAGATGTATATGGGCCACAGCAACTACTTACCATAAGGTGCCCGCTTGTCACCACTATTCTAAATAAAATACTTATCGGTCCTACCCTTGTAAGAACAATGCTGAACAAGTAAAATAAGTAATTAAACGTTTCTACATATGCAAATCGAAATGTTTGTTCTTAAGCAAACAACGACAGTTAAGCTACGTTACAGAAAATTTCGCATTAATTCAGTTCAAATTTGTGCTGAAGTTTTAATTACCTGCAATTAAGTTTAACTTTCAAAAGACGTAAAACATGTTCTATAATTCACGTTGAGAACACTTAAACCGTTGGTAATAATTAACTACACATCTGCAAGCAGAGCGTAACTCAAAGTCCTTTAGGCGAAAACTTAAGAAAATACTTAAGAAAAAAGTACTTAATCAAATTTAAAAAAAAAAACTTTTGTTTTTATAGGTTCCAGTGTTAAGTACAGCACTTCGTTAATTTTTGAGGGGGTTTTCGGAGAAGGCAAATCTTTCCCGATACTCCAGAATATTGAGGAATGTAGCTTTCTTTGTTTGAAGCTGGTTTTTCAAGAGCTGTAACAGAAAACTACCTGTATGTCAACTGTTAGCTATTGCTCGAATATTATAAGTAAATGGACGTGGGTGCATACATACATTGACACGCACATATTCAGATTTACAATTTTTTTTAATGAAATTTGAAAATGATCGTAGAAATGAAAACTAGGACCGTAAAATAGAATAGATAATAAATTTTTAATATCTAATATAAAATAATTATATGAAAATAATTATATGTTTGTACATCTACGCGTTTCTATACCATTCATACAATTACGATGAAACTTTAGTGGGTTGTTGTACAAGCAACCGCGAATGTTTCTAACACTGAATGCGTATTAACGCATACCGAGCACAAGAGCTAGTAAGTCATGAAAAAATTTTCTTCTGAATTCCTAAACAAATCTTTCAGACTAGTGATTGGCAGAAACTTTACCTGTGTTAAGGTATTGAGCTGAACAACTTGCCAGCCATCGTGTTGAGAATGGGCACCTCTTTCAAGATACGGGTCAGTTTGATCTCTTTTTAAAAATACCCACATATATACAAAATGAATTCAAAAGGCTTACACTAAATGCTTAAGTTTTACGCTGGAATTCCTTGAGAGCGTGGCCCTTCTTCGGTCAAGTCAACCCATTTGTTCTGCTACCCCTTTTTTATCGCTGGAATTCTTCAGGGATACCTTTTGGTGCAGGGGCAACGAAAAGGTTATTACGGAGCCGAAATATTTTCAAAAAGTGTTTTAAATGAATCCTAGAGTGATAATGAACCACTATAATTTTTATATAATTTTTTTAAAACCGAATAGTGTCATAAAATTACTTTTAATCTATCGTTTTAAATTTTCGCGTGAAAACGATAACCGCCATGCTGTTCAACTCGTGACGTCACTGTTCTAGAATTTTGCCTATTTTGCAAAGGAATAAGATGTTTAATCATGAGTTATCATATATTGTTGTGTTGTGCCTGAATGCAAAAATACGAGCATATGAACGCCGGGGAAGTTATGGATTCAAGTAAAAATTTTACATTTTACATTTTTTATTTTCAGTCTTTATTAGGAAGAGGCTGCTGCCCACCTCCTAATTTGTTTCCCTCGTCTCTTACTACACCGCTACTACATGGTCAGCCAATATGGCTTTACCATTATTATTTTTATAAAACTGAAGTGATAAAACAACTAACATTCCACTTTATACTAAGTGGCTAGTGCAGTCCATGGACACTTGCAGCCATTTTCAAACAAAGAAGGCTACAAATGCGTTATCAATTATCAGTTCTAAGGTGGAATGCCTTAAAGCTTGTAATTATACTGGCTCTCTACCTTTCAGAGCGGAACACAGCACTGCTATTTGGTAAGCTGGGTTAATTACTATTTGGTAATTTTAATAAGTGGGTGGTACCTACCAAGATGGACTGTGAGACAGAACAGTCGTCCTACTACCTAGTAGTCTTCTCACGTAGATAATTAAAATAAACAACTAACCACACAAAACAAATTAGAAACAGCTTGGTAGTGAACACCTTATTCCCAGGGGTTATTATCATCCATAAATTCCTTAATATTATAATAACACTTTTTATACAAACTATGTTTAATAAAGTTTTTGAATTTTGAGCAGGTAGAATTTAGTATATTTTCTGGGATTTTGTTGTAAAAGCGTATACATTGCCCCAAGAATGAATTACTGACTCGGTGGAGTCGAGTAACTGGTACTACTAGCTTGTGTTTGTTCCTAGTATTTACAGAATGAATATCACTTATTTTTGTATAACTACTTTTATTTTTGTGTACGTACATTACATTTTCTAAATAGTACCGTGTAACCTCCACAAGGTAAATAATTTTGGAGATGATGTAAAACATTAAATTAAACAAAGCAATTTACTTTCAAAGATAGTACTTAACCTTACTTTATATGGTATTAAATTTTCAGGAACAATGGGGTTTCGCCACTTCATCAACTTTAATTAACATTACGATTTTATGCGTTAGGCACGATGCTAATATCTGTAGCGGACTTTGTTGGAGTATCTATATCCACAGCAGGCAGAATAGTTCGTGATATATCATCAGCAATTGCGAACTTGTATGATGAATACATTGTAGTACACCAACAAAACTGAAAATATCTACAGATGTAGATATTTTCAGTCTCTTCATAGAGTTACAGGCTGCCTGATAGTATTTAGAAACCTACGTTCAACATCCCTCAAGTGTTGAAGAACTGAGGTTACATTTCCATGCGATAAAGGCAGATGAACACCCAGCATACTCAAATTCATCTTCATTGGTGAGAAACTTTAGTGAGATTTCTAAAACATTAGGTACGCATTTAAACGCGCTAAAAACCTACAAAATTTAACTCAACCTAGACTGACGTATTGTTGTATGCTGTCTACTTACCGCACTATTAAATATCTACGAAAAGTCTCGACATAAATAATTTAGCATTTACTTCGGAAAGTGTGCCCAGAAATTACGTGAATTAATTCCTTCCACCATCTTCCTCCACCGGACAACCAGATGTTCGGCGAGTCTCGACACTTTGAACTAAATACAGCAAACGAGCAACTGTTCGTAATGCCTACAGCAAAGATGTCTAGTTTACCAATGTTTTGTAATGTTAAAATTCACAGTAAAAAGGAACTACCTTCTTACTGTTAATGAGGCATAGAATGTACAGGGTTATTATGCAATAACCAGCCAATTTTGCAGAGAAGGTTCAGATTATGTAATATAGGCAAATAATAAAGACAAATTAATTTTAAAAAATCTCAAACATTCCGTCTTTTTTATCCTTTAATTTCAAAATGCGTAGTAATGCATTATATAGATGTAGATGTCTGTGGGTCTCAGCATCCCATTGTCATCAGTTGGACTGGGTGCTCGTTTGTCACCGTATTATGTAAAATAAAAATGATATGTAATAAAAACTATAAATAAAAACATGCGTGAGTGTCGTGGAACACTCGGTTGGAACGAAGTTCCTTTCGTAGTATATTATTATTGATAAAAGTATTATATTACTGATTAACAAATACAAATAAATGAATTACTAGCGTCTATTAAAATGAAGCGTCATTTAAAATAAAATAATATATATTTCATGGCAATATAAGAAAAAGTGCGAGAGACATGGATATTATTCCATCTCGCTTCCTTATAGCCGCCAAGGCCGTCTACACTATGTCAGAGGGAGTCGTGACGGAAAAATCTTACACTTTTTCTCGCCTAGCCCCCATTTGCCAAATTCATACCGTCCAGTAAAGAACTTCGTTCCAAAAACCTTATCTAGTTTGAAGATTTCTTCGCTGCTCTTACTTTTCGATTACTATTTAATTTTAATTACTTTAGTACAATGAATTTCCGGAAAATAACTCCTGATTCTATTAATTGACCTCCTAGTAGTCATTTCTTAGGTCATTGCTGATAGTGATTTCTTGATTGTATAATTTAGTTTTATATTACGTTCGATATTTCAGGATGAACTCAGGTAGACCACTTTTTACTGGAAACGAGTCCTCAGGGGTGACAACGCATCTGCATTTTAATTCTTTATTGAGGATATAAATATTTATGGGTTACAGCATCCACTTACCATCAGATGGACTGTGTGCTTGTTTGTTGATCTTATTCTATAAAAAGATTAGGTAAATGAAAGCGAAAATTTGACATTTAAATAGAAAACTAAAATATGTTCTTGATGCGAAAAGTTAGAATGTTTGTTAGATTTTGCGTGATACTTCTCTAATTACATCAGACTAACTGATCTAACGTACAATGTTCAAAAGATAGTTTGTTATTTAACAGAGTTTCTCTCTATAATATGTTAGATCTATAAGCAAACTTTAGCTCCAGCTCTGAGTGCACTTAAATTGATTTCTTTCCTTCGTCTAACTCAAGTGCGAGAGTGTATTTACCTAGTGATTCAATGTATTGACCCGGAAATTGAGTTAATCAGTTGTTTGCTCTTTCAATTTCCTAAGAGTTTTGTGACAACTCTTTGCTCAAGGACTTTAAGAATTTCATTAACTTGAAATTCAAAATTTGGTTCTTTTATATTAGTTATTTCAGTGACTAATATTATGTATATTTAATCCTTTTTCATTACAGTCTATCAAAGTCCGCTACTAAACACAGCTCTAGAGATTGCCTCGGGGGTATATATTCCATTGTTACTTCGGATATGTAAAACCGTAAAACAAAATTGAGTTTTCTCCATATTATAATAAATTTTGAAAAACTGTTAGATATGTGGCAGTTATTTGTATTTGTCCAGAAGTAGCTCTGAAAAGAGCTATATTGGTCATTACTATGAAACAGAATCAATTAAGATAAGCTCTAAAGAACCGATTATATAACGAAAGTAGCAGACACATCAACCGCAGTCTTCAATATTTATTGGTTATTGTATTTGCCCTAATCAATTTTTTCTGTATAAATACAGGACTTTTTGTTTACTAAATCACTGTCCTCAGAATCCATTGTATTGGTAACGACGTTATATATATATATATATATATATATATATATATATATATATATAACACACGACAACGTTTTTGTTCACCACGTTCACGTTTACCAATTACTACTAAGTAAACTATAACAAGTTAACAATTCATAGGGGATTTAACCCGACTGGGTAGTGTTCAGGAGATTTTGACACATCTCGTCACCTATATACTCAAAACAGGAAAACAGGCGTATACAACAACAGTGTTTACTTCTATAGATGACGTAAGGATCTGGGACCTGGCCCTTTACTGCTGGCCGTACGAGGAAGCTCAAGTTCACTCAGCGAGGGACAGGGACGCTCGTCAAGAGAGGACTATGCTCAGAGCTTACCTGCGTGATACACTTCGTAATGACGATATCAACTGACATAGCCTTAAGGATTTTACACATGCTAGAGCCATGCTGCAGCTATATTATAGTTGTAGCACGAATGGGTCGGCATGAGCGGAGAAGGACTACGCTGTCACAGAATACCAGCATAAAATAGCAGCTTCACGCTGATGCAACGCCGTCTTCCAATGCAACGGTGAAGAGTTTCGGTAATATAACGCCACCCTGTCTGACACCTCTCTGCAGTTAGATAGGTTTTGTACTCTGGTTCTGTACTCGGATAGCCATCGTAGCCTTACTGTACAAACACTTCAGCACTTCGATATACTGACAGTCAACTTGGCACCGCTGAAGGGACAGCAGCACCACCCCAATTTCTACGGAATCAAAGGCTTTCTCATAGTCCACATACGCCAGGCATAGTGGTAAATTGTACTCCTCGGACTTCTATACAATTTGCAGAAAGGGTATGTATGTGGTCTGTATATATATGTGTTTCGTATGTTAACTGTAGAGAACCGGAGACGCTTTTCACTAGAAACGAGGCATTCCATCTTAGTCCTCATGGGTGACAACGCATCTGCATTTTGACGCGTAATCTATATCAGATGATAAATAGATGTAGATGTATATGGGCCACAGCAATCACTCACCTCCAGGTGGACTGTGTGCTCGTTTGTTGTAAAAAAACCTGTCAGTAAACTGAAGTGGCAATAGGCAGACCATGTAGCTCGAAGAACCAATTAGGACGAAAGTTTCTTGAGTGGCCGCCTCTTACTGGTAAGTTAAGTGTAGGGCGGCCCCTACTAGAGAAGTGACGAGCAGGTAAGAGGTGTAAAAAGTCGACATATGCAGGTGGCTCAGGACCTGATGATAAGTTTACGATACCGATTTTATTTATCAGTGCCGACAGGGAGCCAACTGTGCTAACGGCCCGTATTACTATAAAATTTAAAATGGTCAGTTTCTTAGCTGGATGCATCGTGGCCCATTTTGTTCCTGGGTGTTGGAGGATCAAAGGTGGTTCGTATGTAGGTCGATGACGGGTAACAGCGATAAAGGTACGAGACGTCTGGTGATGCGATCGACAATCCGCTTGCCAAGCGTGCTGATTAAGGCAAATCTTCCCTACAACTGGAGATATCCATGACTAGACTTTTATGACCGATGAAAGAATAGCATAACATACATACATAACATAAATACATACGCTTGTTACTTATAAAGAGACTACAGACTTCCATTTGGCACAATTCTGACACAACTCTCTCGCTTGAATCTCCGGGAGAACCGGCTATTAGATCTCAACCCGTCATAATATGTCTTCTAAAGAGGTGAGAAGTGGATTGCAGAGGGCAGCTTAGCTACCTTGAGTGAATAGAACAATTTTTAAGGCAATATAGAATGCAAGTATTTCTTACTAGCTGTTACCCGCGGCTTCGCCCGCATGGTCACTGGGAAATGAACTATCCATTGCGTTTTGAATTGAAAGAAAACTGAGTTTTATAGATTTGTCAGAGATGCAGCCATTAAAAGGAAACTGAGCAAAATTGATTCGTCAGCCTATTTAAATGTTTTGAAACGCAGCGTATAGGAAAGCATGAAAATAGCCTGTTTATTCCAAATGGAAATGGGATATTTTTTAATTAAAGGAAACTGAGCATTATTATCCGTCAGGGATGCAGACTTTTGAAAAGAAACTGAGCTAAATTGATTCGTCAGAGATGCAGTTTTCTGAATTGAAAGGAAACTGAGCCAAATAAAATATCCGTCAGAGATGTAGACTTTTGAGTTGAAAGGAAACTGAGCTTAATAGGTCTGTCAGAGGTGCAGCATTTGGAATTGAAAAGAAACTGAGCTAAATAGGAAATTTTGAATTGAAAGGGAATATCTGATGGAATTCTGATTAATTGATTGTGGGAATTTTTGAAAAAAAAACTAACTGAACACTATTTTAAGACGCTACTGTACACAATGTTATATGTTTTTCCATTCGCGGAAAGAATGTGGAGATTCTGGGCATTTGACACACGCTAACATGCTACATACAGCTGACCATGAGAGAAGCACGGTTTTTCTAAGTTTACCCCCGCTACCTGTAACGCTTGCCCTTGCGCTTTATTAATTGTCATTGCAAAACTGAGCTTAATAGGGAACTGCAACCTTTTGAATTGAAAAGGAAGATCTGTGGGAATTATAGGGATCTGTGGTATAATAACATTTTCACGTTTTCCTACGCCTGTCAAAATTGTAGCACCGATTATGTTCCGTCCAAGATGTGTCACACGCAGCCTTGTCCCGTTACATAACCGAGGAGCATCTAAATTTCGCATTGGCATGACTGGGACGCCTAATTTTAATTGAAGCTTATGTGAGGGCACACCTGACAACTCTAGAGAATTTAGAAACTCTACGGGATATGAAGTGCTCTGTTCTGTGTCCATAACTGTGTCTACTGACAAATACTCTGTTATTTCTCCTTCGCTTTTCGCTTAATATATCTGAATTTATTTTGTTAACGCTCTCATTTTTTGGCGCAAGAATCGCCCTTTCACATAACCATTTGTCTTCATGCATGTTGTTCGTTAAATCTGAATAAACGCTCGCAATTAACTCGGAATGACTCTGTACTAAATTACAAAAATCTCTCGTCAATTTAACGCAGCCCTCAGCATCCGTTTCCAACCGCCCATCGCCAATTTTTAATAGTGTGTCAGCATAGTTTCCAGCATTGATATTATTATACAAATGCATTCTCATATTCGTAGTTAAACTGAATTTTGTCACCTTGTTCCATAAAATAGATGACTTGAGGCATGCTTTAATTTCATCTGCAGGTGTGCCCTTTTGAATGACAGGTAAAGTTTGGCGAAAGTCACCAGCCAGTAAAACCACCATTCCTCCCATTACATCGGTATTGCTGCGCAAATCCTGGAGCGTTCGATTTAGTGCTTCTACAGATTTTTATGCGAGATTGTACTTTCGTCCCACACTAAAAGTTTGCATTGTCGTAGAATTATACCTCGTGCACTATTTTTGCTAAAGTTGCAGATCGGCAATTCTTCCTGGGCTAGATTTAGAGGGAGTTTTAAAACAGAATGTGAGGTGTGGCCCCCGCTTAGCAGCGTGGCGGCTATACCGGAGGAAGCTACGGCCACAGCAATGTTTTATCTTTCCGTACTTGCGCTAATAATAAATTTAACAAAAATGTCTTCCCAGTTCCTTCAGGGGCATCTAAAAAGAAAAGTGCACCATTTCCAGATTCAATTTGTCCTAATAATTTGTCAAAAACTTGTTTTTGTTCGGGAAGCAAGCGGGGTACAAATTCGGCTACTTGCTGCTGCAAAGCTGGTATATCGTAGTTTGTTTCACGTATAATTTCATCACTTAGTTCATTTTCGGTTGTTCGCTGAGGGCTTATCATTCCAAAGTCGCTTAATTTTTTGCCTACCATTGCCGTTACTTTATCTTCAATTTTTCCAAGTGCTTCATTATAAATGTGTTCATTGTATGTCATGTTCGCGTGTGTCTGCTGTAACCTTCGCAAAATATCTTCCGCCATGTACTCTTTATATTTGTCCCACAATTTATGTGCATTAGATAGCCCGCAAGATGATATGAGAGTTGCATAAAGATCCCTAATTTTGGCTGGTGACTGGCACTTCACAGCTTCCTCCATGGTTTCATCCCAGTGATTATCGTTTTCTAAAAGATGCAGAGCTTCACATGCTTCTCTATAAGTTGCGCATTCCTGACCGTTGACAGTTTTAAGGTCTTTATATCCTGTAGGACCCCGAACATGGTGCAGCAGCAATCGTAAACAGAAACATTCAAAATTAGTTACATGGACGGTGTACACACGACCAAGGGCATCTGATGACTTTACACCGGGCCAATTTGCAACAGGCGCGCCTTGATTACGGCGTTTCCACTCCTTCCTAGATGTGTTCCAAGTATAATAGCGGGGACTTCAGAATATAACAACGTTTTTGCAAAGGGGTAGGTTTGACAAAGTTGAAAGAAGGCTGTTAGTGTAGTTTTTGGCGGTGATGCAATTCTTTCTTGGAAATTTCTTTCGGTGAAATATACACGCTCTCCATCATCTAAGTGCACAGCAAGGTGAGTAACTGTTGGGTGCCTTTCGTGTAAAGGGAAGCCAAGGAGACGCCACGCTGCTTCGTTACTGCTGACATAACGCCCTGCTTGAAAGGTCTTCATTAACGGGATTTGCCTCACCTTCACTCCTGAGATTAAATATTGCTTGGTCGCTTCCTTTATTTATGTACTTACAGATATACTTGATTGCGCGGACAGAGCTACATGCTTCTACATTAATGTGGGCATTAAACATTTTACATAGAATGGGCGAATACGGGACAATCCAGCTGTTATCTAAGGTTTCAAACGCTCCAGAGCGAGATTTGATTGTAACTTTCCTGCCACCATCTTCGGGAGCTCTGCGTCTGTATAAAGGGTAGCCAATGTCATTGTGCACTGTTTCTTTTAATAGCTGTTTAGGGAATTTCTTTGTACATTTTTCTTCTTTCATACATGGCGATATTGAATTTCATGCTCCACATGGACCGTAAATCATATTTCGGACGATGGTATCATACAATTCTTTATCTTGCTCAGGATCCGGAATCTCGGCGCTTATTATGTCGTCTATTTGGCTGGGCCGCAACTTCTCTTTAAGCCATATTAGAATGTGGGCATGCGGTAATCCTCTTTTTTGCCATTCAATTGAATACATGAAGCACTGCACCTCTCCGAAAATTTCCCTTTGTTAATTACATACCTTAATTTTTGTACTTTTAATCTAAATACTCTAGCAACTAAATCGTGTCTGTCAGTACTTTTTTGGCCCGGCATTAGCTCCTCGGTTATTTCTTTCCATGTGCATTGCAAGTAAAAGTAACAAAAAGATCAGGCCTTCCGTAAGTTCGTACATAGGCGAATGCGTCTTGTGTGTACTCATGTAGGTAGCGGGGACTGTTAACGAATGATGAGGGCAGAATTACCATTTTACCTAAGTCTCTGGGGTTTACATTGGCGTCGCTAGAAACTGCATCTTGTAAATGTATATAATTCTCAACGCGCAGCTTTTTTGGATTTAAAGATATATAACGGAGACGTTCACTTTCTACCTTCACATACATGTTTACCAAAAATTGATGAAATAATTGTCTACACCGGGCTAAGAGGTTAAAATCATTTTCTCGCAACATCATATGATACGCATAAAAATCCATACATGATACTTTTTTGTTCGGAGTAGGCTCCTTTGTGACCAGGTTAATGAGTGGAATTTGAAAATGATAACCCTCTTGTCCTTTGCAATAAATCAATGGGTATTGCAGAGCGTCATAAAACTTGTGTGTATCGGCTACCCGTTGCAACGTATCATCACGTGCTCGCAAGACAATGTCTCGTGAAGAAAATTGATCACCACTAATTACGGCTGCTATTTCCTATATCAAAGGTGCATTGTAGCGCCTTTCATGCTCTCCTCGAGGGGTCCGATCTGCATGAATGACGACTTTATAATCCTCTTCAGGTAGGTTTTCTAAAGCAGTTTTAAATGTTTTGACTAAAATGTTACGTTCATGCAAGAATCTTTGAATTTTGAACACTGTGTCTCTCTCAACTCCCTGGATAAATTGGCAGCGACGGTCTATCTCAATTTCTTCGTCACACATAAAATATACTTGTAAAAATTTATGCTGTTCGTTTTCAGCTGGAAAAAGTGAACCTATTCTATGATAAATTTGCCCTTGCACCGTAAATGTAGGCGAAAATCCCGGCATTATTATTTCCAGTCAACTCAAGTCATTTGAAAGCATGAGTTATATTTCCGGATCCTGTTTAAAAAGCGCCGTGACTCATTAGCATCATATAAAAAGAGAGTTTTCAAAGGTTCTTCTGGTTCCCCAAGTAACGGAAGAGACACTTTGCCATTGGAACAGCACATGCCTGCGGTCTCATCTTTCCATTTTAAAGCGATGCAAAATCGACACGCCTTGTCCATCAGTCCGATAACAATCATCATCATTATCATCATTACAGCCCTTCACAAGTCCACTGCTGAACATAGGCCTCCCCCAAGGAATGCCACAAAGCACGGTCCTGAGCCACCCGCATCCATCGACTTCCTGCATGTCTTACAGGTCGTCACTCCATCTAGTGGGGACGCCTACACGTCCGCCGGTACGAGGCCGCCACTCGAGAACCTTTTTCCCCATCGGTTGTCGGTTCTTCGAGCTATATGGCCGGCCCATTGCCACTTCAGCTTACTAATCTGTTGGGCTATGTCGGTCACTCTGGTTTTACTGCGGATATCCTCATTTCTAAGTTTATCACGCAGTGAGACTCGAGCATAGCCCTCTCCATAGCTCGCTGAGCGACCTTGAGCTTCCTCATCCGGCCAGCAGTGAAGGACCACGTCTCAGTTCCGTAGGTCATCACTGGCAACACGCACTGGTTGTACAGCCTCGTTTTCAAGTTTGGGGTATACCTGACGAGAAGATGTGCCGTAATTTCCCGAACGCTGCCCAGCCGAGTTGAATCCGTCGATTGACCTCTCGGTCGAAGTTGGACTTACCTAGTCGGACTATTTGTCCCAGGTAAACATATTCGTCAACAACTTCGAGCTTAGTGCTCCCAACAACTACCGGCATAGGTGTGACATGGACATTAAACATGATCTTTGTTTTGTCCATGTTCATCTTAAGACCTATCCGTTGGGAGGCACTATTGAGGTCGTGAGCATAGTCTTAGGTCCTCAGCGATTCTGCCATAAGGACTATATCGTCGGCAAATCGAAGGTGGTGATGTACTCGCCATTGATGTTAATGCCGTATCCTTTCCAGTCAGAAGCTTGAAAACGTCTTCCAATGCAGCGGTGAAGAGTTTCGGGGATATAACGTCACCCTGTCTTACACCTCTCTGCAGTTGGATAGGTTTTGTACTCTGGTTCTGTACTCGGATAGCCATCGTAGCCCTACTGTACAAGCACTTCAACACTTCGATATACCGACAGTCAACTTGGCACCGCTGAAGGGACTGCAGCACCATAAATTTCGACGGAATCAAAGGCTTTCTCATAGTCCACATACGCCAGACATAGTGGCAAATTGTACTCCTCGGACTTCTGTACAATTTGCCGAAGGGGTATGTGGTCTATGGTGCTAAAACCTTTTCAGGCTCATCAGTTCGGGAGGCTGGAAGTCGTCGAGTCTGCGTGCGAGACGATTCGTAATGACTCTCGAAAACAGCACGTAGACGCGGCTCAGAAGGAAATCGGTCTGTAGTTCTTCAAGAGGCGTTGTCGCCTTTCTTGAAGAACAAGACCACCACACTTCTGCTCCACGCCTCCGGTGTAGTGCCACCATGTAGGACGGAATTAAGAGCTTCTGAAGGACTTCAAGTACCGGTTTTCCACCCGCTTTCAGAAGCTCCGCCGTAATTCCATCCTCGCCTGGGGCCTTGCCTATTTTAAGGTGCTGGAGAGCCATTCTAATCTCGCTCAGACTGACGTCCGGGATATCATCGGAATAGTGTCGGATAAGACTCGCTCTTGGATCGTTACTCACACTTGCGTGTGGCTCAACGATGATGTGTACAGCTGCCCATAGAACCTCTCAATCTCACTCAAAATCTCAGGTGTCCAGAAACGACGCTGCCACCTCGGTCTTCAGCTTCGACAGTTGGCTCTTTCTGGCAGACAGATCTCTGGCAAAGACTTTGGAGCCCTGGTTCCGCTCGATCGCTTCTTCAATACGAGCTGTATTGAAGTTGCGAAATCCACCGCATTTGGAGATCTGTCTGTTCAGTTGCCTGTATGCTATCAAATCTACTGAAGATTGCAGCTTCATTTCCCGTCTAACAGCCATGAGATTAAGAGTGTGATCGGAGAGTTTTTGTGTTCTTCTGCAGCGGGTCTTACAAAACTTAGCTCCGACCGCATGGACAGTTTCCACGAGCTTATCATTCATATCGTCCACTGCATTGCAATCCGATAACAACTAACCTGTTATTTTTATAATCAATCAACGGATCATAATTGAATGCTGCGTCATTAAAAACCGACCAATTGTTTCTTTGAAAATTTTGTCGACGTTCAGCTTGGAGCTGTGCATTTGCATCTCTTCGCGCCTGTGTCTGTTCTGGTGTTTTAGATGCCCTTATAGTAGATTGACGTTCAGCTTGCTCAATGAGTCTGTGTTGAGTTTCATCAGGTGTTTCCGCGGCTCTTAAGGCGGCCTGACGTTCCGCTTGTTCGAATAGCCTTTGCTGACTTTGAGTAGGTGTTTCAGTAGCTCTTAAAGTAGCTTGACGCTCTGCCTGTTCAAGACGCCTTTGCTGACTTTGAGCAGGTGTTTCAGTAGCTCTTAAAGCAGCCTGACGCTCTGTCTGTTCAAAACGCCTTTGCTGACGTTGAGGAGGTGTCTCAGATGCTCTAAAAGCAGCCTGACGCTCTGCTTGTTCATGCCTTCTCAGTTCAGCATCTTCTAAAGATTCTAGCGATCGAGCTAATCTTTTCGCTTGTCTTTGAGAAGATACTCTTGAATGGCTGGACTTACGTCTGCGAGGCATTATGAAGTAAGAAAAAACCTATTTATAAAAAAACGTTAAAATACCTAAAAGGAATTAAATTTCCTTTTAAATATTTTTTTTAAAAGCAAATCCAAAATATCTAAAAGGAATAAATATTCCTTTTAAATATTTTTAAAATCAAAACAACAAAACCAATTCAAGACACAACACGAATCCGAAAACGATAGCCAAAAAAATCAGATCAACAAACCAAATCACTAAACCAATCGCAGAAAACCGAAATCGAAAGCCGTAGTCAATATAAATATAACCAACGAAAAAAGAAGTAAGTGTATAGGTACCGTATACACTATCTATACTATTAATATTCCTTTGAAATATTGTTAAACAATCTAAAACAACGAAAACTAATTCACGATTCTAAATAAACAAAATCAAAATCAAAGCCAGAGTCTAAATATGTATAAAGGAATACCAACCAAATCAACAAAACCGATCCAAGAAAATACACAAATCCGAAAATGAAAGCCAATATAAATCCATTCAACCTTAACCAAATCACAAAGCAAATAACAACAATAGAAACAATTTAAGCGTATAGGTACCGTATGCACTATAAGTTGACGCTTGACTCAACGGCGGGAGTTAAGTACATGTCAGGAAACATTTCGTTACCGCGTTTCAAAAACCTAGTAACGACATCTAGCGGAATCAATTAGTTAATAAGAGTAAGATAAAAGTTTAGTTAATAAGAACTCTCAAAAATATTTTTCTTATAATTTTGCACATTTTTTCTTATTGTAATACCGATTCATTCATAACCACATATAAGAACTGTATTCATTTCCGTTCAATAAATATTACTAAGGCTTATTAATAAGGCTTACTAAGAACTGTTTCTACCAGTGTTAAGTAATAGTTAAGGGTGAAAGCGTGACAGGTGGTGATAGTATTTCTGATCCATACTTATAATCACGCCTGTAACCCTTGCGGGGTAGGCAGAGCATCAACGGATTACTTAATATCGTCTGCGAGGTTATCGCCTATTCTGTGAATTACGATGCACCAAAACGTTTGAAGAAAATCAGCTGGTGAATTTTATGTTTCTTATCGGTATCGGTATATCTCTTCCCGGTCCTGCGTGGAAAAATACAGATCCATACATTTTTTATATTAATTTTGGTAAAAAGACATAATAATCCAGATATTCTGACCTTCTGTGTTCGTCCATCGTACCGTCGTCCGTCTTGTAGAATCACGGTGGCGCCACCTAGCTGAATTTAATTTTGCAACATATTCGATTTTCCCACGGGAATGATATGTTTTTCCGCTGAAAAAAGTAGCCTATGTCACTCTACAGCCACCGAACTATTCCCATACAAATAATAATGCCATGCCGACGCTCTGTTGCGACGTGAAAGAAGGACAAACTTGTGCAACATATTCGAGTTTCCCCACGGGAATGAGATGTTTTTCCGCGGAAAAAGTAGCCTATGTCACTCTACAGCCACCGAACTATCCCCATACAAAAAATCATGCCATGCCGACGCTCTGTTGCGACGTGAAAGAAGGACAAACAAACAAACAAACAAACACACTTTCGCATTTATAATATTAGTATGGATAATATTAGTATGGATAGTATGGATTTAAAGTATTTTTGCAACGAAGTTCTTTATCGCACGGTACGAACATGGCGGATGGGGGCTAGGTGAAAAAAAGTGTAAGAGTTTTCCGTCACGACCGCCACTATTTCTTATCTTGCCATGAAAGAAATATTATTTTAAATGACTACGTTTATTAATAATAATATACTACGACAGGAACTTTTTCTTATCTTGCCATGAAAGAAATATTATTTTAAATGACGCTAATACGTTTATCAATAATAATATACTACGAAAGGAACTTCGTTTCAACCGAGTGTTCCACGACACTCATGCAAGTTCTTTTACGTTTAGCAATGGCTTGGAAAAATACCTCTGTCCTAGGAAGAATCAGCAAGAAATCCTTCGAGACTTTTTTGTCAAAGTAAAGTTTTACTTTAAGATATAGGTTGTAAAAATTGTTTACAAAACTTATTTAAGAAATAGCTTGGAAGCGACCACCTCATTCCCAGTGGTTATTATAAACCATGTATTCTTTTATAATATTATAATAAGCTTTTTATAGAGTTTTTGATTAATAATATGTTTAAACTTGGTTTAGAAAGACCTTGTATATTTTCTGGGACTTTGTTGTTATATCTTTTACATTTAAGGAATGAATTATTGACTCTGTGGAGTCAATAAACGGGTATCACTAGCTTGTGTTTGAAAAGGGTCGCAGCAGGACTGTACTGTGGTATCAGCCGTCTTAGCATTGTGGGAAAGCTGTATGTTAAGGTACTAATTAAAAGAGTTGTGAAAGAAACTGATGGAAAAATTTGAGATGTGATAGCGGGATTTAAAAAGGGAATGGGGTGTGCGAATCAAGTTTTTCCATGCGCATGATGAATGAGAAGTTTTTGGCCAAAAACCAAATAGTTCTTTGTGCGTTCATGGACTTGAGCGCTGGGTTGCTACAGGCATTAAAGTCTCTTTATAGAAACTCTAGTGCTTGTGTCAGGATCAACGGGGCCTACTCGGATTGGTTATGCATCCATAAAGGTGTCAGATAGGGCTGTGTGGCAATCCCGTGGTTGTTAAACCTATTTATGGACAGTAGTGTGGAAAATTTGAAAGTTGAAGAATGCGGTTCGAGAATGGATGAGTTAACCGTCAAATAACTTTTGTACGCCGATGATGAAGTCATATTTGCGTTGTCGGCGGCAGAGTTGCAAATGATGGTTACATAAATGAACAGGTCATTAAAAGAAAGGGGAATGAAAGTGAACGCAAGTAAGACGAAAGTAATGGTTTTTGAAAGAGAAGAAATTAAAACGATATTTGAAATATGAATAGAAAGGGAGTTGGGTGAGCAAGTACATGATGTGTATTTGGGATGTGTATGTCCCAGGGATAGTAGATATGATGACGTCATAGAACGACGAATTAACGCAGGAAATTGAGTAAATGGGGCTCTACACTTTATTGTGAAAAGTCAGAATATGTCCAAAAAGGCACGTATAGCAATTCACAATGCTGTGTTAGTTGTTTATGTTTATATCAAATTTGTAATGTGTCAATGTAATTCCAATTTCAATATAAATATATGTATATAAAAGTAACTAGATGGTGATACCTATATTTTGAAACGCGATATCATATTGTTTCTGACTTGATAGATGTCCGCGACTATTTCTGAAATGTATTGAGTTATATCTGAGTACATGTGTTTATTCGTTTAATACCTGCCCTACCAACTGAGGTTATCTACTAATACAGTACGCGATTATACATTAGTACCTACTTGAATGTATAGTCGTGTTGGGTGTGGCAGAAGAAGCACGAGAGTAGAATAAATGCTGTAGAAATGCGGTCATTAAGGAATATGTTAGGGCTGTATCTGAATGACAGGGTGAGAAATTGTGTGATAACAGAAGAGTGTGGTTTGCAAGATGATGTTGTGACCAGGATTAAAACAGGAAATTTCGTTGGTTTGGTCATGTAGAAAGAGTGAATGAGGAAAGAGTGACAAAGCAAATTTATGTTGCAGAAGTGAACGGCAGAGTCAGGAAGGGACGTCCTAGGCGAATGTTTATCGACCAAATTGGCGATATATTGAAAATGGGCAAGATTAGCAGTATCCTTAACCGATGAGCATGTATGCGTAGGTATATGGATGTGGAGGAGGCAAGAGAGGCGTGCCAGAATCGTGCCAAATAGAAGTCCGTAGTCTCTGCCTACCCTCTGGGTGACAGGCGTAAGTGTTTATGTTATTTTTTTATATCTGTTTATTTCTGGTGTTTCACCACATTTTTATTAAAACTACTTTTGTTTTGCCGAAATAAATAATGAAATTATATATTATAGCGCTATTATAAAATTGTGTATTGTGGGGGTTTTCGTTGGCGTTTATAGTTGCAGTATTTTCTCGTCATTTCCTCAGATTTTGTAAATAATCACAGGACTACAGGTAACTTCACTAGAACCAGTGCTCAAGGTATCATTTAAATGTTGAATAATACTTATGCCCCATAATGAGGCTATTTATGAGCACGGTGGAAAAAATGTACATCGCTTCAACTTCTAATAGTTTTCTTTATTCTAAAATACAGGAAAAGCATTTAATTTTTTTTTAATTGCGTAACCTTTGTTTGTATTTACTAAAATATTATGTGGTGTATTTTATGTAGAATTGTAATTTTAGATATATGTATGTATAATACATATTTATGTAGTTAATTGTTTTATCTCACAATTTATTTATTTGTTTTTAACTAGTGACTCACCTCTGCTTTGACTGGATAGGATCTATTAATATGGCGTTATTTAGATTTAAGATAATTTAAGACCATATTTTATCAATTTTTCGTGCTGCAGGCGTCCATGGATTGCAGTATCCACTTTTTTATATTATTCTAAGCCAGCGCTTAACTACAATCCCACCTGACGGTAAGTGGTGATGTAGCCCAAGAAGGTGAGCGCACTGACTTAACAAAGGCCTATTTATTCACTCTTGCCTTGAAGACACCCACTCGATCGGGGAAGGACAACGCTCTCACAGAATATTAGCGTGAAATAGCAGTTTAATACTGCAGTGCCGTGTTTCGTATGGTGACTGTAGAAAACCGGAGACCCTTGTTACTGAAAATGAGGCATTCCATCTTAGTCCTCAAGGGTGACAACGCATCTGCAATTTGATTCTTAATTAAAGATAGATCGAGATGTCTATGAGCCACAGCATTTACTTACAATCACGCGGACTGTGTGCTCGCTTGTAACATATTATACTATTCTACATAAAATGACAGTAATAACTACCTACGAGACAATCGTATCTTAAGACGCCATAACGGACAAAGTAACAAGAGAATTATTCATAGATAATTTATTAAATTTTCCATAATAGTACAAATAATTGCTCCCTAGCTGCCTCGAAATTGAGAGGAGGCGCATGCCTAGTAGTGGGACGCTGTAATTTTACTTTTAATTTACTATATCGGGACATTTATAGACTTTTACTTTAATACGCAAAAAAAATTATAACATAAGATTTATAACTACCACATTAAAGAAGTGTTACATTCTATAGCCTCAAATTTTTGATGTTGATTTTTTTATTTAATTTTTTGTGAATTAAATAAAAAAATCATTGAAATTTGTTAAACATAATTTATTATTTTATTTTGCATGACTTATGGAATTTTAATGTTATTCAAGATGTGTGTTTGTGTTTAGGTTGCGTTCTGTTAGCCACATGGTTTGATTTAAATAAATAAACAGCTCACGAGCAAATGCTCGCCGTAAATACAGTATGCGATCAGCCCGAGTTCTATCCTCGTCGGCACCATTGACATTATTAATTTAAATTTTAAGCGCTGATTTATCACGTGCCCAGTCGTGAAGAAACCTGCATGTCTAAGAAATGAAAAAATATTTCAAAGAATGTGAAATCCAATAAA
>JAGSMP010000783.1:0-247374 GCA_029286625.1 Parnassius orleans
CTGCCTCGGAATTGAGAGGAGGCGTATGCCTAGTAGTGGGACGCTGTAATTTTACTTTTAATTTACTATATCGGGACATTTATAGACTTTTACTTTAATACGCAAAAAAAAATTATAACATAAGATTTATAACTACCACATTAAAGAAGTGTTACATTCTATAGCCTCAAATTTTTGATGTTGATTTTTTTATTTAATTTTTGTGAATTAAATAAAAAAATCATTGAAATTTGTTAAACATAATTTATTATTTTATTTTGCATGACTTATGGAATTTTAATGTTATTCAAGATGTGTGTTTGTGTTTAGGTTGCGTTCTGTTAGCCACATGGTTTGATTTAAATAAATAAACAGCTCACGAGCAAATGCTCGCCGTAAATACAGTATGCGATCAGCCCGAGTTCTATCCTCGTCGGCACCATTGACATTATTAATTTAAATTTTAAGCGCTGATTTACCACGTGCCCAGTCGTGAAGAAACCTGCATGTCTAAGAAATGAAAAAATATTTCAAAGAATGTGAAATCCAATAAAATGCATTTGGGCAGGGCGACGGACCATACCTAAACAATGAGAGGAGTTCTGCGCGGAAAAGTAAACGTAACGAAGTAAAAGGGTGTAACACAACTTTGAGAACGTTTATATTAAATCATTTTTAGTAACATTTTTAAGAAAAAATTAAAGCTAAAATAATAGACTGTTTGATGGATGATTAATAAGGATTATTAGTATGAACATTTGTTTATATTCTAAAGTAATGCAAGTTGACATAAATTAGTCATTGCATAATAATTATATTTATCATGTAGTGGTGATGTAAGAATATCCACTACCCCATATCGTACCTTGGGTGTCGTAACTAACAGAGAGAATGAAAATAGGAGATGGGCAGCACCATCTTCCTGATAACAACTCAAAATTATGAAACTGTGGTTGCCAAACGTGGCAACCATGGCAAAATCCTAGTGACTAACGAATAAACGCTGAGATTGTTAGAAATTTTACCCGAAAACTGGGGTTAAGTATCAAAGTGCTGTTAGGCCTCGATCATCCCAATGTAGATTGCTAAGTAAATTGCGAATGCCTTTATAAGTTTTGACGATATTTGAATTTCTCAAACTTTGTCCTCAGGGAAATCACTTGAACAGTTTTTAATTAATCGAGATTTTCTTTACGATCGAGTTTTCCCTACGTTTCCTGAAATATTCAGGCTTGGTACTTTTCAACAAGATTTTTCGTGTAGTCTTCAAATAATAAAATTTTATTAATTACTTAATTAAAAGATCTTTTTGGGAATTTGAAATTGTATATTGAAATAAAATTTATGTAATTTCAACAATATAATAATGTATTTTGTATATAGTTTTATTATTATATATAAGAAGAAACTTATTATTTTTTCTCGCAAATAAGTAATTTAATTATGTGTAAATTAATATAATTTTTAATGTAATTTTGAAAATCACGTAATTTGTATTTTTACAAACCGCAATTTGTACAATTTTAATTTTGTTTACGTATTTATTATAGATTTTATTTAAGGCTTTCTTAGATTAAGAGATTTTAAAATTGTTATCCTTACATATATATCCGTAAAGTACCCGGAAGCGTTGTATGTTGCCAGGTCGACTCATCTTAGGTGGCAACCGAACCTCCACCGGAGATTCTTAGCACCCCCTGTCCCACCCTTATCATGGTCGCCACCGCAGCCAGGAATAGCGGAGCCGCCGGGGACTGGGGGCTGTCTCTCGTAACTTTCATCATGGGGGGATATTTGCTATAGTTGCCACGCTTGGCAAGCAGGTTGGCAACCGCAGTTTTTTTATTGTAATATTGCTGTTATCAGGAAGATGCTGCTGCCAATCTCCTGCCTGTTTCCCACTGTCGCCTCTTACGACACCCACGGGAATATATGGGGTAGTGGATATTCTTAACCGCCACTACACGGCCTACTATACACGCACGCACCCTGAGGACTGACGAGAAGATCCTGGAGCTGGAAGAAGAGATAGACAAGTTACGCTGGCATATTATAGGATTATCCGAGGTCCAAAGAGAGGGGGAGGACACGGTAATCCTCGAATCCGGCAACTTGTTCTATCAGCGGGAGGGTGACCATCTGTCCCAAGGATGTGTCGGATTTATCGTCTACAAGTCTCTCGTTAACAACGTTGTAAAGATTGTGAGTGTGTTGAGGAGGTTGCATACCTTATACTCAGAATCACCAAATGGTATTCGTTGAAGGTCATACAGGTTTACGCGCCAACCTCAGCACATCTCAATGAGGAGGTGGAGGAAATGTATGAGGATATCTCTAAAGCCGCATTCCTCCTAAACCCACTATACGGTGTTAATATGAGACTTCAATGCAAAACTAGGCACAAGAGAGAACGGTGAGCTGAAGGTAGGAAATTCGGAATAGGGCAATGGAACCCAAGGGCCAGCAGCTGGACGACTTCATGGAGAAAGAGGGACTCTTTATGATGAACTATTTATTCCAGAAGCGGCCCCACGCTAAGTGGACCTGGTAGAGCCCCGACGGTTCGACAAAAATGAGATTGACTTCATTATGATGACCAGACGACAAATGTTCAGTGATGTCTCAGTGATCACGAGTGCGAAAACCGATAGGATCACCGAATGGTTAGAGGCACACTGAACCTAAACGTTAAGTTGGAGGTATCCTCTAAAAGTCAACGCTCCGTCCCCTCGTGCTCTAATCCAAAGTCCCGAAACCTTGCAGCTCAAGCTACAAAACCGTTTTCAGTGCCTAGAAGACTGCAATGAAGTGGACGATATGAATGATAAGCCCATGGAAACTGTCCATGCGGTCGGAGCTAAGTTTTGCAAGACCCGCCGCGGAAGAACACAAAACTCTCCGATCACTTTATATATTTATATATTTGAACTTAAGTATAAAATTTGGCTACTCTTTGAAAAATAACCCTGTATAATATATTTTCGGGAATAAATTTGTGGAAAAATTCCACTCCTACGGGTGGAAAATAGGCTACGAAGTTTTGAAGTAACAATTTAAGCAACATTTTAGTTGTTAACATGAGATTGTGTGTGCCTTAGTTCAGTTAAAAGAGTCAAAATTATACTTTTAATAGTAAGTAAAGGCGCCTCCAAAGAACTAATGAAAAAATCCACACAATAGATTTGGAAGTCGATTCTTCTATACAATGTGCCTTAACACTGACTTCTGAAGCTATTATATGGAAATATTATATTTCTTTTAGCTGCTTGAAGATAGATTTTGCATCGATTTCTTTCTTACATTTCTTGGTATTACTATTGACGTGAAACTTCAATGGGGCCCCATATATCTAAATTAGCAAGCAGAGTTTTGCAGCATATGCTGTAAGAAAGATATAGATGTAGATATAAGATGTAGAAATCTCACAGATGTTGAGACAGCTAGATTAGTTTATTTTAATTACTTCATAGCGTAATGTCTTATGATTTTGCCAGGGTAATGCGGCTGATATTAAAGCATATTTGTTTTGCAAAATAGAGACGCACGGGCGATTTATAACTTAAATTGTAAAGAATCCTCAGAGAAAAATTTAAAGAAATAAACATATAAACTTTGGCATCGCAATATATTTATGAAAATGTAATGTATGTACATAAAACATAAATAGCTTTAATAACACTAAGGATGTTCATTCTTAACATTAGGAACAAACATAACCTTGTAATGCCAGTTACTCGACTAGACCCACAGAATCAGTAATTAATTTATGGGGCAATGTATACGCTTTGCAACAAAATCCCAGAACATGTACAAGTCTGTCAATAAACAAGTTTAAAAGTTTTATTAAAGAAAAACTCGAACTCGAACGAAAAGGGTTATTATAATATCAAGGAATAAATGAACGAAAATAACCCTGGAAATAAGGTGATTCATTTAAAATTGTACAAACAAAATTATTGTTAAGTGAAATATGGTTAAAAAGTCCCGCTGTGTTTTTGCTGGTACTTCCCAGGACAGAGGTATTTTCCGAACCAGAGGTAATTAAAAATGACTTTCAATAAGTATTATGTAATAATCAATATTGAATAAAAATCATTATATTCTCATTCCTTTTTTTTTTAAACGATTTTCTCCTTAATCATATGTTGGTACCAACTCAGACCACCACCTACTCATAATTTTGCTATCTTCACCACTCTACCAGGTCGTACTTATTTGCCCTGTTTATAAGAATTTTAACATAGGTCTAAACTGAAATAATTCTTTTGACTTTTATAAACCTTATTTGTTCTATATATTAAGTTTTAATCCCAACGTTTAAATTCACACAAGACCCTTGAAACACAAATGAACATGGTTACAAAGTTTGTAATAAAGCATCGTTCCAGGGAACCAACTTCGGCAAAGCCAAATTAAGTAGAAACTAATTAATACATCGGCAGTTTATTGGAACTTTCAACGTTCGATAGTGGTAGTAGTTTTCTGCTTGACCTGATGTTTCATATAGACTTTTCGTATATAGGAAGATATTGTTAGAAATTAATAACTGCTTTTAACGCTTCTTCTTTCTTTTTATAGATAAGACAACGAGCACAAGTCCACCTGAGGTGGCCAGCAGACCATAGACTCACATTCATCAAAAGCACCGCTGTTGTTCGTGGCTAAGATGTACGCTTTTTCCAGTAGTGAGGGTCTCCGGCCCTCACACTCACCATACGAAACACAGCAGTGTTGCTGCTATTTTACGCTGATATTCTGAGAGTGGTCCTTCCCGGTCGAGCCGACCCATTCAGTACTATTAATTAATATTAAAGCTGCAGATGGCTCTACTACGTATCTTCGTCATCAACATCATCATCGTTAACATCCATTATATACGTGGTAGAGCCATGCTGCAGCTATATTAGTAGTATAGTTGGTGAAGGTTTCGTATAAGAGTGTAGAGAGAACAGGAGATCCTTTTTACTGGAAAGAGGCATTCCATCTTAGTCCTCACGAGTGACAACGCATCTGCATTTTGATTCTTTATTGAAGATAGATGTAGATGTCATGGGTTACACCAACCACTTACCATCAGGTGCACTGTATGCTCGTTTGTCACCCTATCCCATATAAAATCCTCAACATTACAGCCCTTCACAAGTCCACTGTTGAACATAGGCCTCCCCAAAAGAATGCCACAGCACGCAATTTAACGCTTACGAAGTAGAAATTTCTACTATATCTATAATATATGTAATATGTTTGACTGCCTTTTGGTTTAATGGTTAAACGCTAGCGTCGGTGCCAAAAATCAGTTACTGGATTTTTCTGTGAATAAATTCTCATTAACAGATCGGAGGCAGAATTTATGAGTTTCACCCCGTGGCTCGAAAGCACGTAAAGACGTTGGTCCTGCGCCTGATATCTCTCCGGTCATGTCGTATTACCGTCCCACCAGACTATGAGAATAAATAAATAGAGAATTTTAATATATAGGTTGATCAATGAGTGAGTTATAGTAATGCGTTCAATTTTTTTCGAATCTTAAATTTATTAGTAGCCAAGGCCAGAAAAAATGAATTAAAAACTATTCTAATTTTTTTTCAAACTTCTCTTGACTTTTAACTGTTTTATTTATTTCAATTGTCAACAAGTGGCAGATTTAATGGTTCAAACCTTAGAGTATTTATACATTTTAGTTACTAAATCTATGCATACATACGCTTAAAACATTAATCTGCCTTGCTTTGATTTTGACATGGTTGAAAAACTTTGACAGTATTTACCTTAAAGCATAGATCTAGAATATACTAGCGTATAGACCAAATATAGTGTGCAAGGGAGAAGAAAATTCCTTATGGCAAAAATGCATGATAGAAAAGGACAACCCACAAAATAGCTCCGATATTTTGTAATTTTTAAAGTATAATAGTGGTTATTTTTAGTAAGTAACTTTTTCCAAAATGGTTAATTGTTCCGTGAGTGACTGTGCTGTTAATAATAGAAATAATCCTGATAATTTCACATATCACAGGTAATTTCTCAAGACGTCGTCAATGTTATGACGCGTTTACTTTTGTTAAAATTTATGTTACATACTGTTTAAAATATAGAATATATTCAATTATTTTGTAAATTTTGATATTTTGCAAAGAAAAAGTCACGTTGTTGATAATTTGCATGAATTTGGTAAATACGTTTAGTAAAGACGTCAAAGTCGAGTGGGCCAGATGGAGTCCCACCTATTGTGCTGAAGACGTGCCCGGAGTTGGCACCGGTTTTAACGCGTTTCCGGTACTTACCCTAGGCGTAGTCCCGAACTCATGGAAGGCAGCTTTGCACCTGATCCCTAAAAGGCGACTGTCAGATCCGTCCAACTACAGGCCCATCGCTATCACCCCTTGTTCTCCAAAATGGAACTGTTATCAACTGCCAGCTCATCCGGTACTTTGAGGATCACCACTGATTAGTGACCGCCAGTACGGTTTCCGTCGAGGTCGCTCAGCTGGTGATCTTCTAGGTTACCTAACTCCATAGATGGGAGGCAGTGGAGTCCAAGGAGGCGTTGGCCGTTAGTTTGACGTAGCGAAGGCCTTCGATCGGGTTTGGCACAAGCGCTCTTTCGAAGCCCTTCCTGGGCTTCCTGAGAAATTGTGCAATGGATCACTAGTTTTTGCAGATCTGATCATTAGGTCGTAGTAGACGGTGCATGCCCGATTACAAGCCCATTAACGCTGGTGTTCCATTAAGGCAGTGCTATCACCAACGTTGTTTCTTCTGCATATCAATGATATGTTGCAAACTAGTAACATTCATTGCTATGCAGACGACAGCACTGGTGATGCTTTTATACACCGGCCGTGCCATTTTCGGAAAACGTCACTGAGTACGGAACAACTTGTGTTCAGTCGAGACTTTGTTGAACAAAGTCTCAGACTGGGGCAACGAAATCTAGTCCAGTTCAATCCCCAGAAGGCACAAGTTTGCGCGTTTACCGCCAAAGAACCCCTTTGTCGTATCTCCTCAGTTTCAAGGCACTCCCTTGTAGCCTCAGCCAGTATCGGAACTCGGTGTCGACATATCGAGTGATGCAGTTCGTGGTCACTTGGAAGAGAAGGCCAAATTGGCCTCTAAAAAGCTTGGCGTGTCAGCAGAGCGACAGTATTTCATGCCGGCACACCGCTTGCAACTTTACAAGGCGCAAGTTCGGCCCCACATGGAATACTGTTCCATCTCGGCAGGGGCCTCAGTGCAGCAGCCCATCAGACTCGCATCCAGCGCAGAGCAGCTCGAATCGTCGACGACCGAGTTCTGTCCGATCGGCTTGACCACTGGCACTCGCGTAGAGATGTTGCATCTTTTGCATTTTATCGCATGTACCACGGGGAGTGCTCTGAGGAATTGTTCGACTAATTCCAGCCACCAATTTCACCATCGCACATCGCGACAGAACTCGAGATACCATCCATACCATCTGGATGATTGGCGGTCCACCACTGTGCGATTTAGAAGAAGTTTTTTCCTCGCACAACTTCCTTGTGGAATCGATTACCACCAGCGATTTTTCCGGACCGATACGACTTAGGACCTTCAAGAAAAGAGCCTACCTTCTAAATGGTTGCAACGCATCTGCAACCCCTGGTGTTGCAGTTGTTCGCGGGCGGCGGTAATCACTTACCATCAGGTGAGCCGCATGCTCGTTTGCACCTCTCCTATAAAAAAAAAAAAAATACATTTTTATACAAAATATTTTACATGTACACTAGATTGACTCAAGTATATCAAAATTAATGTCGATATTTATCTTGAGTGTTTATATTGAATCGATAGACTTGCTTAGAACGTAATTTTATTTTGCCGTTTGTCGAAAAGATTCCCTCTGGATTCTATAATTAGAAAAAATGGTTAAGGTTAATTGGACGGGTTGGTTGTAATGTAAAGAAGAACTCAACAATTTGCAGCAAATATTTTCTTGAGAAATATAAAAGAAAGTAGAATAAAAACAATTTTATTAAAAGGAGTCATTTCTACATTATTTGAACCAGTAAGTAAAATATTATAATGAGACTTCAAAAAACATAACTTTCAAAACTTTAGATAAATATAGAGACAGATTTTCATACATTATAAAACTGTAGTATTAAAGACAAAAAATTTGAGATTATCCCTTTATGCCATTATGAACCCAACGGTATCTATTTATCAACCAAAATAAATGTATAACCTTGCTTAACCAACCGCACAGCCTCACGGTCACACTAGTACATATTCATAGCATCATACTATTTTCCCCAAGGGTTGAGCGGAGCTGGAACTTCGGATTATATTCCCAAATCATAACGATAAAACTTTAGCGTAGTTAGGTATAGATATTTAGTAGTGCTTCAAGGCTATTTAGACGACAGCGCATGAGACGTGATAGTATAAATTTTATAGTGTTTGATACTCACAACGGTCAATGCCCGATTCATGCTTGATGGCCGACGACATTGTCGCGAGGGCTAAATAGCGTGGTTCATCCTCCAGCGTTAGCTGTTAGTCGTAGAGAAGGGAACTCGGTTAAGAGCCAGCTGCGCAGATCAATAGATCTGCGAAATTAAGTTGCACTTGCTGCGTTAGTCCATAAATGAGTGACCATTTTCTTAACATACCGAGATTGAGAGAATAGAGGGCATCTGTATCTCAGACACTCTAGTGCACTTTACTGTTAAGATCATTATGTTTTTAAAATTGTGCAGCTAAAATGATAATAAGTTTATTATTATTTATACTTTCAGGGACAGATGAAAGAATATAAACATGAAGCATGATGAAGCCCTCATACACATATTGGCTCTTAAACAGAGCAATCTTATTTAACTGATTCCTAAAAGTTTCCTTCCTTAAATTATAAGTTTACATTCATACTTAAGTCGAATGTTAAAATAAACTTCTATAATCTATTTAATTATTAATATTAAATGTTTGTAATTATCACAAGTAATACTTATATGAAAAATAAAGCAGCCAATATATCTGTGTCCTCGTTTTTGTTTCATCAAAACATTTTATATAAATAGGTATATACATAGTTAAGTATCTACCTATTTATATTAACAATATGTTAAAAAATAAATTCTGGGAAACGTCCACTTACAGTAAATATTTTTCTCCAAAGATCATAGTCGAAAATACCACACCTGATCTGATTATTGGGGAGTTTTTAAGTTTTCGGTAAAATCACCTGAGATTTTATACATTTGAATTAAAATCCAACAAAAGGTGGCAGGTAGGTTCAGCTTATTCCCATGAACATGTTATATGAATATTTTTAATTATTTTAGAACTATCATGGTAAAATTCAGTTAATTTTGAGGTTATTCAACTTCATGCACTAAACAATTTTTATAATCTTTTACCGCTTCCAACAATCATTTTCAATAGTCCTTTAAGTAAAATATACATTAGCTAACGCACACAATGACAAATCAAATTTGGTCACGCGTATTCGGGCTGTCAGGTGGTCTAGTATATTCTAAGTCTATGCCTCAGTAATTAATACATATTATGGTATTTACATACTAAAACAATAAATAGAAAATGCTTGTCGAATTTTCCAACTGTCAGACGCTACGTAAATCAGCTTGTCAGTTGTCAAAGAATACGACTACACAAAATTTTCACCAATATGGAACAAATCCTGTGGAGTATTGTGATAAAATTTCATATATAGAGAGTAAAATGCTTATATTTTAAACAGTAAATATTTGTGTTTGAAAGAAATATGCGGAGTATAGCTCATTCCACGTCAATGTGAAGACGTGTAATATGAAGACTTGTGTGCTGTAGAAAACTGTTTATGTTATGAATAAAACTATTTTACGGATTTTATCGCGTTTAATTTAATATTTTAATTCCCGACGTTTGGGTGCTTTACAGCACCCATGGTCACGGTGGACTGTTTATGTTATTTAATTAATATCGTTCTGCACATCTACACAGTGTATTTCTTACAGTGTCGAAATTGTACCGACTGTAGGCTGTTTAAAGGTAACATATAAATAATACCATAGCAAAAGTATTTCGGCTTTACATCCTACAGTAGAAATTTGTAATTCTGTTAGTAATGTATCTGTTACAGTCAAAGTCATAACCGGTCAAAACCACTTTTGACTGTAAAAATCAGACAAAAGTAGTTTTGACTAATGACGTTGGTCAATACCACTTTAACAGATTTTGCAGTTAAAAGTAGTTTTGACTAAGGACGTTGATCAAAACCATTTTAACTGCAAAAATATTGATAATGGTGAATAGTGATTTTGACCAAATTACATCGGCTAAAAGTGGTTTCGACCAAGAATGTTAGGCAAAACTTCTTTGACTTATACTTTTTGAATTTCTGAAATTAAAAGTTAAATTTCTTCAATATTATATTTTATATCATTATAATATACGTGGTTTTAGGGCGCCCAGGGCCACCACAGCCGCACCTTAACCTGCTGTCACTGATATTGCGGGTATTTGACCGATACTCTGAACTTTAAATGAGTAAAAATTACTTTTAACTAAGAACGTTAGTCAAAACCACTTTTGACTACAAAATCAGTCAAAACTGTATTTGACTGAGGCATCGGTCAAAACCATTTTTGCCTGATTTTTGCAGTCAAAAGTGGTTTTGACCGGTTATGAGTTTTGACTGTGACATATCTAATGACACAAACTTTGCTATTTATTTGAACAATTTTACAATTACTATCGTAATATTATACCCGTACCAGTGGATAAAAGAATTCTCATTCAAGAGGTGCGAGGATGCAGCTAAAGCATTGTCATGCACTATTCAAAGTTGTTTCACTAATAGTGCACAGTTGTCAAAATTATTTTCTTTCGTATATACCACTTTAATTTTGATCATACAACAATAAATGAGTTATATCATCATTTCAAAAATTCATATTACCCCACTAATATTCCCTTATCTTGTACTAATATTAAATTAAAAAGTAGTAGAGTAGAATACTAATAGAGTCAAAAGTAATGGATGGTGGCTTAAAAGTGCATTCCGTATTTTATTTTAGACGAGATCCTAGCTCCTCGTAACGTCGTTACTTTTAAAGGCCTTTGTCTGAGGCCCGTATTAATAAACGTTATTCAGCTCAAGCACACGCACTTGAGTACGATCTTGAGGCTATGATCTTATTAATAAACATATCTCAAGATGCGGTTTAGGTTTACGAACACAGCTGAGTGCCACACTGATTAATAAACGAAACTCGACTCTCAGTGTGTATACTTGAGTGCAACTCACAGAACAGTATTCCTAAGTACAGCGTTTTGAGATACTGTTTTTATGTGTTTATTAATTAGCAACGATCTTGAGATGCTGATTTCGTAATGAGGGCGTATCAAATGATTACGCACTTGAGTCCGTCGTTGAGTAACGGTTATTAATACGGGCCTGAATAATCCATGGGTCAATCTTTCCCAAAATTTACCGCCGCCTTGCTATATTTTTACGCAGCCTTTACAAATTTCTGAAAAAGACACATTAGAATTATGTCACTTTACTGGTGGAATTGGCGAAATTACGCCACTACATATTAAAGACATTGTGTTACGTCTGCTGGTGACGTCGGTCTAGTAATGTTGATCCCACTTTCCTTTACTATGGGACAAGTTTATATGCCTTCAAAAAAGGATAACGGAAACCATCCTATTGCCGAAGTTTTCATATTTCAACGAATAACTTCAAAATTTGCTTGTAGGCAGATAATCTCTAAAATTAAGACAAAATTTTAGCCTATTAAAGTAGGTTTTGCTACTAAAGGTAATTGTGAGGTGGCGATACATTCAGTGCGCAAATTTTTAACAAACTCTGATGCAGATATACTTGTAAATGTTAACCTAAGACATGCTTTTAACTCTATCGATATAATCCTGCTGAATGATTGATAACCCCTTCGAATTATGTGATCGCCACCATGCTGTTTCTAAATGTTTTAATACTAATTGTAAAATATTATATTGTAAATTATGCTATTAAGAAAAGTCCCGCTGGGTTTCTTGCTGGTTCTTCCCAGGACAGAGTTTTTCCGAACCAGTAGTAAAGCTAATTGATTTTTAATAAGTTTTCTTGTAATCTAAATTGAATAAAAATCATTCAAATCTATTCTATTATATTCTATGCTGTCGGTATTCAAGCCCACTAAGTTCTCTATTCACTGGGAATTCAACCCATTATTTAAAAATTTCAATCAATGATGAGTGTTTGTTACATGGACGACGGTACACTGGAAGGTAGAGTAGATGATGTCTTCAATGATCTTGGCCTTGAACTAAATAGGCGTTTTCCGTAACAGCCTAATAAAGTCCACTGCTGAACATAGGCCTCCCCCATAGATTGCCTCATAGGGGGATATTATCCATAGTTGCCACGCTTGGCAAGCGGGTTGGCAACCGCAGTTTTCTTTTTAGTCGTTATTAGAAAGACGCTGATACCTCCCTCCTGATTTGTTTTCCTCTGTCGCCTCCTACAACACCAACGGGATGATATGGGGTAGTGGTTATTCTTACACCGCTATTACACAGCCGGTAACTAAATAGCGATAAATGTTAATTTGTTTATTTCCATTAATGTATTTATTTCTAAAAGAGATACCCAGTTTAATTGAAAATTTTAATCATATTTCTCCCGGAATAAAAACTGTCAGTGCGTAATCACTATACCAGCTTAGTGCTCCGTTATTCTTAGATAGTATTAAACCTATTTAAAAAAATACATTTTTAATCAGTTTTTACACCACCACATTAATATATAATGTATCATGTATATGTAATACTTTTTTTTTGTTGATACTTTACTCCGCTCAAGTCCAATCAGGAAGTGTACGGGCATTTTTAACCCCCGACGCAAAAGAGGTGGGTTATAAGTTTGACCGCTATCTGTCTCTTTGTCTGTCTGTCTGTAGCACCGTAGCTCTTAAACGGGTGAAATGCGTTTTTTTATTATTTAAAAGCAGGTTTTCTAGCGGTGGTTCTTAGACATTTTCTATCAAAATCAGTTCGGCCGTTTGAAGATCATCTCAGCTCTTTTTGTTTTGGGTTTTTTTTAAATTTGCAAATGGCAAATGGTGACGACAAATTAAATAAAATCTAAAACATTCTGTCCTTTTTATCTTTTAAATTCAAAATGCGTGGTAATGCATTATTTTAAATGATTTTACTGCGCACTCGCACATTCGTAAGGGTCGATCAGTAGGCAAAAACGTTGTTGTCCAGAAATCACATTCAATTTGAGATAATTTCAAATAAAAGTAGAAACCTTAATTACTCGTATTTTCAAAACTGCAATAACGGTATATCATTATTAATATATTTGAACTTAAGTTTAAAATTTGGCTACTCTTGAAAAAAAACTGTATTATAACATTTTGTCACGCAAAGTAGTTAGGCTTATTATTTACAGGATACATTTCGAAGAATGCGCGCAAGAATTGCATGACTTAATTCATCTTCCATTCCATCATCAGACCCCAGACACTCGGCTGGTTCACTTGTTTGTTGTCAACATACAACGCATTTAAACCAAATGGTTTACTTCGTCGCTTATAAATCGTACAGCAAAGGAGTGGAATAATTGCCAGCATCTGTCTTTCCATCCAATAAGAGTGAATAGGCTTTTGTAAAGCTAAGTTACCATCTTCAGCTGCATCGCCACTTACCATCAGGTTGTCAAGTACTGGCTTTGTAATGCTAAAAAATTGCGTAATAAAATGTATAGTTTTAATATATTCAGTACTTAGCACTTACCCTAAAATAGATCACTAACGTAAAAAATAAACTAGATTTGAAGAGAGCGGGTAGCGTGACCTTGAATGAAACCAACTCGAAAGGAAAGTCCAACTTTTCCGCTTCGCTTTCGAATTGTGTAAAATGATACGAAGTAATGCTATTAACAGCGCTTCATATATTGAAATTAAAATCTTTTCGTGATTATTTCGTAATAACTACGAATGAGGAATCGACCCATTCGTGCTGCAACCAATATTCCGCAGCAGACCTAACCACATAAAAAATAATATTTTTTTATGCAACTGAAGAGACAAGCGAACTTCCAGTCTACCTGATGGTTAGTAGCTACTGTAGTTTATGGACGCGGATTTTATTATGTTATTCTAGAAATTTCTTATTGGAAATTTTCTAAAGTTATATTTACCGATAAAGATCTGTATAGCTTGCGTATGACATTGAACGATAAAAGTAAATATTTTTTCTTTTGTATAAAACATGTCAGAATCCAAGTAACGACTGTTGAAATATATTGGCAGATTATACTTTATCGAAACGTTACTGAAATGACAAAAGTACTTAAAGTTCACGTAATGGTAATTGGCCCATGTGCACCTGGAGTCAACTTCAAACAAACAACGCTACAGACGCAGAATCACCTCTAAGGGCTAAAATGTAATGCCTCACAGTCTGTAATTATACTGACTCTGGCCGGCACGCAGCACAAACACATATTTGACACCAAAATGAGGGTAGTGTCACCCAGGCGGACTCCTATGTAGAAAAGTAGTCCTACCACCTAGTATGGTAGATGGATTTTATTCTTAAAATTCTCAAATATATAAATAATGTATTGGATGTACATTATTCCCTACATAAAGATACTCTACTCTTGTCACGCGCAATTTCACACTTTGAGGAAAAAATAAAGTCACCATACAAAGGACAAGACAAACATGGTCATAAAATATTCAATTTGACGCCGCGCGAACTGTTTTCGCTTACGTAACAAACCGTGCTAAGGTCCGGAGTCCATATGGAACGATGTTTGTACAACGTTTTCAAATGAATACACGTGTAAAGAGGATACGTAACGAGAAAGTTTTCTTGTTTCGTAACTTTAATTCTGTAACTGTTAATATATTACCAGCCCTTATAGATGACCGCAGTTAGAAGCCAGTACACTGTTAGGCGAAGTAAATAAATAAGTAAATAGTAATACTTAACGAGGTTGTTGTGTAACATACCCTACGTAAGTTGATGATGCGTTATTACTACTATTAACGGTCGTCCAGCGGTCGAAATTCGTTCCTAATTAAGTATTTCATTTTCAACTACTATATCTCTACATAGTATAAAACAAAGTCTCATCCCGCCGTCTGTACGCTTAGATCTTTTAATCTATGCAGCGAATTTTAATGTGGTTTTGAAAGAATATTTCAAGAGAAAGGTTTATATGTATAACACATGCATATTGTATATTTTTTATAGGAGAGGGGCAACGAGTGCGGCTCACCTGATGGTAAGTGACTACCGCCGCCCATGAACAACTGCAACACCAGGGCAATTTCAGATGCGTTGCCGGCCTTTAAGAAGGAGTAGGCTCTTTATTGAAGGTCCCAAGTCGTATTGGTCCGAAAATCGCTGGTGGTAATCGATTCACAAGGAGGTTGTGCGAGGAAGAAAACTTCTAAATCGCACAGTGGTGGACCGCCAATCATCCAGATGGTATGGATGGTATCTCGAGTTCTGTCGCGATGTGCGATGGTGAAATTGAGCGCCTGGAATTAGTCCGAAAATTGCTCAGAGCACCCCGTGATAGATGCGATAAAATATAAATATATTATATAATTATTTTGCCCGTGTGTATGTCACTGAACTCCTAAGCGGCTGGACCGATTTTAATGAAATTTTGTGTGTGTGATTAAGTTGATTAGTGGTTTAGATTCACAACGATCCGGCAGGTGGCGTTGTCAAGTTCCAAAATCAACCGTGGAACCGGGGCGGATCACTAGTGTACTACTATATGCCTTCAACTATGTACTACTATATATTTTATGTATTACAAGTTTCAAATGTACATTAATTTATAAACGATAGATATTTAATATAAACTATATAAAAACGTTTTACCTTCACATATACTGCACAGACTACTGAAAAAGGAACATTAGAAATCGCACAAAACTGACGGCCCATTCAGTCAATCTGTACAGTAATTATTTTGTTTTACAATCTCTACCTCTGCGACTGTTTGACCATAGACTATTAGGTGTTTCATCAATCCAACTAATTAAAAAATTAATGCCAATCAAAAATTCTTCCCACCACGAGAGAAGCCAATGTCCATTTGTTGATAGTTTTGGGTTGAAGCAGGAGACCATTAAAGCTAAAACAAACGTAAGAGGTGTACTGGTGTATAGCTACAGAAGTAAAGAAGGTATTTCTTGTTCAGACAGATCACGTCTTAGAAACGTGCCTGTCGCCTGGTTCATTTGTATTATAATAGAATTTCTGCCTTGTAGTTTTTTAAAGAATAAGGGTGACAAACGAGCACACAGTCCTATATGATTGTAGATGGATGCTTGTGCCATAGACATCCACATCTTTATAAAGAATTTTCTATTTTAAGATTAAGATTAAGAATCAAAATTATAGATGCTTGTTATCCAACTTGACAAAGATGTATCTATAATCATGTATGTGCTCAAAAACATAGATAGTTTTAAAATTTAATTTAAAAATTAATGTTTTTTTTTTTTTTTTTTTCTCTAAACCATTTCCATTATCTGGGGTCGGCGCAGTAAATCTTTTGTTCCATTCCTCCTATCAGCCGTCATTTCCATATTTCCTCCTTTCATTCTCATATCACTCTTCACACAATCGATCCATCTTTTATTCGGCCTTCCTCTGCCCGTGTGTCCCTCCACATTCATATTCAACACCTGTTTTGTGACATGACTTTCATTCCTCCGCATCACATGCCCAAACCATGCCAATCTGCTTCCTCTCACCTTTTCTACCACTGGCGCTACTTTCAGGCTTCCTCTTATATACTCATTCCTTATCTTATCCATCCTTGTCACATTGCACATCCATCGCAACATTCTCATTTCATTCGCATGCAGTCTATTTTCATCCTTCTTCTTGACGGCCCAGCATTCACTTCCATACATGACGACCGGTCGGATGATCGATTTGTAATTTTCCCTTCAGCCTTATTGGCATTCGGGGTCGCACGTTGTGGCTGTGACCTGTCGCCATTTCATCCACCCTGCGTTAATCCTATGCTGCACAGCTCTATCTATTCCGCGCCTTGAATGAGGGAACCTGAGGTACTTGACATCTGAGCAGATAGGCAGTATAGCGCCATCCAACGACATGGGTACAGGACTCAAAAAGCGCCGAAATCACAGCACAGATATTCGGTTTTGGATCTGCTGATCTGCCAACACTTTCCAGCCTCCGTTGCCACCCCGTCAGTCTGCTCTTACGTACCGATGCCTTCTTCCCCGAAGCACGATGTCATCGGCAAAGAGCATGCACCAGGGTGCCTCATCCTGGTCCGACGTCAAAGCGTCCATAATCAGTAGGAAGAGGTGCTCAATGCCGACCCTTGGTGCAGCCCCTACCGCCACATCGATACTGCCTGGTTCCTGGCAGATCGTAACATTACGTACGGGATGCTCTGTACATAGCACGGACCAACCTCACATACTTCCAGGCATACCTTTCATCTTAACGCCCACCACAAAACCTCACGGGAACCTGATCATACGCCTTTCGTCGACAAAACCATGTGCAGATCTTTATGCACGCGCTTGTACTTTTCGCACAATTGCGTAATGCGAAATGGCATCTGTCGTACCGACCGGGCATGAATCCGAACTGGTTTTGTGTTATCTCACACTTTCTCTATTCTTCTCTATTATTCTTTCCCAGACTTTCATCGTATGTGACATGAGTTTTATTCCCCGGTAACTGCTGCAGTTTTGGACGTCCCTTTGTTTTTAAAAAAATGGGACCAGTATACTGCTGCACCATTCCTCAGGTATTTGTTCTCCTGCAACAATTTACTGAAAATAAACTCAACCACTTCCATCCATCCGCCCTCAGCAACTTCCACACTTCTACTGGTATTCCATCTGGGCCAACCGCCTTCCCATTCTTCATATTCCTAACAGCCATTTTACTTCTTCCACACTAATTTCTCACTAAGCCCATATTCACTGGTGGGTTTTCAAGCATACCATTCCATTCATTCTCCTCATTCATCAATTTCTCAAAATACTCCTTCCATCGCTTCTTTATACTTTCATCAGTCAAAATCCTTCCAGAATCATCTTTACATTTTACATGTGAAACATCTCTCCATTCCTTTCTCTCGCTTTGCAATTTGAAAAAGTCGTTTTGCCCTCGAGGCTTTCAAGGGACCGATATAATTTATCTTGCGCCTCTGCCCTACAAATAGCAACTCTTCTTCGCTCTCTTCTTACATTCTTTATACGCCCTCTCTTACTTTCTTTTATGGATTCATTCTGGTCTTCTACGCTCTGCCATTCTTAAAGGCATTTTTCTTTTCTCAAAACTTCTAATACTTTCACTCCACCACCACCCATCCTTATCTATCATACGCTTCCTTTGATTCTCCTAACACCTTCCTTGCCACACTTGGATACAATCAGCCATTTCCTTCCAGCACTCATTCACACTCATTCCTTCCATATCACCCATCTCTATCATCTTGTTTACAACTAGTTTCTAAATTCACTTGCATACCTCCTTATGCAACAAATGCCACTTTATTTTGGGTGGGGACGATCCTTATGTTTATTGAGGCGGAACAGTTACAGATGTCAGCCAGAGAATTCGGTGCTGGGATACTGTCTTCACCTGGAAGCACTTTTGCAGTTTTACACTCTGATTTGGTTCCGTCTTATCAGAAGATATTCGATCTGTGTCAGTGGTGGCCACTTTTATAAGTAAGATGCTGATCTCGTTTTGGAACCACGTGTTTACTACAGCCAGGTCGAAAGCACATGCTGCTTGCAGAAGAACTTCCTCACGGTTCCATTCTGTACCCCATCCACCGTGTACTCTTCATACCGTCATTCACTCTCCTACATGTCCATTAAAATCTCCTCCCATATAAACATCCTCACGCTCAGGTATTCCATCATCATACAATCAAATTCCTCCCAAACTTCTTTCACACTCTCTTCACAGCCTGTTTGCGGAGCATACACACTTACAACATTCACTACTTTGTTTTCAATCATTAATTTAACAACTATCATTCTGTCATTTACTCTTTTCACATCTGTCACTCGTTCTTTCATTCCACTATCTAACACAACTCCTACTCCATTTCGCTTCCCATCACTTCCACAATAATAAAACTTGTATCCTCCCAATCTCTCTTGCTTTATTGCTCTTCCATTTTGTTTCCTGCAAACAGGCAACATTCACTTCGTCGTTTCAAAACATCTGCTAACTCTCTTCCTCTTCCAGTCATCGTACCTATATTCCAGCTTGCAAACCTCACTCTGACATTCTTCTCTCTCCGGCTTGTTTCTACGTCGCACCTGCCCAAGGTGCGACAACCCTTGCCCACTTCCCACAGGAGCCGGGTGCTGCCCTGCGCGTCGCCTCGTGGGTACGCCCTAGCCCTCACATATCCCACAACTCGTACTATTCATTTACTGCATGGGATTTGGCAGAAGTTTTACAGTCGGCTGCCTGCCTGACACCAACCCTCTTGGTATGCTATTGTTGGTAGAGGAAGCTACCATTTTGGGAAAGGAAAGAAGTTTGGGGTAGGGATATAGTGTAAGGATACTGTTATCTCGGCAGGGAAAGGTATGAGAATAACAGTAGCCTGGGGAGCCGGGGTCGTACCCATATTCCATAACAGGATCACCGGAAATTATGCTGTAATAATACGAACAGGCAAGTTAATGATTACGCCACGCGACTCAAGAGTCATCAATTCATTCATGAGGCAATGTATACATACGCCTTTACCACGGAATCAGTTCATCAATGAATTCCATAAAATAAACAAAGATAGGCCATCGCGAAGTTAAATTATATTCGCCAATAATATTGAACGAATTAGTAAAAACGGTCATTATAGTTTTATGAATAAACAATACTGGAGCATGGAATTTAAAAGAAATCAAGGACCCCAGAGTCTCTTGCCGGTCCTTAACTTCTGTAACTAGCAAACCAGTGTAGGTTTTGACTTCGTGACAGCTTTAAATAAGCATAAATCAAATAAAACTATTGGTAAATCCAATTGTGCATGCCTTAAGCACTATTATTTATTCTGTGCTTTATGTTTAAATTTTTTAAAGTAGTTTAAATACACACAAGTCACTAATAACCTTATTATTATACTTCCCATTTTCCGATAATTTTATGTCAAACTACAATTAAAAATATTCATCATATCATCATTCAGGTCATCATATAAAATCCAAGACGTATTTAAGTATTTATATATAAATCTCACTTACTTTTTAGTACTATTATTTATTCTGTGCTTTTAAAATATTATAAAAATCTGTAATAATAATAATAATCAAGTATGTATCAAATTTGGTTTTTCGAATATTTTGTATTTGTACAGCGATCTTTTTGAGTACGAGTCGCTGCGCTGCAAACAACAACGATACAAACATGACGGTGGCTGAGCCCGAAGTGAGTGAGGGTGGGCAGCTATTTATTAAAATAAATTATTACAAGGTTGCTCAAAACATCGAAAACTTCGGGATTTCAGCCGAAAAAATAATTATAACTAAACAAAACAGTTAACTGACATAGCCCAAAGGATTAGTAAGCTGAAGTGGCAATGGGCTGGCCATAGCTCGAAGAACTGACAACCGATGGGGAAGAAAGGTTCTCGAGTGGCAGCCTCGTACCGGCAGGCGAAGTGTAGGGCGTAGGGAGGACGGCCTGGTGGACATGCAGGAAGTCAATGGATGCAGGTGGCTCGGGACCGTGCTTTGTGGCGTTCCGTGGGGAGGCCTATGTTCAGCAGGACTTGTGAAGGGCTGAAACGATGAAACGAAACAAAATTAAACTGCTATTTACATTCCATGGCTTCCCACATGATACATGAAAAGATTAAAATTAGATTGAGTTGAAAAATTGATATTTTAAAATTTATCAAGTTTACGCTCCATGCGGTCTTGATAACCACATCATAGTTTCACTAAAACCACATTTTAGTGTAAAAATAGCAATTAATCGATTTAAAAAAAAAGTTCAACAATCATTTAACTTTCTGACAATGTGCTTTTTATATCATTTATATGTACGACATGATTGTTAGATACGATTTCATGCGACAAAAATGTCGATTTTAGGCGCTAGTAGAACATCCCACGCGCTTCGCGCTTAAGGCATGCAAAAAAGTTTTAACTTTTCTTTGAAAAGAAATACTTAGATGATAATAACACTAGAAAATGAAGTGATCGCTACCACGCTATTTCTCACAGTATTTTTAAGTCTCGCTGTGTTTCTTGCTGGTTCTTACTAGGACAGAGGTTTTTTTCCGAACCAGTGGTAAAAGTAAAAAATTACTTTCTATAAGAATTACATGTAATCCATATTGCATAAAAAATAATCTATTCTATTCTTTAAGGTCTTTATGTATGCGAAATGGGAAAAGTGACTAGATTTGAAAAAAAAAACATACTCCTTACTAAAGGCTGCACACCGCGTTTGCCCTGGTGTTAGATGTTAATGGCGATGGCGATCACTTTCATCAAGTGAGCCATGTCGTTTCCTCTCTTCCATAAATAAAAATAACAGCGAAGCAAAATTGACTATCTACAATCTTCAACTTTGACAGAAAACTATGAAAATGATTACATTGAGCTACGTCATTCTCATCCATTTTAACCCCGACGAAAACTGAGGGTGCTATAAGTTTGTAGTGTGTATCTGTGTATCTGTTCAGGCATCATAGCTCCTGAACGGATGAACCGATATTGATTTTTTTTCGTTTCAAAAATTCTTAATCGAGAGTATTCATAGCTATGTTTAAAACATATGTTCATCTGTTCAGCTGTTTGAAGATCATCAGGTCTTTTTGTATTGAGTTTTTATAAGAAAATTAAAGTTATTAGTATCAGCATTAACATTTGTTGAAATTCAATACGTCTGACCCCGCTGTTATCTATGACATTTTGACATTAAACACCAAAGTTTGTGAACGTGCGTGTTACGAAACATTCGAAATGTCGGAAATATGTAAATTAGAAAATGAATCGCGATAGTAACCTTGAAAGTTTCATTTGGGGACGATTTTTCAATTCTCAAATAAAAGTTACTCATAAGATAAAATTTCAAGGCCTCTCCCAAGGAATAACACAAAGCACGGTCTTACCAGGTCGTCAATCCATATAGTGGAGGGGGGGGCACACTTCGCCTACCAGATCGAGGCTGCCACTCGAGAAACTTTCTTCCACATCGGTTTCGGTTCTTCGAGCTATATGACCGACCCATTGCCACTTCAGCTTACTTATCCGTTAGGCTATGTTGGTTACTCTGGTGTTACTGCGGCTATCCTCATTTCTAATTTCATCACGCAGAGAAACCCCGAGCATAGCCCTCTCCATAGCTCGCTGAGAGACCTTGAGCTTCCTCATACGGTCATGCATAACATAAGTTAATTGTTTGACTTTTATATTCAGTCAGGTTGTAATTTATTTATTGGGTAACTTTTATCTCGTAGTTTTGGAGGGAACATAACCGCCGGCGGATATATGCTCCTGTATTATTGTTTAAAATACAATGATTGAAGTGGATTTTAATATGTAAAAGTGGAGCGATCTTTTGTATTAAATGTTTGCGCATGTGAACTATTAGTGTACACGTTGAAACTAGTGCTCCGATGGTGATGTGAACCTCAAAATAATGTGTCTGCTTAGGCACCTTGAGATAGTCATTGACTATGCTAGCTCAAGCTGTCTTTAAAATATCCCTAAAACTTTACAATGCCACGTTCAACAAATCCTAAAGGAGTTTTTAAACAAATTATTACAAAAAAAATCTTATTATAATTAATAGAATCAGGCGTTCCTTTGCGGAAATTCATTATATTAAAGTTGGTAAAAATTACTTCGCGTACATCCGCTCGATAAAATAAAATGATGTGTCTTACCTAGTTTGAAGTGCAGCTCCCGCCCTCCCTCAATTGCGTGCACTATCCCCGTCACCACTAATCCCAACACCACTACACTAGGAAAGACACACCACTGACGACAATACGACACATGTTTCGCCTCTACACGAGGCATCTTCAGGTGATGTATACTCTGCGGTGGCCGACCGCTAAGTGTGACGGTCTCTTGTCTGTGCTCTTAAAACTAGGTAAGACACAACATTATTTTATTACGCGGATCTTATCAAATTATATTTAACATATGTAATATCTTATTACTTGACATCTGCAAAAGTGCAACAATGCATTACCAAAATAAATAAAACTTATATCTGACAATTCAATAATCGGCTGTTAGGGTTATTTTTTAATAATTTTTATATGGGTCACAGCATCCACTTATCATCAGGTGGACTGTGTGCTCGTTTGTCACTCTTGTTCTATAAAATTAAAAAAATTAAAAATAATTTTATATTGGAAATCTTTATCAGTCTATAATCAGTTGGTAAACTTTTTTGCTTCACTCTGTGTAGTGCTACATTACGAGTATAGTGTCTCATTAGAGTGTCATCAGAGTTGGTCGATACATAACTCTTGACAGTATTTCCGAGGCTTCAAGGTTTTTTAGGAAAGTCATTATCTCTAATGAGCAATGATCGGCAAAAGTTTTTCATAAAGACCATTATATAGATATGTATAATATAAGTACTAAACATTACTTATGAAGAGAGGCATAACCTTGTTGTGAGGGTATCTGAACGTCGAGCTGTATAATGTCCTCCGGACAGAATTTCGGTCACAGGCAGCGGCCAGTCTGAACGGGACTAGCCATCTGCGCAGCACATGAGGAATTTATTGTCAGAAAACCTAATAACTGATTTTGGCCCAATCCGGGCTTCGAACTTGGGACCTCATCCGGGATCAGCAACCACGTTTACAATCACTAGACCAACGAGGTTGAGCTGTATATTCAGGCCTAAACTGAAGGCAGTGCTTTGTTTGAAATTTAAAACAGCAAAAAAAGCTTTTTTTATTTTTTTAAGGTTCCGCGGTCATATGTCGATCATTGGCCTTTCCCGTTGTAGAAAGGATTTTCCTTAATTGTCTCGCTCTGCAAGCGAATTGATGATCGCAGTACCATACTTAAGCATCTTTGACGCTGCTGTCAGTTGCCGGTCTGAAGATATTTTTGAAGATGGTTAAACCGCCATCTATAGGAAGCCATGCCAATTTTCTAGCATTTTCCATAGTCTCCTCTGATGACAACCGCTGGACGAAATGGGGTGATGAATTATCTTACGCTCTCACTTCACGGCTAATAATTATAATCTAATATCATCATCATCATCATCATCATGTATAAAAATAATATATAATCTAATCTAATATATAAAAAATATTTTTTGTTTATTCGTATTTTATGCGCTGCCATGTCGTTCATAAGATTGCGGTAATACTTGGTCAACTTATCTGGCAATTGCGCGAAGGTTATAGGCATAGTACAATTAACTTACAGTAGATAAGTGGCGCGCGTATCGTACCGACAAATTTATTTGAAAGTTATAAATCATTCAAGTTCAATGAACGTAATATCATTGTTATATAAACAATATAACTCTTCCAAATTTAAAATAAGTTTTATTCTATATTGATTACAAGTAATTCTTATTTAAAAAAAAAACTAAAACTAGTAATTTAATTATCAAACAGTCCTACTCCACGCAGTATCGTGCCAAGAACGCTGGCTGAGTTTCCCCGCTTAATGGCGGGATAACAAAAATGATTATAAATGAAATATTTAAAATGATATTTCCACATTTTTTTTTCTGCGGCTTATATGCGCTGGGTACCAGCTAGTGTTCCATAAATATTTGAAAAAATTTATCTCAAAAATTAAGTTTCAAATTTTTACTTAGTTCAGCTAAAAAAAATAAACATAATTAAAAAAGGTTTAGTAAATGAAAGCGGAAATTAAGTTGACAGTTTTAATTAAGCCCAGTGTTGTTAAATTTTAAGCCCTGATAGACTAATCGGGTCGGCGATTGTTGCTGTTCCTGTTATAAAAAGGAATAAAGGTCATCGATATACATATATGTACTACGTGCTATATTTGGCATTCCGAACATTCACTATGTTCAAATGAACTATACTGCAATCCGTACACCTTTAGTGTCATTTAGTGTGGCTTCAATATTCATAGTGGAGCTGCGCTAATAATACGAGATTTCAAACTAAAGTTTAAACCTGAACGTAATTAATAATTCAGTAGTCAAATAAGTAAAATTATTTGTTGTTCAAGTGAATAAATAGGTAATAATATTACAATAGAAAAAATACATTTCTTCATTTATATGCCACGCTATCTACAATCATAGACTAAAACATGCAGATGTTCCATTACAATACCGAATATAGGTAAAATATATATATGTATATTATGTGTATGTACTTGTATACAAACCATTTTATTTTATTTTTTATTTCATTTGTTGAGCTGGTTATTCCAGCTCAACAAATAAAATAACAATTCATTTTCTTTTAGTTTCCTACAATGTTTCCTTACAAGTAATTCATAAGGTACAACACCCGCCTCGACTAACGAACGACGAACGAAACTTTATTATTGTGTCAGAATTACATTTTAATAATATGATTTTGAATATTTTAAAAGATAACTATGTAAAATATAAAAACGTACAGTTATTATCAAAGATAATTATTATTACATTTTATTTATAAATATGTTTCTTTAGATTAAAATAAGCGTATTTTATATTAAATTAGCACATAACATGCAAAATAAATGACAAATAAAAAAATTGAACTCGATATAATTAACCATACAATCTAAATAAACGATTATTATATACTGATCATTCTACCTACGTATACCTAATCTATGATGACAAAAACTGACCGCGCAGGCGCAATGCGCTTATATCAACTGCGCATGCGCGACTGTACTATCTCTCGCGCATGCGCGAAAACAGAGTAGTTCACATTTTTTGTTTGGAATACCTTCTCTAGTACGTAGTACATAGAACTCAATGAATAAAGGTATTTTAAATACAGGTAATGCCGGGTGCTACAGCCCTAAGACACCTACATATATTGTCGTTCCTTGATTAGAGATCCAAATTTAAATCGTTTATTACCGCTAAAGATGGAATGCTTCGTTATGAATGAAAAAGTTCTCCCTTTCTTTCTCACTTAACGAAACACAACAGCATTATAGTGGTATTCTGTTAAAGAATGGTACTTCCCTGGTCAAGCCGACCCATTCGTGCTGCAACCACAAAACCGGCTACATCGTGGCTTTTCCAGCAGTGTGTGTGCTTGAAGCCATGTAGTGGCGACCCAAGATAATCCACTTCCCACATATCATCCTGTGGATGTCTTAAGAACCAACAGTGAAAAATTAAACAGGTGGACAGCAGCATCTTCCTGACTTTTGACAACGACTCAAAATAAAAATAAAAACCCGTATGAGGCAATCTATGGGGGAAACCTATCAACAGTGGACTCTTGATATGCTGTAATGAATGAATGAATGTGGCTAGTGACCAGCCACAGTGGTGACCACGTAAAATAGTATTACACAATTAAACGATTTAAGATATAATTAATTTTTTTTTAAAAGCTGAAGTAACAAACGAACTTACAGTCCACGTATGTAAGTGGTAATTGGCTACTGCAGTCCATAGACATTTGCAGTCAACATCAAACAAAACGTCTACAGATGCGTTGTCACCTCTGAGGACTAAGATGGAATATCACACAGCCTGTAATTATACTGGCTCTCTGTTTCCTTTCGACCGGTCCACAGCATTGCACGTTCTGCTGTTCGGTGGTAGAAATAAGTATGAGGTTGGTCAAACTGCTGTGGACCGGTCGAAAGGAACCTAGCAAAGTATTCCAAACATTAAAAGAATGAAATTTTTCTTATAACAAATTATCATCATCATTATTATAGCCCTTACAAGTCCACTGCTGAACATAGTCTTCCGATAAGGAATGCCACAAAACACTGTCCTGAGTCACCCGCATCCATCGACACTTCATTTACGAGGTCTTCACTTCATCTAGTGGACGGCCTTATTCTCATTTACCGGTACGAGCAGCTACTCGAGAACCTTCCTTCGCCATCGATTTTCGATCCTTTGAGAAAACAACCAAACATAATATGTAACAAAGAAATTTCATTCGTTGCACTGCCTTAATTCGTTACTCGATAAACGTGTACGTTACAAAAAACCCTTATCTCCGTAATGAGACGAATACAATATCGTTTGCTCGATGCAATTTCTCTTTGAACAGCCCTCGTATCTAGATGGATAATAATGTGCACCTTGAAAAGAAACAACTTTGTGTGTTTGAGATTATTTTACCGTAATCTAGTATGCAATCCATTTTTGCCGATTGCGTCGGCTAAAAGGAGGATAATATTTTTTGGTGGCTATATAGTAAGTCAGAATGTGTCAAAAAAGGCACATACAATTCACAATGCTGTCTTAATCCCCCTGACTTAATGTATGGTAGTGAAAGCTCGGTGTTGCAAAGGAAGCACGAGAGTAGAATAAATGCTGTAGAAATGCGGTCGTTAAGGAGTATGTTAGGACTGAATCTGAATGATAGGGTGAGAAATTGTGAGATAAGAGAAATGTGTGGTTTGCAAGATGACGTTGTGACCAGGATTAAGAAAGGAATGCTTTCGTGAATCTAGAACCCGCCGGGTCGTGCACTATATGAGGATGCGGAGAATAACAACTATGACGTCTTAGGTCCCGACGAATCATCACACATTCCATCAGATCCACGCAGACGTCCGGATGTACTGGACATCGTGCTCTCTAGGAACGTCAACTGCCCGATAGTGGTGGAGGTGCTGTACGACCTGAACACGCAGCACCTCCCGATATTGATTACCCTTGGCCTCAAGGCGGTGACTACGCTGCCCAGAGCCTATAAGACTAAAATTGACTGTAGGCTCTACCATCAGCATTTACAGGAGAGACCTCCAGACCATACACCACTGAGCACAGCGGACGACGTAGAAGCCGCTGCAACTAGAATAACCAAGACCATCCAGGAGGCCCTCCACGCAGCCTCTACGATCGTCCCGATTACCTCAAAGTAAGAGAAGCTACCACATGCAATACGCGTGCAGATCAAGCGCAAGAGAGCGCTACGGAAGCTCTGGGCGCATACTCGCTGCCCAAGATTAAAAACAAGACTCAACCAAGTTACGGATGAACTATCGGTTGCAATCCAGGCCCACAGAGGAGAGGTCTGGAAAGCGGAAGAGCAAGATGCGTCGCTTTACAAATTGAACCGACCGTTAACTAAAACAAGACCCGCCGTTTGCTCGCTGACCAACAATGCGGACGAACGTTGTTACAATGCCAAGGGTAGAGCGGATATCCTAGTAGAGCACTTGGAGGAGCAATTTATGCCGAACCCAGCAAGTGCGGAGTTTATGGAGCTTCATGCCCGGAAGGAGAGCCGCGTGCAGGAGTTCCTATCGTCGCCCGCGCCACCGCTTGCAGGAGAGTGGTTCATCTCCCCCGTTAAACTGCAGAGGAGAGTAACCCGCCTGCAACCGAGGAAGGCGCCGGGGATCGACGGGATTACCAACGCTGCACTCCGACAGCTGCCCAATAGAGTACTTGTAGAGATTGGTCGACTCTACAATGGTATACTGCGGACATCCCACTTCCCGGAGTACTGGAAGATCGGCAAAGTCGTCGTGTTGCCGAAACCCGGGAAGGACAGGCGTAGAGCTGCCATCTACAGGCCGATTACGCTACTACCGCACATAGCTAAACTGCTAGAAAGACTGATACTAAGACGCCTCCGCCAGTGTATACAACTTCGCGCGGAGCAGCACGGATTCAGGAGGGACCACTCAACAGCTACACAGCTGACCAGAGTGCTGCACTACCTTGCGGCCGAACACAACCGCGGCCGCACATCGTTGGGCGTCTTTCTCGATATAGAGAAGGCGTTCGACAGGGTGTGGCACTCTGAATTACTCTACAAGTTAGAAGATCAGACCAGTATCCCTCCTGCTATGTTGCGGCTAGTGGCATCATTCCTCGCAAACAGGAAGTTCTACGTCTGTGTAGAGGACGCCGTGTCCGCAGCAAGACCCAACAGAGCCGGCGTACCACAGAGCAGCTGTTTGTCTCCAGTCCTGTACGCGGCTTATACCAACGACATCCCAACCCTGGCAGGACACCTGCGTGAGTGGGAGGACGACCTAGAGCTGGCGCTATACGCGGATGATAGCGCCTATTTCACCTCGTCCAGAAGAGCACACATCTCCACTGCCGGAATACAACGACTGCTGGTCCTGTTGCCAACATAGTTGGATAAGTGGAGGATGGCCGTCAACGTTGGTAAGATGACCGCTCTGCTCACTCGCCGTCTCAGTAATCTGCCACCACCACTGACGCTCAGAGGCCAGAACATCACTTATGAGAAAGCCGTGACGTATCTTGGATGCCGGATCAACAGGATGCTGCGCATGACCGCGCACGTCGATCTCGTCGTCCGCAATGCCAAAAGGTGCGCGGGCGATGCTCCGTCCCGTCCTGGCATCCAAGATAAAAACCAAGACCAAGATTTACAAATTATATATTAGACCAAAGATAACTTACGCTGTGCCGGCTTGGTACGCGCTTCTGAGCGATCGACAAAGGCGGCGACTGCAGGGCAAGCAGAACTTATCTATTACGGACCATTATATTACGGACCATTGTCGGTGCAGGTCGCTACGTCCGGAACGACGTCATAGCGGCCAACCTTAAGGTCAAAACAAAGAATTTGTGGTCCGGCTGGCGCGCGGTATGTTCAACCGCGCCGACAACGGGCCACGCCCACACCTCAACAAGTTCGTGCTGCTACACACTCGCCCACCGGACGGGCGACATTTACCAAGAGAACTCCTCCCTATATAGATTAGGGAGTTGAGTAAAACCCTCAATGTCACTGATTGACCAACCAAAATTTTTATTTTGACACCATCACGCAGCGACCGGGGAATCGAACCCCCGACCGCTGCTTTACTTACAACGCCAAGATGGCTCCCTGGATCGGCCCATAGTAGTGTGCCGTGAGGAAAATCCGGGTAATGGGGAATGCCCCGAGGCCCGAGACCAGTGCCAGGCACCTGCAGAAGACAAGGATAACAATGGAAATGCGTTCGGGACTGTTCGGGACCAGCTACCAGTTTTCCAGTTTAACTCAAGATAGAAGATAGTAGGGAAAGTGATAGGAAAGAGTAGTGAAAGTTTTCAATGTCGCACTCTTAAGGGGAAATTACGAGAATAAATCGATGTTTTGTTTCCAACTCCACTCCAAATGAAGATACAGTCCATTGATTATGGGCGTCATGACTGGGACCATTCCATAGGGCCCGTAATCTTAGTCGTCTAACCTTTCTTCTCAGAAAGGAGCAGACGGGCTTTGAGTGGCACACCTCAGGGGTCACGCCCACCTCGTTGTTCCCGAACCCAACGTGGTGTGGTATCAGTTTCTGAGGATAGAAGGTCACTGACCGGTTGATCTCTGCTGCAGGGCGGGTCACCGGAGCCCTTTCACCAATATTTGCGACCTATTAAAAATAAGAAACTATATCGTGTATCCATCCATCCATCCATTACAGCCTATAAAAGTCCACTGCTGAACACAGGCCTCCCCCATAGATTGCCTCATAGGGGGGATTTTGCTATAGTTGGCACCTGGTGAGCGGCGCTTGCTAACCGCAGTTTTTTTTATTACTTTGAGTTATTATGAGGAAGATGCTGCTGTCCATCACCTGTTTCAATTTCCCTCTGTCGCCTCTTACGATACCCACAGAACGATATGGGGTAGTGGATATTCTTACACCGCCACAACACGGCACATAGGCTATCGGTAGGTATCACAAGCGATGAAGCGTTTTATAAGAAACTGGAGAGAGTGTTGGATAGTTCACAGAATATACCCAAAGCATCCTGTGAATTCTCCCATGCATTAAAGATATTATATTTATTTGTTCCGCTCAACACCAGCATCAGTTGTCGAGCGACCCTTTGTGAAACCGAATTGAATTTTATGAAGTGTATTATTTACATTATTTTTTTTTTACATTTGATCAAGAATAATTTTATCAAAACTAGCTGGTATCCGGCGCGCTGCTGCCGCAGAAGAAATAATTTGGAAGATTTATATTGTTTAATAAGGAATTATAATAATATATTTTTGAATAAAACTACTTTTACGGATTTTATCGCGTTTAATTATGCTTATTTTTAAATTCTCGATTGATGTCTCGATGATAATTTTTGATCCGATCTACGCAGAATGAATTTCTCGTCAGGCGGAATTAATTATCTTCTTAAGTTTCTACGCAGAATGAATTAAAAAATAAGTATAATTAAACGCGATAAAATCCGTAAAAGTAGTTTTATTTAATGTGTAGTGTTCGCGTAACTATAAGAAATCATTAAATAATACATTCATTGAAATTTAGTGATATAGAAGTTTCAAATAAATTTATCGGTACGATGCGCGCGCCACCTACCGTAAGTTAATTGTACTATGCCTATAACCTTCGTGCAAGTGCAAGCAATAAGTTGACAAAGTTTTATCGCAATCTGATGAACGATATGACAGCGCATAAAATACGAACAAACGTAAATTAAGTTTTATATATTAGTTTTTACTAAGTGTGTGCAGTACAGGAATAGATCTAAAATTGGCGGAGTCCAATGTACTACCAGATTTAAATAAAAGTATTAGGTTATTATTGAATTGCCTTAAGAGATAAATATACCGATACCATTCTTATCGTATATGATCACATGAAATATATTAAAGATTGCATTCTGAAATAATTTGCCGATGTCTGTCTTTCCGTCTGATTACAAACTAGGTGTCTTCAAGCAGGAGTGAATAAGCTTTTGTTACGCTAAGACATTTTTAACCTGGTAGAGCCACAATGCAATTATATTATGGTTGTAGCACGAATAGGTCAGCTTGACCAGGGCAGCACCACGCTCTCACAATACCAGTGTAAAATAGCAGCTTAATGCTGCTGTGTTTCGTATGGTGAGTGTAGGGAACCGGAGACCCTTTTTACTGGAAACGAGGCGTTCCATCTCAGTCCTCAGGGGTGACAATGCAACTGTATTTTGATTCTAAATGAGGATAAATATATATGTCTATGGGCCACAGTATCCACTTACCACCCGATAGACTGTGTGCTCGTTTGTCATCCTATGCTATAAAAAAGTGCGATTTACCATCTCGGGCTTCATCACTATTTACAACCAAGTGGAATTTTTGTCAATTACTGGCTTATAATAAAGTAAACTATCGAAAAAATATTCGCTAATACGGATTCAAAGTTGTCTGTAATTAAGGAAGAAACTTTTAACATTTTACACTCCATAATAACAGTGTTCGAAAGGATGCTAAGGGTGATTCAGTTGAGAACTTAATGACAGCCTCTATTGTTTCTCTTTATTATCTTTAAAACAATAGAAAAGTGCTTTAAATCGACGTGGAGAAGTTGATGAAAGTTGTATGAAACGCTTGGAGTTATCCTTTCTTATAACTAAAAATAATTTATATTCTATCAATATTTTAAAAAAATCGATATAAATACAAGATTTATAAACTAGCTGTGCCCGCGACTTCGTTTGCATTGAATTTCTTAATAACAATTACCGTTCTAAGAATACCCACTACCTCATATCGTCCCGTGGATGTCGTAAAAAATCAGGAGATGAGCAACAGCGTCTTTGTAATAAAACCAGAAAATATTTTTTTCCTAAAACATCAACGTTATTTGATTAAAATACGTGGTAGAGCCATGCTGCAGCTATATTAGTAGTATAGTTGTAGTATGAATGGGTCGGCTCGACCGGGGAAGGACCACGCTCTCACAGAATACCAGCGTAAAATACGAGTAGCAGCTTACCACTGCTGTGTTTCGTATGGTGAGTGTAGAGAACCGGAGACCCTTTTTACTGGAAAAGAGGCATTCCATCTTAGTCCTCACGGGTGACAACGCATCTGCATTTTGATTCTTTATTGAAGATAGATGTAGATGTCTATGGGTCACAGCAACCACTTACCATCAGGTGGACTGTGTGCTCGTTTGTCACCCTATCCTATAAAAAAAAAAAAGACATTTTCGGATATTGTACTGAATGGTGTGCTTATGTTGTTTTAGATAATTCCATAAAATTATGGCTATGTCTTACAGTTTTCATTATTTTGTATTTTTTTCATTAGTACTACTTTCACTTCCATAGAAAAATTATTTGTCCAACCCTTACCCTTGTATCAAAAACTGCCATCACTTTCGAAATGGAATGACTATCTTGTATTAGTAAGTTAAGTTGAAGTTTTGTGATACTTATCCAACGTGTATATAATAAAAACTTACTAAATAACGTATTAATTACTTTATTATATATATATATATATATATATATATATATATAGATTACAGTACGTAGGTGGAAATCTATATATATGGATTTCCACCTATGTACTGACTCATCACGTTATATCGAAAAGCCTTGAGACTTGAAATTTGGTAGGAATATTCTTTTCGCCCGAGAAGTGGTCAGCTAAGAACGGATTTTACGAAATTCCACCTGCGGGGGGGGGATTAAAAAAAAACATTAAACTTTTAATCTATAGCTCCTTTAGTCTCGTTAAAACTCGAAAACGGCTGGATCGATATTGATGAAATTTTTTGTGTGTGTTTGAGTGATTATTTAAACCCTGGATGATTTAAACGATCACAATTGGACCCGGTAGATGGGCTGTTGTCGAAATCCAGAAATCACCCGTGCGAAGCGGGGCAAATTTATTTTTAAGCATTTATTTAGTTTTTTTTTTTGCCAAATTCATCTAATTTCTGTATGGTTGTTTTAGTAATTTTTTAGGTTTGCTTATTTTGAATAATAGATACCGAAGTGGTGCTGACCCTTTTTTATCTCGAGATTGGTAAAGGATAACAAGATGTTTGATCTGTCATATTAAATTTAGTTTCTAAGCAAATTGACGCTTAAGATTTTTGTTTCTAATTTCTGTATTATTCTTACAACTGTTGTGTTTTTATACTTTACAATACAATTTTGTTTAATAAAATTTTACTTCTATACTATTATGGAATAACCTAAGCCTTATATTGGTCATGTACATAACATTCAGTCATGTACGTAACATGCGTTACGATGTCATGAATGTTACTGTACAATTTTCGCGGTTGTACCCATTTGCTTTAGCTGCCATTGTTAGTGACAAACAGGCTGATTTCTTTGTGGCCAAGTACGTAGTAATAAATAAGTTCTTTGTCCAAATTTTGACTATAGCATTGCAGCGAAGAAACAGCCGGAATTCTCGTTACGATATCGCGAGAAGCGAGAAGCAACAACAATAAAAAACTAAGAACATTAGTTTGTTTTGCCTTATATAGAGCCACGCTGCAGGTAATTGTGGCTGTAGCACGAATGGGTCAGCTTGACCGGGGTAGGCACCACGCTCTCGCATTATACCAGCTTAAGGCGACACATCGAAAACCGTTGAAGTGGGCTATCGCCGGACTGACCCAAGTGAAACATAATTTCTATAAAAAACTTCAAAAACGCCGTCATAAGGACTAAAATTGCGTAGCGCCCGCGACGATAAAGACCACTTATAAATCGCTTAAAATCTTAAAATATTTAAAAAAAAAATATTGATTTAAGTAATCAAAATAATGAGCAAGTAAATTATGAATATTGATGTTATGAATGTATTTGAGTGATTCCCAAGCATATAGATTAAGTAATTTCGTTGTAATTTCAACTACAGTGATTTTTTAAAGGTGTTTTCGCAAATAATTATGATCGAGTCAAAATTATACAATCGTGTTTTTGAACAAGCAAATTCAAGATAAAGACATGAATTTACCTATATCAAAATTCCAGTTTCGTTAGTCGTGTCATACTCCTATACTAATCGATGAAAGGAGGTGCATTTTTTCGCGCTGTCGCACGGTTCTGGTGTGTTTCGTATGGTCAGTGTAGAGTACCGGAGACCCTTTTTACTGCAAACGAGGCATTCCATCTTAGTCCTCAGGGTTAACAACGCATCTGCATTTTGGTTCTTAATCGACGATAGATGTAAATGTCTACGAACCACAGCATCGACTTCCCATTAGGTGGACTGTGTGCTCGTTTGTCACACTTAATCTATAAAAAAAATTGTGCGTGTAATTGTGCACGCTCGTACGAAATGAAACTTTTTGACGACATATCATTCTTCTTTTATTTTATATTTTACCGTTCGTGAAACGTTACAAGAAAACGTGACGTTTTTTTAAAATACCGTACTAAATATCTCCACTACGTCGATAAACAAGTTTCACTTCAAACAAAAACCTATATCAGTAATGTAAATAAATTCATAAAAAAGAAATTATTTTTAACGCGATAGATTATAAATAAAACGCAAAAGAAATAAATCAATGCCATCAACTCACAGCAACATTAACTGTGAAATTTCGTGACGCAATCTGCGAAAGGGGAAAGGCGACACAAGTATTGTTCCAACGGCGGCATGTCGCGCGATATTGATGCGACCCGCCCCAGATACAGTCAATCGAACGTGATTTATTTTCGCCAAATATTTGCTGACTACCCTCTATTTTGCCTTCGTAACATAGCCCATGCGATTCGGTCCAACATTTACATGTACAACCCGAAATCAGTGATGTTATTGCTTTTGTAACCTTCGATAACAGTATTTGTGTACATTATATCGATATATTGTGTGTACGTATTATATGTATGATATATAATAACTCCCTCGTTAGTCTAGTGATCGTTAGCGTAACTGCTAATCATGAGATTCCGAGCTGCTACTGAGAGTTTCTGTCAAGAAACTCTCAGTAGCAGCTCGGAATCAGGAAGTTAGCAGTGTTTCACTCCGTGCCTCGGTAAGCACGTCAAACCATTGGTCCTGCGCCTGATCTCACTCTGGTCGTATCGGATTGCCGTCCTGTCGGATTATAAGAGTGAAGGAATAGAGAGTACACCCGTGCTTGCGCAAACACACGTTCACTATAATCCTCTCCTGCGCAGATGGCTAGTCTCCGTAAAACCTGCCGATGTCACCGAAATTTGGCCTGGGAGATATTATTATTATGGATATTTATAAAGTATTCTCATTTGGTTGGGCTGAATAAATATATAAAAGAAATATAGTAAATAAATATACATAAATATATATGTATATATATTAAATATACTAACACAAATAATACATGAATAAATAAAAACCCAACAAATGGAAGCCCTCGGCAGGAGACCAACGGCCGAGGGTTAGGGGAAAGGAAAGAAACCGGCGGACGATGCGGGCGGTGTCGAGGAGCACCGCCTTCTGCATTTGAGCACGGAGCGGTCCGTCACGGAGTCCCAGTCGCCTCAGATGACTCGAGAGGCTGACCGGGATTAGCCCGTTCGCAGAAACGACCACAGGAATACCACTCGGTCGGCAGACCACCCCATGTCGGTCACCTCGTGAGCCAGGTCTAGATATTTTGTCAGCTTATCTGTTTCGGCTTTCACGAGGTTCTCGTCATAAGGAATGGTAATATCGACCAAAATATCTTGATTGTGCCCGGTCCATCAGCACAATATCAGGCTTATTCGCAAGAATAGTCCTGTCTGTGATGATGGCCCGGTCCCAGTAGAGCCTGGCGCGGTCATTTTCGAGCACGGCTTCCGCAAGTACTTATAATATGGCATTTTCCTATCCACGAGACCGTATTTCAGAGCGAGCTCCTGGTGTAGAATCTGGCTACTAGGTTGTGTCTGCGCAAATACTCAGTGTTAGAAAGCGCCGAACAACCGGAGATGACATGCCTAAGTGACTCGCCGGGATGGCGACAAGCTCGACAGATGTCGACGGCGCCATTTTTAGATGTATCTCCGATAATTGTTGGTCTTAATAACCTGATCCTGTATCGCACAGACAAAACCTCGGTTTCCCAAAGAGGTCACCGAAACGTAGCCAGTGGAGGAGGCGCCTGTGTCTACGAAAGGCTCATGTAGAGCCTTGTAGAACCTCCCGTGGAGCTCCTTCTCCTTCCATACGGTCTCCCGGTCGGAAATGCACTGTACTGCTGGGTCTTGCCATTGCTCGTTGGCTAAGGATAGAGGAGTAAGCCCTTTATCACACGAAATGACGTCCCTGTAGAATGGATCATCCGATCTCGCCTGAAAGTAATTACGGAGGCTGCACACTTCGCGATTATGCATGGTGAGAGCGCTCAAAAAGCCGCGCCCACCATGTTTCCGCTGCAAGTACAGCCTCATTACTGACGATCTCGGGTGATGCATTCTGTGTGACGTCATAACAGTGCGGACTTTTCTATCCAGAGCGTTCAGTTCGGTCTGAGTCCACCTGAGCATGCCGAAGGTATACATAAGGACAGGCATGACCCAACCGTTATATGCGTGTGTCTTATTCACACCCGACAAAAGACTGTTGAGCACTTTTGTCAAGCATACATAAAACACATCGCAAACTGACTGTTTCATATCCGCCTCATCGATACCTATGTTCTGTGACATACCCAGGTATCGGTATGTTTCAGCCTCGGAAAGGGTCCTTATGTTGATGGGCATAGATAAGTCTATGCCCTCAGAGTTAGCAACCCTACCCCTTTCGACATGGAGGACCGCACACTTATCCGTCCCCAGCCCCATTCCAATAGAATTGCTAAAATCACAAGTGATGTTTAGCAACTCCTCAAGATGTGAGCGACTGGAGGCGAATAACTTGAGATCATCCATATAGAAAAGATGGGTAACTTTTGTACCTCCTTTCCGAAGCTGAAATCCCCTCCCAGAACCCTCCAGTAAGGTACTGAGAGGGTTCAGAGAGAGGCAGAACCAGATTGGACTCAGACAATCGCCCTGGAAAATACCCTTCTTATCCTTATGTGGTTCTCACAGCCGTCATCCGCTCGCCTAGATGACAAAGGATCGTACTCCACTGCCCCATACACTGCCGAGGAAGTCTCGAACTGTACAGTCAACCTTGTACAGCTCGAGGACCCTCTTAAGCCATGTATGAGGCACCGAGTCGAATGCCTTTTGTAGTCTATCCAGGCGGCGGGACCCGACGGTTGCGTTTAACCACCGCCAATGACCGCGTCAATGAGGTGGTTCCTTGGTTCCACGACCACCGCCCCGACATCCATTTTGAGCGCGCGACATCACCTGATTTGCGTTCAGGTGACGAGTGATTCTCGCGCTCAAAATGGATGTTAGTGTCTTGTATATGGTAGGTAGACACGTTATGGGGCGGTATTTGCTCGGGTCTGTGGAATCCCGGTCTTTAGGAACCAAATGAGTGATCCCAGTAGTGAAGAGGCTCGGGAGTGACTTTTGGTCAAGAGCCTCTTGAAACTGTCGGGCGAGCACAGCGTGACACACCACGAACCCCTTCAGCCAGTAGTGATGCAGTCCGTCGAGGCCCGGACTTTTCCAGTTCGGGGCCCTACGGACCGCCTCAGCTACGTCATCCGGCGCGTTATTATTATTATTATTATGAAATATTATAATGATATTATTAATTTTTAAATACGCCACGACTGCAGAAGCCTTAGTTGAAAGTCCGTGTTAATTGCGAGTAACGGTAAATAAAATTAAAAACAAATCAATGAATGATAGATTTTTAGAAATTCAAAAAGCTTTTAATCAATAGCATAAGTATCCAGAAAACTTGATTAACTACCCTTCTCACTTCCTAAAACTAAACCCTTATAATTCGACAAATCGAATTTTTAACCTCACTACCATATTTGGGATAAATATCTGTATGGCAAAAAGCAATCACACAAACACCGAGCTGATTGCATAAGTGTTCTATCGTCTGCATTGTTGAATTAGGCACTAACAACAAAAATGACTGAATTATTATATTATCAAGTATTAATTTTCAAAACAGGAACATTTTAAGGTCTACCAAGCAAATGACATGAGTAATGGGCCATTTACATGATGCAAGTTTCTTACCTGTTGCATACAATTAAATTGAAGCAATAAATGACTTGCATGGTCTAAACAACACGTACCTAACATTCTTGATCTATTGGGCAAGTTTCGATTAAAAACTTTTCTTGGTGTAAACAGCACATACAATAAATTTCTTTTACAATTCTTGTATACATTTGGATTTCTCTTCATTTGCAAACATGAGTGCAGGAGGTGTGTGTTAATCCTTACTGCTCTTCTGAGGCAAGAAATATTGAGATAACATCGTAAGAAAAAGGATATCAAAAAATAGATATCAAGATTCTCGGAGCATCTAACAATCTTTGTGTAAAGTTACAAACAGAAAAAGAAGATGATTTTATGGACATATTTCATGTAAACAGAACCCAGTTTTATTATTTGTTCGATAATTTTGGTTCTTTTATACAAAGGCAAAATACAACAATGCTTAATGCTATTCCCGCTCGAACGAAACCAGAACTAGAACTCCACAGAACTAAAATTAAAACTCAAAACTCCTGCGCAAATGCTGCTAGTTCTGTATTACGTGCATCACAATTTTTGTAATTTACATTTTCAGTATCACATAAACACACATGACGTCGATAAATCTCAATGAACTTCATTAAATCAGCAGAACCGAATTTTAACATTTTGACTCATTTTTTAATAACTTCTGTTTTAAAATGTTCAACTTGAATCATAGATTCGACAATGCAACTACGTGCAATACTTGAAGCAACACGTCTTAAAATGGCACAAGCACGTACAAGGCTGTGCTTAGAAAACTCAAAACTTAAAAGCAATTATCTCCTAAACATAATTGAGGGGCGAAAAGTGGATTGCGGAAGCCCGTCTGGCTACGCTGAATGTATCTGGAGCAATGAATGATAAGATGGACGAAGTATGCAATATGATCTATGATAGAGGAATAGATGTGTTATGTTTAAATGAGACGAAATGGAAGGGAAAGGATGCCACTACACATGGCATGTATACCGCGTACTGGTCTGGTGTAGACGAGACCGAGCGGACATGCCAGGGAGTCGGTATCATCCTTTCAGAAAGAATGGGTCATTGTGTGAAAGAGTATGAATGTGTAAGGCCGAGACTGTTATGAATACGAATGAAAGTGGGCTTAAAGAAGTTGTTTATTCTAGGGGTCTACGCCCCAGACATGTCTAAGCCCACTTATATCCGAGAGCAGTTTTGGGAGATGGTAAGGATGGTGCTAATGAAATGCAAGGGTAATGAAAATATTGTTATATTAGCAGATTTTAATGGAAGGGTTGGCGTGAAGAGGCTTGGTTATGAAAAGATATTGGGCACGTTTGGTGATGAAAGTATAAATGAGAATGGTGAAAGCCTCCTCACCGTATGTGTGGAAAAGAATCTTTTTGTGACGAACACTTTCTTTCGTCATAAGAAGATTCACATGTTTACATGGGAAAGAGGATAGAAGCATGATAGATTTCATAATTGTGAATGAAAGAATGAGGAGCGCAGTGGTAGATACAAGGGTTTACCGGGGGTCCAACGTAGGGACGGATCATTACTTGGTCTTATGCCGAATTAATGGTCTATTCAGACGTTGGCGGCATCGGACATCTGGGTCTACCACTGCGTTACAGCGTATAAGAACAGACAGGTTACAAGATGAAGGTGCGAAAGAGAACTTCAAATGTAGACTGAGAGAAAATATAAGTGGTATGGATGAATTGTGCATGAATGATTTAGACTTGGAGACTGTGTGTTAATGTCAAGAAAGGTTTGGTGGATACAGCTACCGAAGTATGTGGTGTAAGTAAGAGATCGAATGAAAGGAAAAATAATACTTTATGGTGGGATGATGAGGTACGGATAGAAGCAAAGAAGAGAGCATGGCTAGATTTACTAGCAACCAAGGCTAGTTATTCTAGCGGTATGAATGATGATATTGAAAGAAAAAAAGGCAGTCTTTACACATCTAAGTAAGAGAGTAAAAGAAGTAGTTGAAAGTAAAAAAGCAAGAAAGAACGGATAAGAATGATAGAAGAATATCGGATAACTTCCAGGTAAATATTAAAATGTTCTGGAAACTCGTAAGAACTACCAGGGGACATTCAAAACAGCCTAAAGTGAATGCTATACGAGACCAGAATGGCTGTATTCTGAATGACGAAGTGTCGAGTTTAAGGAGATGGAAGGAATACTTTGAAAGCGTGTTACTAAGTGATGAGACGTTTGAATTAAATGAAATAGAAATTCCGAAATAAGAGGAAAGAGATAGAGAGATACGTATAGATGAAATAATGAAAGCAATGAAAAGTATGAAAGCAGGTAAGGCAGCTGGATATGATAGAGTATCACTCGAAATGCTAAGGGCTGGAGAGAGTGGTGGCAGTACACCTTGTTTAATTTGTGTTGGGAACTTAAGCGGGTACCGGGAGACTGGTGCAAGCAATGATAGTCCCACTATATAAAGGAAAAGGATCGCAGCAGGACTGTAAAAACTACCGTGGTATCAGCCTTCTTAGCATTGTGGGAAAACTGTATGCTAAGGTACTAATTGAAAGAGTTATGAAAAGATACTGATGGAAAAATTTGGGATGTGCAAGCGGGATTTAGATAGGGAATGTGATGTATGGATCAGGTCTTTTCTATGCGCATGATTGCGGAGAAGTTTTTGGCAAAAAACCAAAAGGTTTTTTGTGCATTCGTGGACTTGGAAAAGGCTTATGACAGTGTGGACAGGGATGTGTTATGTCAAACACTGAACTCATTTGGGTTGAGCGCTGGGTTGATACAGGCATTGAAGTCTCCCCCCCGAACGGGTTCCCGCCTTGTCATGGCGGGGGGGCTTAGTAGCCGTGGCTTGGTCACCCGCGGTGAACAAAGAGGAACCCCATGGCTGGCCCGTGGCGTAGGGCCGGCCCGAGGTGGCCACTCCGAGTGGGCTTGGTGAGCCCACTTTGGATGTGTGTCGGTGGGCTGCGGCGAGAGGGGTGTCCTCTCCCCCTACCGCTGCAGCCGAGGAGGAGTCGCGGAGGAAAAGGAGTATTGGTATGGCGATTCGCCACTCGCCCTATCCTCCGCGACTCTGACGGGGCCGCACCGTTGATGCGGTGGTGGTGGGGCCGCGGGGGGAGAGGAGTGTCGGTATTGCGAGGCGCCGCTCTCCCTACCCTCCGCAGCCGAAACTTGGTTGGCGGTGGAGCCACAGACCAGGTCCGCCGCTGGGGTCGGGAAAGCCGGTGCTACCGAGCGCTCGAATTTTCCTGGCCCCATGGCCCGCGCGTATCGGACTCGGGGGCGGCCCGTTACGCAGGTAGAGTTGGAGGCCGTGGAGGAGGGCGTGCCTTGGAACACCATGGGATTTTAGTCGGTGCGAGTCTGACATAACCCGTCCTTACCCCCGCGAGGCGGGTATGCGTAGTCATTTCCCCATGTAAAAAAAAGGCATTGAAGTCTCTGTATAGGGACTCCAGTACTTGTATCAGGATCAACGGGGCCTACTCGGACTGGTTTGGCATCCATAAAGGGGTCAGACAGGGCTGTGTAGCTTCCCCGTGGCTGTTCAACCTATTTATGGACAATTGTTGAAGAATGGGTTAAGAATGGGTAAGTTAACCGTCAAATGCCTTTTGTACGCCGATGATCAAGTTATACTCGCGTCATCAGCGGCTGAGTTTCAAATGATCGTTACATTAATGAACAGTTCATTAAAAGAAAGGGGAATGAAAGTGAACGCAAGTAAGACGAAAGTTATGGTTTTTGAAAGAGAAGAATGTAAAACGATATGTGAAATAAGAATAGAAGGGGAATTGGTCGAGCAAGTAGATGAGTTTGTGTATTTGGGATGTGTATTTAGCAGGGATGGTAGATATGATAAGGATATCGAACGACGAGTGAACGCAGGAAATTAAGTAAATGGGGCTCTACACTCTATTGTGGAAAGTCAGAATGTGTCCTAAAAGGCACATATGGCAATTCACAATGCTGTGTTAGTCCCTACTTTAATGTATGGTAGTGAAAGTTGGGTGTGGCAGAAGAAGCATGAGAGTAGAATAAATGCTGTAGAAATGCGGTCATTAAGGAGTATGTTAGGGCTGAATCTGAATGACAGAGTGAGAAATTGTGTGATAAGAGAAGAGTGTGGTTTGCAAGATGATGTTGTAACCAGGATTAAGAAATGAATGCTTCGGTGGTTTGGTCATGTAGAAAGAATAAACGAGGAAAGAGTGACCAAGCAAATTTATGTGGCAGAGGTGAACGGCAGAGTCGGGAAGGGACGCCCTAGGCGAAAATTTATCGACCAAATTGGCGATATATTGAAAATGGGCCAAATTAAGAGTACCCTTAACCGACGAGCGTGTATGCGTAGGTATATGGATGTGGAGGAGGCGAGAGAGGTGTGTCAGGATCGTGCCAAATGGAAGCCCATAGTCGCTGCCTACCCCTCTGGGTGAGAGGCGTGAGTGTTTATGTTTTTTTTATGTATAATTGCCTTAGTGTAAACAAAAGACACTAGCAATTATTTCTTGTCAAGACTGCATTCAATAATCGCATTCAATCATCAATTGTTGCGTTTATTTAATTGCATTCAATAATTGCTATGCTATGCACAAGAAAATGGCATCATGTAAATGTTCATTAAAATTTTACACTTTAAAATATAATTTAATGCCTAGAACAGTAAAATTATTCTGGGCATGAGCTTTTTCCATATTTTTCGTACAAGGTAAAAGTATTTTTATTAAACTTGGCCTTTACAGAGCACTTTTTAAAAGTCAAAAGCTTTTTTTGCTTTAATAAGTTATTACTACGAGGGACCTCGTGAGAAGAAGCGGCAATACACACAAGTAGACTATTCTTCTACCAACAGTTAAAATTTTACTTTTATTTTTTACTTTATTTTAATATAATTAAAAAAGGTCTTAAGCTTGCTTTCCACGCTTCATGTAAATAAAATTGAAGTGTCTGTCTGTAATATCTAAATAACTGCCTCTTTTTTGAGTTGAGTGGAATATTCAAAACGAAAAGGCTCGCCTTAATTGTCAATCGTAGTATCAAACACTGTGGGCATACTGAGAAGAAGTTACTTATTTTCACCAGCTTAGCTATCACACACACAAAATTTCATCAAAATCGGTCCAGCCGTTTAGGAGGAACTCAGTCACATGTACACAGACAGAAGAATTATATAATATATAAAGATATCCACAATTTGAAGGGTTTATCTGTAATATCGAAATTAATTCTTTCTATCAAACCCAGGGCGTTATTTGCATGCACTTTTGACATGAATAATCATTTTAAAAAATCTGTCAGTCTGTCAGTATATTTGTCGGTCCGTCCATCGATACTGACGAATGCCTCTCCAATCTTCATTTTCTTCTTTTTTTAAGCTTGATATATTACATAGTACCCAATTTTAACAATGGTTCACAATTTTCACGTATATTTTATTCAATAGATTGATCAGTACACGATAAAAAGCAGCCGAGCATTGCTTTTTGTTCCGACTTGTTTGAATAATTTATACTTATTCAAACCAGTTAATAATAGATACTTGTTTTAAAATTGTCATTTTTTTATAGGATAAGGGTGACAAACGAGCACGCAGTCCACCTGATGGTAAGTGGTTGCTGTGACCCGTAGACATCTACATCTATCCTCAATAAAGAATCAAAATGCAGATGCGTTGTCACCCGTGAGGACTAAGATGGAATGCCTTTTTTCCAGTAAAAGGGGTCTCCGGTTCTCTACACTCACCATACGAAACACAGCAGCATTAAGCTGCTATTTTACGCTGGTATTCTGTGAGAGCGTGGTCCTTCCCCGGTCGGGCCAACCCATTCGGGCTACAACTTTACTACTAATATAGCTGCAGCATGGCTCTACCGCGTTGAAATATTATACCCTTTTTAAGCGTCACTTGGTTTAAAATTAAACAAACCATAAATATTAGGCCAAGCTTATCTCAATATATTACAAAAAAGCACATCCAAATTGGTTCAGCCATAGTGGAGATTAGCGGTTTCTAACGCACAGACAAACAGACATTGTTTAGATTATACCTTACGTAGATTGTTTACGATTTTATTAAATGTATAGATAAAAGAGGTAAAGGAACAATGTATACGTATCCATAGTGGAGTCACGCTGCAGTTATTTTATGATTGTGGCACGAATGGGTCGGCTCGATCCGGGAAGGAACACGCTCTCACATAATATCAGCGTAAAATAGCAGCTTAATGCTGCTGTATTTCGTATAGTGAGTGTAGAGAACCGCGGAGACCCTTATTAGTGAAAATGAGGCATTACATCGTAATCCTCAAGGGTAACAATGCATCTGCATTTTGATTCTATATTGAAGATCTCGATCATCAGGTGGACTGTGTGCTCGTTTGTCACCCATATAAAACATTAAATTAAACAAATACAAGTCTAACAGTTATGGTATAATTTTCCCACCACGCTGTTTCAGCTCCAATATGTTTATTACTTAAGAGTTTTCAGTTTTTAGTAGGCTACAAAGATAATTCATAAAAAAGCGTATGAAATCGCAAGAACATGTTTATTCAATGACTGTGATTGCTAAATTCTTATCTTTTTATAATTTAATACTACACATAAAATACACAAAGATTATATTGCCTTAAAAAACATATTACATTGCTTGGCATCTATTGTTCGAAAGGCCATAAAAAATAATATGACAAGGGCGTCAGTGCGATCCGGTCCACTCACCCTATCAACCTCCCTTTTGGTGACTTATTTAAAGTTAGTCCTTTGTGTATAAGAAATAACTACAGAACAAATTTTAATGAAATCCAATCATGTGTTCTCTATGTAATTAAGCGTCGCATGAAACTTATTTAGCTACAATATAGTCATTTTCAACATCTCGAGATAAATGAGTGTTTTCCAACCTCCAAAAGTACACACAAACATCCTTATAAAAACAATAGAGTCGGACTCGATGAACTTCAGAACGTTAACGTCAAAGATCATATTTATCCCATATTTCAGTTATCGGACCAATTACAAAAATCCGGATGGAAATAAAAACCGTATTTAATATATGACAAAGAAAAAATAACATCAGAATTGGAAAAGATTGGTTATTTGAAGATGTTCTCAAGAGACCGAACCTAAACCAAGCTAATATGCATATAAACATGAAATTTTATTTAAAAATTCAATTCCCTTATGGCATTAGCCTTTGTGTGAATATTTGCATAGAAATATTTTCTATGCAAATATTCACACAAAAATTCTCTTTTGACACGTTAATAAAATAATAGTTACAGTAAGATGAATTTACAAACAAAGTTTTTTTTATAAAAAAAATACTTATGTTTTTACATTTAAAGGAGCTAATAGTTCATCTGATAAAAAGATAGGAATTGGTAGTAATCTAGAGGAACTCCTAAGCCACCACCTAGTAATACCACCTAGGTGATATAACTAAACCAAGGCAGATTGGAAAGTAATTCATAAGTGAACTAATAATACATTTTGATTCTAAAAATAACTTTTTAAGTAAATTACATGGATAAAGTTCAAAGCATGAATGCAACAAAGCAGTAGCTGACGAATTTCAAAACATTCTTACTAATACAACAATAAAAACACGGTTGCTCTTAGGTCTTCAACCATACTTGTGTGCCGGACGGGCGAAACTCGGGAGTAAATGTTGACGAAGATACTCCACGAGTCGCTCACGTCCTACACCTATAGGTTCCGGTGGATACTTCTACTGCCGCCTTTGTGGGTGCGGCTGGGGTACTATGGACTGATGTCCAATCAAAATGCACGAACTGTAGAATACAAATGGCAAGGCAGTGGCCAGCGGTTCGATTGCTCAACTGTTCGGCGGAAATCTTCTGACTATTGGTTATTGACCACGGTTGTCGAATATGGTTGTTCAACTACGGTTGTTCTATATCGGTTGTTCACTATCGGTTGGTCACTATATTTTTCAGATGATTTCTTCAGTTGACTATTTCTTTAAATTGTTCGGTAGTAACTTACTACTAGTAGTGTTGTCTGCTTTTATTATCACTGTTTACTAGCTGCCCTTATCAGCTACTATGTTGTACAACTAGCTATTACTATCACTTGTGTAGCTGCTATTATCAGCTACAATGTTGCTAGCTACTATTCACTATGTTCTATATTCAGCTACTACTTGGTTCTGCTACTACTCACTTTAGCTACTACAATGTTACTGGGCCCCGAAGCCATAAGGTAGAATCGAGCGTTATTTTAAAGTGAGCCGCTTGCCACTGTCCGTTTTGCCTCTTTATTGCATAACATTTTCTCTATAAAATTGTCTTAAATTACATTTTTTCTATACACGATTACTTCTTACGCTAATGTGCTATACATTGTTAAATCAGTAATTAAGTTGTCTATTAGCACATCGTAAAGGTTTCTTAATATATTTACAATGTAAAAAGTTATTAACCAAAATATCCCAATATTTTACAAATTTTCACAATATTTGGGTACATTAATTCTTTAATTTTACTATAAGTAGGAAATAAGTTTCATCACGCTAAATATTCTTTTATTTCCTTAATCTTTAAACCTTAATCTAATTAAATACCATGTTTACAATTCCTCTAGAGCATAAAAATTATTTCCATCATTTTCGGGACTAAATATTACGCAGTTAATTAATAATTTCTAGAATGTTCTATAACGTGTTGCGCTCTAATTGGTCGACTTTTTGTTTGTACAAATAAGAGTTATTTTCTTAGCTATTACTAAACGATGCTCTACACCATAACACTAAGTTTGTAAACATGTTGTAAAATTATACTATTGCACATTTCACTTAGGTTTGTCACTAATACTTTTCTTAATTACACTTTTAATATTGTTTCACTTTACAATATGTTTTTAAACACTTTTTGCCGTCGCGAACAACTTGCCTATCAGTTTTTAACGGAGAAAGTTAATTTATACACTGAAAAGCTTAATCTGAAGTATGATGACTTAAAATGATTTAGATATTTCAATCTTTAAATATAAATAATACGGAAGATTTCTTGGATATGGCTGCGAGAGTAATAAATTCTATTATTTATGTTCCGGCGCCACAATTCACATTAATATTTAATTAATATATAGGGATGATGTACTCTGACTTATGAAGTGCAGTAAAGTAATACCATTTTTTAAATTTGGAGTATTTTAAGACACTAGAAATTTAAACCCTCTATTAATACTACCCCCATTCAGTAAATTACTTAAAAGTTAATTCTTAACCAAAAGCTTTCCTTTTTCAATTCTAATAAATTACTTTACCGGCTTCAGTTTGGATTTACTAAGGGGCGCTCAAAAACTGATGTGGGTGTGCTTAAATCAGTACATCTATAGTGCTTGGGAGAATTTTCAGAAACGCGATTGTTATATTTTGAGATTTATCCAAAGCATTTGATTGCGTAAATCACACAATACTACTTAATTAATTACCTGATTAAATTAAATATTATGGCCTTATTACGCATATATTTATGTCTTGGATCACCTTTGCAATTCATTCAGACCTTTTTCTAATGCATGGTGTAAATTCTGTAGGTTCGGTAATAAAAATTGGTGTGCCACAGGGGTCTTTTCTTAGGCCGTCCTTGTTTTTTAATGATTACATTAATTAATTACTAAACTTATTCCAGAAGGTAACTAGCATAATATTATTGTATGCAGATGATAATTCACTGATATTGAAGGTTAACCGAAAAATTAAGACCATAAGTGAAGCAAACAGTGCTCTAGATAAAGTTTTAAATTGGTTCCACGTGAATATTTTTTAAAAGAATTTATGTTGCCTCATTTAAAACAAGTCCCAAATACCATTAATTTCTTCAGCGATAAATTAGATTTTATTGAAAAAAACAGTATTTTTGGGAATAACTCTGGATTGTGGATTGCAATGGAGTCCTCACATAGAAACCTTATGTAATCTAGTTTCTGTGATGTCAATGCTGTTGGCCTATGCCGCTCTTACAGTTTCATCAACATAGAGCAGAACATAGAGCTCGCGGCTTTTCAGACCGCGAGCTCTGAGTTCGATGTGTAGTGTTTGAGTGTGACTGGCAGGCGACATTTCGGTCGTCGGCATCTAGCGGAACAGGGGGTTCGATTAGAACGTTGCAGGGCCTCCGAAGGGTTAGCGTAACGTTCGGAGTCGGAGCGTAGGTGGCTACGTTTACCTCTCGAAATAGCGCCGAGACCTATCCTTGAAGTATTCAGAGATCGTCGGAAGTTGACAGTCCCTGTGTAAGTCAAAGTGTTGCTGGTACCACCGAGCTCCGGTGGCTATACGAATGAATCTACTTTGGGCTACTTGGAGGTCGTACAAATGACTATGGCTTACGTGCGCGAGAACTACGATTGCGTAAGACATGATAGGTCTTACGCACGCTTTACAAAGATGGAGTTTGTGTCTTAAAGACAGTTTGCTCCTGCTGTTCACTAGCGGGTGGAGGCGACTAGTGACAAATTTGGCACGGTTGCGGACATTGCGAATGTGTTTCGCGAATGTCATACCGTGGTCAAATGTGACACCTAGATATTTGGCCGTTGATTACCAGGGGATCTGGCGGCCGTACAGGGTGATCGTACTAAACTTTTCTTGGGGTTTCTGATTTGACGATTGAAAGTGGAGATCCTATGAAAGCGTATTGCTACACTTTTCTCAGGATTCACTTCAATTCTCGCGGAACCAATCGCCTAGGCGGTTGACGGCTGTTTGGAGCAGCTTGATGAGGTATTTTTTATTGGGATGAGCAACGAAAAGTGCCGTGTCATCTGCGAAAAGAGCAGTATTCATTACTCGGTGCTTCGGGATGTCACTCGTGAAGAGTGTGAAGAGTAGTGGGGAGAGGATGGAGCCTTGTAGGACTCCAGCCTTGAAGGGACGCTTTGTAGAGCGATTACCCTCTATTAGATAGCGAAAGTGGCGATTGGCAAGAAAGGCTCTGATGATGTGGATGAGCCTATCAGGCACGTTGAGTTTATACAGCTTGTAGAGCAAGGCGTCGTGCCAGACTTTGTCAAACGCTTTTGCGACATCGAGGAAGAGGGCACCGGTTATGTTGGTTCTGCCACAACTTTGTGGGAGGTTAAATCCTTTCAGAATGTACTCTGTGAGGCGATGTAACTGGTCAGTGCACGAGTGTTCAGGTCTGAAGACGAACTGCTCGTCTGGAAGAAGCTTGTTGGTGAAGATGTATTTACGAAGGCGATTCAATATGAGTCGCTCGTAAACTGTCCCCAGTGTGCTTAGGAGGCTAATCGGTCTGTAACTAGAGGCTAAGTTGCGCAGTTTCCGGTTTCGTGATTCCTATTACGTTTGCCTCTTTCCATGCATCCGGGAAGGAGCAACTGGAAATAAGAGCATTGAATATGTCTACTAGGAGGCATACTAGCAGCGTGGAGAGAGATTTCAGTACCCTGTTGCTAATACCATCGGGTCCGGGTGCTGATTTCTTTTAAGGTTTTTAATTACTTCTGTGACTTCGTCGACAGTCACAGGTTCTAGGGCGTCGCCCGCAGGTGGTAGTGCAGACTTACGCTGGACCTCTGCTTCGAACTCTACAAGGTGAGCGGGATCTGTAGGTTCGCTAGAGGGAGTACATTGGCTCTCTAAACTGTTAGCGAGGCATTCGGCCTTGTCGGAGTCGTCAAAGGCGAGATCGGTGTTTCCTGGCCTGATGAGAGGCGGCATAGGTGAGGATTGTTCTGCTTTCGGAGCTCGCGTCAACTGCCAGAAGGCAGTTTGTGATGGCGATGTCAGCAGATTATCCCACTTATCCTGTCGAAACTCTTTAACGCGCTGTTTCACCTCGTTTTGGAGTTTGCGCGGTCGGAATTTGTTATCTAAAGTACGATAGTGATCGTATTGTCTTAGGGCCACGTTTTTTGCTCTGATCAGTTGTCGAATATCACTCAGGCTTCATGTATTGATTGCTCGACACACGAACATCGCCTCATTGGCCTCCTCCGGCGAGTCTATCTTGTCCGGAATGTAGTCTAAGTGCTGGGAGGTCGTAGACTGTGTGACTGTCTGATTCAACTATGCGTTTGAGTGGCGGTAGATAAACCGATACGAAAAAGAAGAAAACTCAGCTCAGCTGTTTAGACAATAGGAAGGATTCGTCAACTAACGGATGTGGCTACTGTTAGTTCATTTTTAGTTGCTCTCACAGTAAAATATCTTACGGTATTTTATAGTTAGGACATGCACCTGACGTGAACACCGTTTTTATTTTGAAAACAAAAAAACTAGCAATAGATGCAATATATAATTTGTGCTCATATAAATATATTATTCATTATTATTGATAGCTGAATTATTATAGTAAAAAGGTGATTTTGAGCCTATTATAAATAAAATTTAATAATATAAAAATGTCTGTGGAATTACTTTGTGAACGTGTGGCAATGGATGCAATCGCTTTCCGGGTTGACTTATAACTCGGCCTATGAAATATGTTAATCTATGGACAACTATGGAGGACACCGCGACGAGTGGTTGTGTGTTCGCCGCCGCACCGCATATATCACATATATTATTTTTCTGTTCAAGTGATTATTGAGCTTGAAGCTGCCTTAGTGGATTGCCTCAAACATTCGCCAAGCCGAGGAATTTGGAGATTCGGTTAATGTTTTGCTTCTTTGTTATCACGTGCATGAGATATTTTCCATAAGCATTCCGCATTTGTATTTTAAGGTTATATTATAATCACCGCATATTTTTATTCTCCCGCGTTTTTCAAGCGTCTATTTGCTCCCTTTTATAACTAGGTGATTTACTATGATAATTCATTTATATGTATAACATTTAATCAAAATATTTTTGTATTAACACTAATTATTATTGTCGCTTTAATTTAGAAACTTTGTCTAAAAAAATAGCCGCACAAAATTCCAGACCGAAAATGCATGGTCATTACTAAGAAGACTAGGCACTACACAAAGTTAATTGGGAATGCTTGTTCATCCTTCGTCATGAATCTAACGAATGGTAAGTCGTTAACTACAGAAGGAACTAGTTCCTCTCATTAAGAACTTTAGGAAGCATTCCGACTGTCAAGTTTCTTTGTAAAACCGCTTCTCTTTATATTTATATTCTTTTTATTCTTTTATATTTTTGAAAAACGTTACCCCCACTCTAAGATTTTCTCCTGTATCGTGGAGGCAGTTTACAAACATAAATTGCACAAGGACAAACATCCAATTATTTGTAGGACATACAAATACTTGTTCCGTGCGGGATTCGAACCCGCGGCCCCCAGCGTTGCAACTTATTGCTAAGCCACTGCGCCACGGAGCCGTCAATATTGTTTCCTTTCATAATTTAAAAATGTAGAGAGAGGATATAGTTTTTGTTGAAAACTAGCTTTTTAACCAAATACAACCAAGCGTTTCAATACTGTCCCATCTGATGGTAAACGATAATGAAGCTGAAGATAGGTAAGCAAAAAAAAGGTTTATTTAATGCTAATACCAGTCGTAATATTTAAAAACAACTTTAGTTTTTTTTTTAATCACATAATAGTTTCGAATACATTCAACTATAATTATTTTATTAGTTTTTTAGTAGTTCGCAGCTAAACACAAAAGCGTTAATTTTATTTTTATTCTTATACAATACAAAAATTCTTCTTCGACATCAGTACGTATAATTCCACCGCTGGTTCTTTAATCTTGCATCTTTAATGCAGCTCAGTGAAACAAATCAAACCAAATCACTATCGTCGAATACCGATATAAACTTTTTTATTAAAAGAATTGTTGAAACGACATTAACAGTACTAATATTATCGTTAACCTCACCGATTAAGCTTAAAACGCTTGTGTTAGGAGTTACTCACACACATTAATCGAATTGCGAGTTCCAATGTGCTCCAAGAGGTCGAACATTGGCGCACGCTCCAGCCGCGCGAAATGGATACCGCCTTGGAACGCGTGCCAAATTGTTCGTTGGAGCGCTCAAACGTAGAGCGGGCCGCTCCATCTTGTGTCGGTTTTTTACCGCGCATCAAAGTAGTTAAGTTTTGGCGCGCGCGCCAGTTGGGATGGTTGTTTTCATCACTCGTGTAATCGTTGCGTTCCGAGCTGTGGATAACCAAAGTTGCCGTAAATTGATGAAATTATATGGTTCAAAAGAACTACTGTGGAATAGCAAAAGTCGCTTTTATCATAATAAAGCGCTCAGAGAAGATGCATAGAAGTATGAAAGCGGCAGCTGTTCGTACACGACCGACATCCATGTTGAACGGTCAAACACTGGAGCGGCTGCCGCGCGCGCCAGGCGCGCTTAGTTGATACACTTCGAACATTTGGAGCGCGTTCCGAGGAGCGCACTGGTCGGCGCGGTCATTCATGGCGCGCGCGCCAGAAGCATGTAATCGATACGCGGCTTTATGTGTGTTATGACTTTTAAAATGTGCAGTTTGTACCCATAATAATTATGCTCACTGCCTCGTTGGTCTATTCGTTGTAAGTGCGAGTGCCGATCATGTGATTCCGAGTTAGAATCGTTAAAAAGTTATTGGGTTTTTCTCTCGAGAAATTTTCAGTAGCAGTCCAGAGTTAGGAAGTGGGCGGTGTTTTACCCCAATGCTTTGGAAAGCTCGTAAACTGTTTGTCCTGATCTTCTCATCGCCTGTTTTCACTCTGGTCGTATCGGATTGCCGTCCCAAAGTACACCTGTTTTTGCGTACACACTCGTGAACTATAATCCTGTCCCGCGCTGATAATCTTCAAATCCGGTCTGAAGGACATTATTTTTATTAATAATGTTACTGTCGCTTATTGTTAATCGCTTTAATCGAATCTTTAAACTTTAAAATCTCGAAAATAAATGTATGTAACGTTCAATTGTCATAGTACTTAACGCACGTAATTTTGCAAAATTTTTTATCTGACTACTAAGCTACAATTTAGCGTTAATAAATGTTGGCTCTCGTGTTCTATCAGTTTCACAACCGTATCGACAGGTAATTTTTACGCCATTTATCTTTAATCTTGTTTGCTTTGGGGCCCTTTCTATTCGTTCAAAAGAAATCTAGTCAGAGCGTTGTAAATATTTGACGCAAACAATTTCTATAACGTTAGGAGCACGTTGTAGTGGGAGGAATGTCGCATAATAATTTAAAACCATCATAAATATTCCTTATCGTAATTTTTACGGCAGAGCTGAGAGAACTTTGTAAACAAGCACCGATACCTAGGGAAATTGTAATAAATCTAGGTAACTTTATGACGGTCTACACAGCTAATGTAAGAAATAATGACGATAATGCAGATTACGAACCTAAAGTTGTTGGGAAATGTTTATATTTTATTTAAGACAATGTTGTTATGTTCTCTTTGAGCCAAGAGCAGAATGAGTGATTAACGATTACAATATTCAATTAAGAAACAGAAAAATCATCAAATGCCTCCATAAGTATCATAATTTTAGTGATTTTCACCCACATTTTATAAATTTAAATTCATTAAAAGGCAGTTTTCTAGGTTGGGCTTTTTTGCTGCTTAGGGTATATCAGGTTGTTATTACTTTCTTACCTGTTTTCTATAAAATTATAAATTATTCAATATACAGGTTGTCCAGTAAATACACGACATACTACAGGGGTGATAGCTAGGGTCACTACCTATCAATACAACACAATATATGTTCAGCAAAATCTTACGGATTTACAGTTTTACAAAATTTTCCGAAATACCGAAAAATCTCTACCTTGAAACAGATTTTAAGCATCTCGTAATGAAAAATCCTTTTCTAGTACTTTTTTACATCAAATTATTCGTGAATAGTTACTTTACTCTTTGATAAGTCTTTTTCTATCAAAGACAAGAATGTTTTCAAGAAATACTATTTTTGTTTAAATTTGCACGAAACAATAGTACTGACGACTGTTTTGTGCCTTGGACCCCGGACTTTGTTTGCCTTACGATTTGGATTTTTATTGTGATCACTACGACGACTTGGCGACCACCTGAACTTTTGTGTTTTATAACATGGCCAACCGCCGCGTTTTTCCTGGTTATACGCAGCGAGAGTATGCTGAGATGCACCTTATTTACGGAGAAGCTGGCCAAAGTTCGAGCTGCTGCCACCCTCTACAGGAAAGGTTTCCGATAGAGACATCCACACCATGAAATGTTTACCAGGTGCATAACTCCTACATGGAAGGCAGACTCCTGGTCAACGTGGCGGTGGACGGCCTCAAGTTGTTGACGAAGACATAGTGCTTCAGGAACGAGAACAAGAACCGACAACTTCGGTTAGGGCGATACAACGGCGCACAGGGATGAAGTCCACTGTTCATTCAGTACTTAAGAGGTATGGATACCATCCATTTCACGTACGACGCGTGCAAACTCTTTTAACTAGAGACTACCTGCCGAGAGTTCAATTCTGCCGCCGCATGCTTGAAATGAATCAGGAGGACCCAAACTTTTAATAAGGTGTTATGGAGTGATGAGTCAGCCTGCAGAAAGGACGGCTACTTGAATTTGCATAATTTACATAGTTGGCAATTAGAAAATCCGTATGTCAAGAGAAAACAGGTCCCAGTACCAATTCAAAATAAATTTATGGTGTGGGATTTTAATGGCCAGATTGTGGGTCCCGTCGAGCTTCCACCATTAAATGCCAATAATTACTTGGGTTTTTACGAAACCCTACCCACGCTCCTTGAAAATGTTCCGAGTGAGCTAAGAGGGTGATGTGACTTCAAAATGATGGGTGCCCTGCTCATTATGGCCGGGAGTAGAGCCTACTTAGATGAAGCTTATCCAGGCAGGCGGATTGGGCGACTGGGACCGATATTATAGCCACCTAGGTCTCCGGACCTAAACCCTGGATTTTTTTATTGGGGTGCCATGAAGGACAAAGTCTATGAAAAACCGATCCAAAATGACAATGAATTGAGAGCAAGGGTTAACATTGCAGCAAGAAAATATCGAAAATAAGCCTGAGAAGACTCAAAGCTCATTTTAAGAAGATGCCGAGCGTGTATTAGGGCACAGGGAAGCAATTTGAGCATTTATTGTAATTTATTTAAATAAATGTTTATTAAAGTTAACTCCTCTGTTTTTTTACTATCACCTTATCCTTCAAGATGTCATTTACAGACCGGCCGGCCGGTCGGCTGTAGATTAATATTATGTAATTCGAACCGTAGTACGACCTTACAACAATTCGAATTCAAAGTCACATTACTTGCATTTAAAATAAAATGCTCTTATTAACTAAAATAGCTTATTTTTGTATTTTTTAATGAAAATGCACTAGTATTGTATCTTTCCTAAATCACCATTAAACAAGCTATTTTTAAGTTTGTTGTACAAAACTGCCACATACATTTTTTTTTCACCACTGTAGGTTAAACTTAAGTGATAAGAAAATAGTTCTGTACAAATTTAAACAAAAAATAGTATTTCTTGAAAACATTCTTGTCTTTGATAGAAAAAAGACTTATCAGTGAGTAAAGTAACTATTCACAAATAATTTGATGTAAAAAAAAGTACTAGAAAAGGATTTTTCATTACGAGATGCTTAAAATCTGTTTCAAGGTAGAGATTTTCGGTATTTCGGAAAATTTTGTAAAACTGTAAATCCGTAAGATTTTGCTGAACATATATTGTGTTGTATTGATAGGTAGTGACCCTAGCTATCACCCCCTGCAGTATGTCGTGCTATTTACTGGACAACCTGTATTTAAAATATATTATTTCTAACAATTGTAAGATACCTAGCGATTTTTATTTACCCAAAAATCAAAGAAAATCTTCGAGGTTCAAAACGCAGTGACGGCATTCGAAAAGGCCGTGACTTTAAAAATAGAGTGGCTCCGCTTCTTCTCTCAGTGGTATCATCGAAAGCACGATACACATATACTGAAGTAACCGTTACAGCCTATTAAAAGTCCACTGCTGAACACAGGCCTCCCCACATTATTACCTCATACGCGGTATATTTGCCATAGTTGCCACGTTCGGCGGGCGGATTGGTAACCGCAGCTTTTAGGTTTTAGTTGTTATCAGGAAGATACTGCTGCCCATTACGTGGTTTGTTTCTCTCTGTCGGCTCTTACGGCACCCATGGGATGATATGGGGTAATTGATATTCTTACATAGCCATCACACGGTCAAAGCAGCATTCCTTAATTATTTAGTTGCCTATTACGATAAAAAAATTTAATGTCTATTACTTATTAATTACTTATATATTTCATTGTGTCTGTTTATATAACTGAGATCTTAGATGATAATTTTTTTTTAATAGGATAAGGATAACAAACGAGCACACAGTCCACCTGATGGTAAGTGGTTGCTGTGGCCCATAGACATCTACATCTATCCTCGCCTATTAATCAAAATGCAGATGCGTTGTCACCTGTGAGGACTAAGATGGAATGCCTCGTTTCCAGTAAAACTGGTCTCCGGTTCTCTACACTCACCATACGAAACACAGCAGCGTTAAGCTGCTATTTTACGCTGGTGTTCTGTGAGAGCGTGGTCCTTCCCCGGTCGAGCCGACCCATTCGTCCAACAACTGTATTACTAATATAGCTGTATCATGATTCAAACATATATAAAATACTCAAATTTATAAAATACATAAATACACAAGTGTTTCGTTTACTGATTATAAAACACTAGAATATATATTTTTCATAAAATATATGTTGATGTATTTAATAAAAGAAAGAAAGAAGGAAGAACCATTTATTTCAACTTACTTAATACTAAGTATTTAATGCAATATAGATGGAATCTTTGTTAATCCTAAAATAGTTACTTTATATTTGTAGTACTATTTAAGTATATCCGAGGATTGTCAACGATTTACGAAAGGTTTATTTCTTTAAGACTATTCAGTCGTTGGGGCCATTGGCTGACATAAAAACAAGCCTCAAGCGATCGTTATAATATATCCAAAGGGAATTAAAGCATGTCAAGGATATAAGGAAGTGTGAGTACAAAGAAGAAAACTGTCGTTAGGTTTTATAAGTTATATCAAAACTAAATTCGACTATTGCGTAGTTCAATTATGTGGTAAATATCTTACGTTCTAAGATGCTAGTGATACAATATATACAATTTAACACCACCAGCGATTTTTCCGGACCGATACGGATTAAGGAACTTCAAGAAAAATGCCCTATTCTTTTTTTAAAGGCTGGCAACACATCTGCAATTCCCCTGGTGTTGCAGTTGTTCATGGGCGGCGGTAGTCACTTACCATCAGGTGAGCCGCATGCTCGTTTGCCCCCTCTTATATAAAAAAATAAATAACAGCAGGCAGTTAACGTGTAACACTGCACAACATGATGCTGAGTTCGATGCCTTTTCGTTGCAGCAACTCAATGTATTTGGTATGAATAAAGTTGTTTTTTTAGTTTCTTGTTTTCTCATTTTTGGTGTACGTTGTCTTGAAATAACAAATTCATTCAATCAATCATTCGTTCGTTGATTTAACACGCAATATGTTAAATATCGTCGAAATATGTTTAATTCAGTTCGTTGCTACAAAAATGTTGACTCGACTGTCTTTAAGGGTGACAATCGTGACGCATATTCTGCACTTTAAATATTAATCGAGGATAAATATAGGTGTGATCACGACATCCACTTACTATCAGGTTGACTCTTTTTCAAATCTTTATAGAAGTCACTGAACTTTCCTTAAGGAAATAAAGCGCGGACTTTAATGCCTTATGGCATTCTCTACCAGTCAACCCTGGATGATTTGAGAAACTGTGGCAATTATAAACAATTTACTTCATAAAATTAATAATTGATTAAATGATTTATGTAACATATTTTTAAATAATAAAGTAGACCTGTGCTTTGTTACGGAGGCAAGGCAGACATGGCGAACGCTCTATACCGGCGAGAGTGTTCCACTGAAAGTGGGATATTCCGTTGGTACAGGGTGTGCAGAAAAATTTGTTTCATAATTTCCATAGTGACCAAGATCTAGCTATTTCTACTAAGGAATCTAGTCACTGGTTACACGCTTTACCATCAAGTATTCTCGGCACATTACTTGATGGAGAAAGCTTGCGCATTGCCATAGGAATCCGACTAGGAGCGGCAATTTGTCACGGGTACCTGAGATGTTAGGCCGCTGATGACGATTAGAGCCGGGGCGGCATCACAGGCAGCTGAACTGAGTAAGTGGCGCAAATATGAGACTCTGAGGGATGACTACATATTTGTGCTATTTGCTGTAGAGACTATCGGTCCGTGGGGTCCACGTGCGGTGAAGTTCCTAAAGAAACTCTACCCGCAACTGGTCGTTGATGCTGGTTTTTATTATAGTTTTTTAATATTGTATATATTCATTAAATTAAATTATACTACGTGTAGAGGGGATTTTTTTTATTTGTATTGATGTAAATTAAAATCAACTATTTTTAATTAATGCAACTCTGAAAATAAAAATTTAAATGAACAAATAATAAATTAAAAAATGTAAAAGTCGAATATGTATTTAAATATTTTTGCCGATTATTCGCATTAACATGAATTTGAATCATGCAAACACTACGATATTTTTTTTATATTTCGCCACATGAACAGTAAAGAAATCGTATCGTTTCTTTACTTATGTGGTTTTGCTTTCTAAGTATAAGTAATAAGTAATAAAGATATAAGACACAATAAAATGCAAATAAATAGACTATTAAAATATACGTACTTAATGTCTACTATATTGTCTCTATTTAAAAATGAACTCAAAAATGGTGACGAATTTTGGTGAAATTTTTTGTGTGTGTTTGAATGGGTCCCTAGATGGTTTAGATTCACATTTGGACCTGGTAGGTGGCGCTTTTGTCGAGATACAGACATCACACGCGCTAAGCCGGGGCCGATCGGTTAAGAATATACAATAAATATATAAAAGGGTACTTATATACAAAACCTTTAAATACATAAAATAATACAATACAAAAATAAAATAACATGGGCTACATATCCAAAATATCACTTATAAATCGAAAGAGAGAAAAACAAAAGTCAGATAACTCAGATGGAATTATTCTTATGATTGAATTCTCGAACTAGTATCTCTTAAAGAATGTTTAAGAAGTGTATTATGTTGCTTTTAGTAACTTTGTCATGTAATTACTAAACATAATTTAAATTTAAAATTTTTGTACAACCGACTTCAATATAAACTATTAAGAATAAGTCAAAAGCTATTGATCAGACCTTGATCAAATTTATATGGGACCACATGAGAAGCACCAGCTTTCAAATAAAACAAGAATCATCGAAATCGGTTCACCTAGAAAAAAGTTATGGGGTAACACACATAAAAAAAAGAAAAAAAGAATACAGTCAAATTGAGTACCGTCTCCTTTTTGTAGTCAGAAAATTATAGACTTTATTACTGTATTCTAGGTGGTAGTACTCCTTCTATGCCTAGAAGTCCGTCGTGGTAGGTACCATCATCTAACCTATTTCTACCTTCAAGCAGTAGTACGTGCACTGCTGTTTTCATGCTGTGAGGTATTCCATTAGTCCTCAGAGGTGAGAACGCATCTGTAGCTTTCTTTGTTTGAAGTTGGTTGCAAGTGTCTCAGATGTGTAGAAGCCACTTACCAGCAGGAGGGATGTAAGTTCGTTTATGTAACTTTATAAAAGATATATTTTTATACAAGAACAAAATCAGCAGGTTACAAATCTTAATATATCATGTTTAATTACAAGAAGCTAATTATAGGTTCTCACTTATAAAAATACAATAACATAATCTTTCGTTGTTTAAAGGTCATTGCACAAATACGAGCATCAAAAATGGAGTCTAATTTAAATGTACAACATGCTTAAATTTCAAAAAGAAAAAAAGAAAAGAAAAGCAGGACTATATGCACTACGTCATATTTTTTTAAATTAATTACGATACAAAAAAACCTCGCATGATCGGTCTGATAAAGTATAATCTGCCAACGGTGATTAGTGATGTATATGTATATTAAATAAAAAAGGAAAAATAAAAAATAACTGGCTTCTTTTAAGCTCAGAAGGTTATTTGCATGCTATTAAATCATGAATAACCATTTGTAAAATTTATGCCTGTCTGTCTGTATGTTTGGGGGATTTTTTTTTTGTGAAATGTAAATTTGATATAATTAATAGTCGTTGGTGAATATTTTAAAAATCTAAATGACGACACGCGAAGCCGGCGTGAGTCGCTAGTTATTCAATATACTACGCAAGCTATACAGATCTTTATCGGTAAATATAACTTTATGAAACTTTCAACAAGACAATTCTAGAATAACACAATAAAATTTGCGAGAAAAATGTTGCTCAATAAAACAAATTACTATTTTTATCTTAAATAAATACGCGTTCCAGAACAACCGCAAGTCAAACAACTCATAAAGTGCGGCTGAGCAATTTAGAGATAAGGAGAGGCGCTTTTATTTTAGTGAGTGATTCTGAAATACATCTCCTTTATACTTTTGTTCTATAGAAATACTTTATGTTATGGGTAAGAAGGTAAATTAATAGCCTAAAATAAGCCAAATTTGATAAAATTATATTTTTCTACTACACTGAAAGAGAATCCACAGTCCCATATCATCCCGTGGGTATCGTAAAACGCGGCGGAGTATCTTTCTGCTATCAACTGAAAATTATTAAAAAAACTGTGGTTGCGAAGCCGTCCGAAGCCTTTCAACAAGCGTGATTATTTTGGCATAATCTATGAGGGGTCCGATGAGAAGAATTAATTTAACAAAAGAACAATGAATTATTTTTTATAAGGTGGCTTGACAGATTTTTTTCAACCGTTTCCGGCAGGTGGTGCAATGACTTTAATTTAAATGAAATATTTATTAATGACTACAACAACGCCACTAATCAGGTCCAGATTTTTTTGTTTTTCAACCGACTTCAAGAAAAGGAAGAGGTTCTCAATTTGACTGTATTTTTATGTGTGTTAAGGTAAACCGATTTAGACGATTATTTTTTTTTTGTTTCAAAGCTGGTGCTTCTCATGTAGTCCCATATAAATTTGATCAAGATCTAAAATCAGTTTTTGAGTTATACTTAATAATGCGTATTTAATTGACTTCGACTACATTGATGATGTTCTAATTTCATTTATATTGAAGTCGGTTGTACAAAATTTTAATTTTACGACTTGTTTATTTGAAATCAAAATAGCCTAGCATATTGTGTGACTATGACCTCAATTTGTGAAGTCTTTGGGAAGTGACATGATCACCAACGTGTATTTATTATTTATTTATTTATTTCGTCTACCAGCGATTTTACATTACATACGTTTCTTAAAGTATTTACATTACATGCACAGGGTATATAAAATCATTTAAAGGTAAACACTATATGCTATTTTTGCTAGTGTAACTAAAAAATCTAAAAGTGAGGTAAAAACAGAAACAAACCAAAACCAGAAACAAACAAAAAAATATATAAAAATAATTTGGTGCAAGCCCGCAAAACCTTATCAATTTAAACAGTTTGAAAAGAGATTTACTTTAGTCAAAGTAATAATTAATGTTGCAATTAAAATTACAACTAGATTTAACAATAATCATAATCTAATCCAACTAAATACATAATAAAATAAACTAAATTAAAATATACGTAATAACTAATATGAGAAAGTAGCCTATCACAATATATATATATATATATATATATATATATATATATATATATATATATATATATATATAATCTATAAGTGTATATAAAGAAAGAATGACGCGAGGCTGAAAATAAGCTAAGTAGAAGAGGTACCTACCCTAAGTAGAAGTGGTACCTACCCTAAGTAGGAGAGGTACCTACCCCAATTAAAAGAGGTACCTACACTAAGTAGTAGAGGATTCCTACCACCAAAGCATAACGACTGAATACTCATGATTAAAATATAACGACATTGTAGCATTGAAAGTTATGAAAAAAGAGAAAATCTACACACCCTTAAATGCACACGCGTGCCAAGGGTGGGGATAAATATGAAAAATACATAATATTGTTTTATTCATTAAAAGTAATATACATTAACTAGAAAACTTTTACCAATTAATAATTTTAAAGTACTTGCGAAAATGGGGGAGAGGACTGAAGGCCGTATAAAAAAATTATATATACTATTTTTTAAATTTGGGTTTACCGGAGGCCCAACGTAGGGCCGGATCATTACTTGGTCTTATGCCGAATTAATGGTCTATTCAGGCGTTGGCGGCATCGGACATCTGTGTCTACCACTGCGTTACAGCGTATAAGAATAGAGAGGTTACAAGATGAAGGTGTGAAAGAGAAGTATAAATGTAGACTGAGGGAAAATGTAAGTGGTTTGAATGAATTGTGTATGAATGGTATAGACTTGAAGACTGTATGGAATAATGTTAAGAGAGTTTTGGTGGATGCAGCCACCGAAGTATGTGGTGTAAGTAAGAGAACGAATGAAAGGAAATATAATACGTTGTGGTTGGATGATGAGGTACGGATGGAAGTTAAGGCAAAGAAGAGAGCATGGCTAGAAATAATGAAAGCAATGAAAAGCATGAGAGCAGGTAAGGCAGCCGGATATGATAGAGTATCACTCGAAATGCCAAGGCCTGGAGAGGGAGTGGTGACAGGCCTGCTGTACACCTTGTTTAATTTACGTTGGGAACTGAAGCGGGTACCGGAAGACTGGTGAAACAGAATTTTTTTGGCCAAAAACCAGAAAGTTTTTTGTACGTTCATGGACTTGGAAAAGGTATGACAGAGTGGACAGGAATGTGTTATGGTAAACACTGAACTGATTTGGGTTTAGCGCTGGTTGGATACAGGCATTAAGGTCTCTTTACAGGGACTCTAGTGCTTGTGTCAGGATCAACGGGGTCTACTCGAACTGGTTTGGCATCCAAAAAAATCTGAGACAGGGCTGTGCAGCTTCCCCGTGGCTGTTTAACTATTTGTTGACAGTTGTTTGGAAACTTTGAAAGTTGAAGAATGTGGGTTGAGAATGGGTGAGTTAACGGTCAAATGCCTTTTGTACGCCGATGATCAAGTCATATTTGCATCGTCGGCAGCCGTGTTGCAAATGATGGTTACTTTAATGAACTGGTCATTCAAAGAAAGGGGTATGAAAGTGAACGCAAGTAAGACGAAAGTGATGGTTTTTGAAAGAGAAGAAAGTAAAACGTTATGTGAAATAAGAATTGAAGGGGAGTTGATTGAGCAAGTGGATGAGTTTGTGTATTTGGTATGTGTATTTAGCAGGAATGGTAGATATGATAAGGATATAGAACGACGAGTGAACGCAGGAAATAGAGTGAATGGGGCTCTACATGCTATTATAAAAAGTCAGAGTGTGTCAAAAGGCACGTATGGCAATTCATAAATTTACCTGTAGCATGTTAATTTTTACCTGTAGCAGCCTTATATTGTAAATATGAAATTTATTTAAGATTCAACTACTGGTACTAAACCAACATATATTGTGAATATAAGAAAGACTAGCGATGCGAGAAACTTCAGTCTCTGACCCCTCCAAACTTTAGATCCGCGTCTGAACGTGTAAGACAGGAATGATAATATCACCTGCAATCCAAATTTATTCGACGCACAATCGCATAATTATTACCTGACCTTACTGCCTTGTTGGTCCTTGTGATCATTGGTGATAATGAGGTCCCGGTTTCGTATCCCGGGTCGGGTCAAAGTCATTAATTGGGTTTTCATGTTAAGAAATGCTTAGGAAAACACGTAAAGCCGTTGGTTCTGTTCCTGATTTCTCTCCGGTCGTGTCGGATTTCCGTCCCATCGGACTATGTCTCTATCGGATTATGAGAGTGAGGGAATAGGAGTGCACTTGTACTTGAGCGTACACTCGGACACTATAATCCTGTTCTACGCAGATGGCTAGTCTCCGTTTACACTGGCCTTCTTGGCCCTAATTCGCTCTGGAGGACATAATTATTACCTGTTAAAGCAATTATATATTTTAAAACAAAAATTCGAAATTACAATTCATCATCAAATGGTAAATAGAAAATGAGAACGGACCGAAAAGTAATTGCACACACACACGCTTACATTTTATATAAATTTAGAATAAAATTAGGCACCAGTAGCAAGCTCCTTGCAAGTTACCCTGAACTACTTTTTTATAGAAGTAAGAATAACCAACGAGCATAAGAGCATAGATCCACACTGTAACGTGCCTTTACAACGTACTACGTAGCATTTGATTAGTCAATAATAGATCACGGCAGTCAACTTTTTTTTAATAATAAGTTGTGACTTTTTTTGTATTGAGTCGCTTCATATGGCTCGAAGAAGTGACATATGATTTTTGGCATCCTCGTACTGGTAGGCAAAGTGTAGAAGTGGTCCCAAAAAGTGCTGAATTTCTATTTTTAAAAACGCTAATTTAAAGTCATTCTAAGTCGCTGCATGAACAGTTTGTTATATATAAACTGTTTTACATTTCCTGTCTAATAAAACGGATCGTTACGGAGAACGAAACGTTTCTTGAATGTGGGAATCGGGCATAGATAGATTGACTACTTTTTAAAACATACGGCAAGTCAATGACGGCACCGTGGCGCAGTGGCTTAGCAATCAGTTATGACGCTGAAGGCCGCGGGTTCGAATCTCGCACAGTACAAGTATTTGTATGACCTACAAGTAATTTTTTCGGGTCTGGATGTTTGTCCTTGTGCAATTTATGTACGTAAACTGCCTCCACGATACAGGAGAAAATACTGTGGGATAACGTCATTCAAAAAAAGAAAGAAATTAATGGATACAGGTAGCTCAGGACCGTATTTTATGACATTCCTTGGGGTAAGCATATATTCAGCAATGGATTTATGAAAGGCTTTAACGATGACGCAATTTTTTTTATTATTGATGAAAAAAAATTAAATATAGGAGAGGTTTAGTTAACCAGTAAAGCGAGTCTAAACTTACTGGTTAAATGTTGGTAAAACTTTTGATTAAATATACTTTGACTTAAATAAAGTTCCAACTATTTATAAGTTGCTGTTTTCTGTCGGCGTAAGAGAATTCATGGCTTCATTTCTTCCCGCGAGTCGTAAAAGGTGACGACGTAAAATGCAAGAAAGGCCTACCGACTTTACAGATGGATGTCATACCATCTCGTTGAAGGCATACGTAGAATATACAAAGAGTGAGAGGAACTAGCGGCAAAGGTTTTTTTTATAGAATTAGGGTGACAAACGAGCACACAGTCCACCTGATTGTAAGTGGATACTATGGCCCATAAACATCTACATCTATCCTCGATTAAGATTCAAAATGCAGATGCATCTCTAAGAACGAAAATAGAATGCCTCGTATCCAGTAAAAAGGGTCTCCGGTTCTCTACACTCACCATACGAAACACAGCTGCACAGCGCTGCGATTTTACGCTGGTGTTGAGAGCATGGTACTTTCCCGGTCGAGCCGACCCATTCCTGCTACGAACGTAATCTAGCTGCAGCGTGCCTCTACCACGTATAAAACTTACGCCATTTATTTTTATATAAACACAGTTATTTTTTCTGTAATAAACAACAACAGGCTGTAACAGTGATATTTCTGTGTGAGTTATTCGGCAGAACTAAACCAGTCCGTATGGGTATTATATCAGACGTAAAAGGCTGGGAGAGAGCAAAAATATGTTTCAATAAATCACGCTGGGACAGCTGTATCTAGGACACCAGATTGCATAAATATCTCGCTCCATCAAATTACTGCGTTTTTCCCTTTTAGCCGACCTTGAAAAATAGAGAAGGTAAAATTCGACTGTATGTTTTTTTGTATATATGTTACACGGTACCTTATTTAATTGTTAACCTATTTTGATGATTCTTATTTTATTAAATAGATTACATTTCAAGGTTTGTCCCATATCAATTTATAGAAAAAATTTACCTCTATGGATGGCAAAATAGGGAATGAAATTTATGATATAACTATTAAAACGTTGAAATTGTGATATTCCACCACTTGTAAGGGTTAAAATATTCTTTTAATAAAAAGTAATTTCCGACTTTTTATTAAAATAATATTTTTACCCTTACAATTCACAGTGCTGTGTTAGTCCCTACTTTAATGTATGGTAGTGAAAGTTGGGTGTGGCAGAAGAAGCACGAGAGTAGAATAAATGCTGTAGAAGGGCGGTCATAGGGCTAAATCTGAATGACAGGGTGAGAAATTGTGTGATAAGAGAAGAGTGTGGTTTACAAGATGATGTTGTGACCAGGATTAAGTAAGGAATCCTTCGGTAGTTTGGTTATGTAGAAATTATGAATGAGGAAAGAGTCACAAAGCAAATTTATGCTGCAGAAGTGAACGGCAGAGTCGGGAAGGGACGCCCTAGGCGTAAGTTTATCGACCAAATTGGCGATATATTGAAAATGGGCCAAATTAAGAGTACCCTTAACCGACGAGCGTGTATGCGTAGGTATATGGATGTGGAGGAGGCGAGTGAGGTGTGTCAAGATCGTGCCAAATGGAAGTCCGTAGTCTCTGCCTACCCCTCTGGGTGACAGGCGTGAGTGTTTATATATGTTATGTAATTTCCGACTTCGAAGAACTAAGACGAAGAATTAAATCCCTACTTCAGAATGTGAAAATATTTTATTCTTTTTAGCACTTTGAAGTCGGCTTTCACTGTTTATTAAAAGTTAATTATCCAGAACTCTTTTCGCAGTTACTAATGTAGTGTTGCTTTTTACCCGACTACGTATTTTTACGTGGCTACTCAGGGGCTAAGCGCTCGCTGTTTCTTGATCACAGTACGCGAGCAACCCAGGTTTGAACTCCGGCACCAACAGAATTGTTAATTGCAATTTTAAGCGCTGACTTTCCACGTGCTCGGCAGTGAATAAATGAATGAATGAAAAATAATATGCCCGTGATGGCAATGACAGCCTCGTATCGGTTAGCGGAGGGTAGGGTGGCCCTCCATTAGACACCTGATAAGACACACAGAAAGTCGATGGATGAAGGGGCGCAGAACTGTATTTGGTGACATTCCTTGGAGGAAGCTTATACTCAGCAGGGGACTTGGGAGAGTCTGTGATGACGATGATGACGATCATATTATGATGAAGAAGAAGATGATAATAATACAATTATCTAATATAAAAATAATGTATTTCCACGCAAGGATTACTAGTCTAATTTAATGTTTACTAGGTACTTTACGTTCTTTTAGGGTTAGTTAACTACGTGTTAGGACTCTTTTTCTGCCTAAAAGTCCAGTTTCCAGTGTTCCAGTCTGAAGGTCTCCATATAGAGCCAGTTTAATTACAGACATTTTGGTTTTTTTTTTTTTTATAGAATGTGGGTGACAAAAGGCCCATAGGCATTTACATATATCTTCGAATAAGAATCAAAATGCAGATGCGTTGTCACCCCTGAGGACTACGATAGGATACCACGTTTCCAGTAAAAAGGGTTTCCGGTTCTATACACCCACCATATGAAACACAGCAGCATTAAGCTGCTATTTTACGCTGGTATTCTGTGATCTTAGTTTTCAAAATCGACAAGTACATGTAGTTTCATTTGTTTCAAGTTAACTGCAGGTGTCGATGGACTATAGTAGCCACATACCACCAGGTTTTTTTTTATAGGATAAGGGTGACAAACTTGCACACAGTCTACCTGATGGTAAGTGGTTGCTGCGGCCCATAGACATCTACATCTATCCTCGATTACAAATCAAAATGCAGATGCGTTGTTACCCGTGAGGACTAAGATGGAATGCCTCATTTCCAGTAAAAGGGTCTGCGGTTCTCTTAACTCACCATACGAAACACAGCAGCGTTAAGCTGCTATTTTACGCTGGTATTCTGTGAGAGCGTGGTCCTTCCCCGGTCGAGCCGAACCATTCGTGCTACAACTATACTATTAATATAGCTGCAGCATTGCTCGTATAAACCATGTAAAAACGGTGAAAAGGTGGAATGTAATTTCGTTTCTCAATTCAAATTAAATAAAAAAAAACCTAAATAACATAGCTTAATTTCCGTGCCTCAGCCAATGACTGTTTTTTACGTGTCCTCCGGGCCTACTAACACAATAAGGAGGTTTTTTTATCCCTTACCAAGGCCTAACCTATTTATGAGATTGGCCCACGTTGGAGCGAACTCGGAATATGCCCGTTGTAATGTATCCTAAGGGAACTAAGAGACATTTCAGCAACAAATGTTTACAGCGGTTGTGCTTACAAATAAATAGCGCTCTGTTTACTATGAAACAACAAAACGTAAGGAATTTCTTTAAATTATTATATTTTAGAATAGTTTTGAGAATTTCGAAGTTCCACATCATAGGCTCGAACTTGACATTACAATTTTAAAATGTTGTGATTTTTCCAAGACTACTTTTATTTTTGCGATTACGGGCATTAATATATAGAAAAATAGCTGTGAGCAGCTTTTTTTTACTTAAGTAAATTATTTTGAAAGATGTCGTACGATAAATGACAATGCGACGCGGTGTTGCGGAGCCGATGTCGCTGTGCGTTGCTTCGAATAATGAAGAAATCTCTATTGTTTATTAAAAGTCCGACATTAATTCGATATATCAAGCATAAAAACGTCACATCACTGATGTTCTGTCTTGTTAAAAAAAAAACAAAAATCGAAAATATAAAAATTATTGTTTGTTTGTTCGTATTTTATGCGCTGCGTTCATCAGATGCGGTAAAACTTTGTCAACTTATTGCTTGCACTTGCGCGAATGTTATAGGCATAGTACAATTAACTTACAGTAGGTGGCGCGCGTATCATACCGACAAATTTATTTGAAAGTTATATACAAATCATTCAACTTCAATGAATGTATTATTAAACAATATAACTCTTCCAAATTTAAAACGATACTATTATTTTTTCTGCGGCGGCATCGCGCCGCGTACCAGCTAGTTACATATAAAAATGGGTTCATGTAATAACATTAAGGAATACATCTTTTTTTTTTATTTGCCCGAAATAGTATCGCTGTATAGGTATAGGATAGGATGTAGTGTTGGTATGGAATAGGATAGATGTTGATGTCTATGGCCAGCATCTACTTACCATCAGGTGGACTGTGTGTTCGTTTCATATATTACATAAAAAAATTTGGAGATTCCAACCAAGTTTGATTTTTTAATTATAATAATCAATAATATGGGACTACTCCTAAATTAACCTATTTATTTGTAGAAAATAATTGAAATCGGTTCACGAAGATATCCTGTAACATACATAGAAAAGAAAAGAACAGTAGAATTTAGAACCCCAATTTTAAGTTGTCTAAAAATGTTAACACATCATAGAGGCAATACTGTATTCACTCTGACGTCGACATTTTATCTAACAAAATAATATCAGTTGCTACTACTTGAAACGCTGAACCAAAACGCCCAGGCCATATTGCTACACACACGCAAAGCGGGAGGACAATCTGCAAATATTTGGCACACATAAATCACATTCGTCTGTATCTGGGGTAGATCACATCAATACAAGCGACGACCCGTCGACAGAATAAAGCCGCCATAACCTTTTCGCTTACACAAAACCGTATTATGAAATTGTGAATGTTATTAAGCGGAGAATATATGGCTTGACTTATTCCCAAATATCGCTACTAGTAATTCCTGTTACATCACGAAGACGTATTGCATTGGAGATCATATTATCAGTTTACTACCCTTACACATTTACCCTACTCACGTCATGACCTTGTATCCGTAAAACATTCAGTAAATCGATGGATAATAATAGGAGCTTAGGACCTTGCTATGTGATATTCCTTGGGGGAGACATATGTTTAAGGACGAAGTTATGATGACCTGTAGCAATGATGATGATGATTTGCTTGCTTTTTGTCTTTTTCGTTCAGGTAATTAATTATAAGAAAAACAAGTTGAATCTGTTGTTTCTGTTTAAAACACAATTAGTCAAATTTGAACTATAGGCGATGCTAGTAGAAAAGTAAACACATTACCTGTTTTCTAATACTTACAATTTTCACTCTGCTGATACGTGTTTAGACCTGAAAATAAAATAAAATATATTATTAACGTTTAACTTCTTACTAAAACTATGGCAAATGGGGCAAAGGAAGTTCCCCTAAGGCAACCTAATAGAAGGCCTATGTTCAGCAGTAAACTTGGAAAGGCTGTAATGATGACAATAATGATGAACTTCTTACAAGTTGGTACCTCTTTTTGTGCTTCTTCTTTTTACACTTTTTATACTTAGATAATAATCGACGCACTTGGATTTCTTTTCTGTTGCAATCCTGTAATCCGAAGATTGCCAAAAATCGCTTTTAGTGATTAAAATGTCCATTGAACGTCCATATATGGGCAGAAGGTGCATAATGCGCCCCAGTAGCTTCAGTCTCAATTAGATTTATGATAACCACAATCTGATTAAAGCTAACCTTTCGGTGTTTTAGAAGATATGTTTCAGAGTGTTCGGAGGAATTGCATGACATAATTTCTCCCTCTCCCTTCCAACTACACGCTCCTCCAGTCTCCACCCATTTTCTGCCGACTTTTCACGCATTTCATCCAAATGGTTTGCTTTGACGTTTGTAATGCGTACAACAGTGGAGTTGAATATTTTGCGAATATCTGCTTTCCGTCAAAAGCGCTTGTAAGGCCAAAAGTGGAATACCATGGCGTTTTAAACGGCTAGAGTTTAAGCGCATGCCTCCGCGAGGTAGCTTAGGTATGCTTAAATACTACCCCAAAAATAGTGTCTATAGGGCACAGCGTTCTTTTATCATTAAAGGAATTAAGTGTCGGTATAAAACATTGCAAGGAAAGTTCTATCTATCTATCTATCCATTACAGCCTATAAAATTCCACTGCTGAACACAGGCTTCCCATAGATTGCCTCATAAGGGGGATTTTGCCATAGTCGTCATGCTTGGCAGAGGGATTAGCAAGCGCAGTTTCTTTATTATTTTGAGTTGTAACTGGGAAGATGCTGCTACCCATCTCCTGTATAAGATTTCCGTTGCCCCTTGCGACACCCACGGACGATTTGGGGTAGTGGGCATTCTCACACCAAGCCAGTTAGAAAAAAACTAATACCTCAAACATATAAAATACATAAATAAAAGTAACATTTGTATGAATACAAAGTAAAATTTAATTTTTGTACAACTGACTTCAATATAAATAAAATGAAAAATCATCAATGTAGTCGAAGTCAATTATATACGCATTATTAAGTAAAACTCAAAAAAACTGGTCATATCTTGATCAAATTTATATGGGCCACACAGAGAAGCACCAGTTTTAATTAAAAATAATCATCAAAATTGGTTCACATAGAAAAGTTCTGAGGTAACAGACAAAAATACAGTCGAATTGAGTACCTCCTTTTTAAGTTCGTTAAATTATAATACAGCCACAATAATACTATAACTGTTTTGCCGCAACATTCAAGTACAATAGCTATGTTCTCTTGACTTGAATAACTAAACAGAGATAACGTCTCAACTTTAAAGTTAATACAACTATTAACACGTGGAATTTCAAGAACCATTCCTTTAAACATTTGCATACCAGCGACGTACGGAAATAAACGTAGCATTTCAACAAGAACTACAAAACAAAGTTATGGAAGATACGTGCACAATCTGAAACTGCACATTAGAGGATGTTCGCAACTTAAACAGAGATATTCAGTGGAAATGCACTTTTATAATATAATGGTGAGTGTACATATACATTCTAATTATGTTCTTTCTATTTTTTCTAGATAAAATATGTCCTTTACTATGGTTTCTTGCCGGTTTTTGCTACGACAGAGGATTTTTCCGGACCAGTAGTAAATTAAACATAAGAATGACTTTCAGTAAGTATTTTTTATAATATATGTATATTAAATAAAAAAGTTTATTTTTAATTATAAGTCCTTTTTTATAGATTAAGGGCTACAAACGAGCACACAGTCCAACTGATGGTAAATGGATGCTGTGGCCATAAATTTAGTATATACTTACGTTAGGTTGGCAATGTGAAAGAGAAATATGCATTTACAAATATGCAAATATGCATAGCATATGCTTACGTTAGAACAAGATAGTATGGCTAGATCATACACGTACACGCTATAGGCCTATATCGGGCTGACGTCCATCGTTAACGAAACAAATCCCGCTTATTTTCGCAATATCGTTGATTTCGAAGTATTAATAATGAATGAAGTTTGTCGAGAAAAGAAATCCACAAAATTATACATATCACACGAAAGGACTATTAAAATGTTTAGCACTCTAAATGCAATATCTAGATACCTAGAACTGGTACAAATGTTTTATAAACAAATGGGTGTGGAAAAATATCGAATTTTATTACGATAATTCTCTAAATGCGTAAGAATCATATTAAAAATAATAAAAATACGTGCATTCCCGCTATTTCTGATCTAATTTTTGACACTATCAATATCATCTTATTGATAATATGTTTATAACAGGCAAAAGCATATTTTTGGATGCAGCCTCTTGTAACTTCGTAATTTTTAATTATCTATCTTATTTTTAGGGTTCACATATGAACATGAAGGACGTAGGTGACCCGTTCAAGACGTTTATGATAGGTATTGTGGCTTTGCTTGACACAGCACACACATGTCGCCCGTGTCAATATGTATATAATTCTCGAAATATAATAATGACTGCCACCGGCGGAACGGCAGTCCGTGTAAAGTTCAGTTCTTTTGCAATGAACACGCGTCTCGGTATGATAAAATAAATCGGCTACAAACTGATGTAACAGTTTTATCATTTTCTACACGAGCCCCTAAGATAGCCACCAAGATTCACAACATTGGTGACCCTGTGTTAGGCCTTGTGTGGGGCGAAGTGATACACGGCGTGCTGCAAAGCCCGCAAAACACCACGCCACGATGGCGCAACCAGCGCCAATCCCGCTGCCGCCTTCACTGTTATTCTCGCCGGGCGAAATAGCCACCATCGGCCTGGCGTCGCGTCGCACCATTTTGGACCGATATGCCCAAAATGTGGTTCCTATGTTTCGAGTCAGTGATGGGACCACAACACCAGGGGAGCAGGTCAAGTACGACATGGTGGTAAGCTGGCAAGGAGGAGCCCAGCCAAGTAGAAGGACCTCATAAGCAATCCACTGACCAACGTCGCTACACACACTGAAGACCAGGCTCCTCAGAGTAATCCGCAGCCTCCACGCTGGCTTGAATGACAGCTTAAAGCCCAGTTTAACAAGCTCGTGTCGGAGATGGAGTTGGGGCAGCAGCAACCATCTCAGCTGCTGGCCAAGATGAATGAGCTCGCGAAAACCCAGCGCCAGGGGACACGCTTAAGAATGTGGTTAGAGCGACTGCTGGCATGAGTCCCGCGATCTTGGACACCAATAGAGCAGACACGAAACTTGATGACCTCGCCGAGATGGCAGAAGGTGATTTGACAATGCGCAACGGGAGCTGTTGGCCCGCAGCTCGTCGTCGACCCCAACCGTGGCAGAGAACGTCGAGTAGCTGACCCAGATGAAGACCATGGCACTGGAGCTCAAGACGCTGCGCAGTGAGGTAAACAACATCAACAACCACTGCCATAATAATGGTAGGCAATGGATGCGTAACTGTTCTAGTTCGTCCCAGGTTCCGTACACCCCAACGGACGCCACACAGTGAAGACTGTGCTGGTACCACTTCCGGTACCGCGCGGCGACACGACGATGCGAGTCTTCCTGCAATTGGAAGACTAACAACACCTACAAGCCGGAAAACGAAAGAGTGCAGCCTGATGGTGGCATGCATTAACCCTACAGAAAACCATCGCTTGTGCGTCACGGACACTACAAATGGTATGTGCCAATGTGTCGGTCATACCAGTGACTAAAACTAACTAAAAATATAGTAATCAGGTTAAAAGTACTATAAATTGTTTGCTGCAAATGCCACGGAAATAAATACGTATGGTGTCGTAACGTTAGAACTATATTTAGGCTACGACACAGTTTTAAATGGCATTCTATTACGTGACGTGTAAACCAATAATAGGCGCGGATTTTTTTAAAACACACCGATTATTGGTAGACTTACATAACAGGAAATTAGTAGATTATGTAACTGACTTGTGCGCTGTAGGAACCATCGTAAGCTATAGTGAGCCGACAGTAAATAGCATTCAAGAATCGCATCCGTTTCGTGACTTGTTAGAGGAATTTTCATTTAAAGAAACGCGGCCGACACACAAAGTTAGGCATCACATAGATACCACAGGACCGCCGGTCCATGCCAAGCCGCGACCCTTACCGCCGGAAAAGTACCAAAAGGTTAGGGACGAATTTCGTTATATGCAGGAATTCGGTATTTGTAGACCATCCAGGAGCCAGTGGGCTAGTCCTCTACACGTCGTACAAAAGAAAAATGGCCAGATACGGCCCTGCGGAGATTATCGTAGGCTTAATGCAGTGACGAAACCGGATCGGTATCCGGTACCGAGGCTCCAGGACTTTAGTTTTGGGTTGACAGGTAAGGCAATATACACACGCCTTGATATTAATAGAGCTTAACATTTTATTGAGGTTGCACCAGAGGACATCGAGAAAACAGCCATCACCACCCCTTTTGGTTTGTATGAGTTTCCGCGGATGATGTTCGGTCAGAGAAATGCAGCTCAAACCTTCCAGAGATTTATGGACAGCACGGTTCTGCATGAAATCGAAAACATTGTTGAAATAGGTAATGAATACGAGTCGTCACTTTTTTGTTACATTGATGAAGTCATCATAGCGTCGCGAAATGACGTCATTCACTGAGAACATGTCTGAAAAGTATTTGAGCGATTCCAAAGTATCGGGTTGACCATAAATCTAAGTAAGAGTTTGTTTGGAGTGAGCGAAGTTGATTTTTTAGGATACAAGGTTACTCAGTCAGGAATAAGCCTTTGCCCGACAAGGTCAAGGCATCATGGATTATCCAAAGCCGCAGACAGTCGAAGAGATAAGACGTTTTTTAGGCATGGTAAATTTCTACAGGTCACACTTACCCAAAGCAGCTGAATGTCATATGAATCTAAACAAATTTTTACATAACTCAAAAAAGAAGGACAAGAAAATTAAATGGGACATTGAAGCCGACACCTATTAAACACCGTAACATTATCACATCCTGTGCCGGACGCGCAATTATCATTGATCACCGATGCCTCGAACACCTGCGTAGGCGCAGTACTGCAACAAAAAGTCAACGGCATTTGGAAGCCGCTCGGGTATTTCTCAAAAAAAAAGTATCAGATGCTCAACAAAAATACAGTAAGAATACAAATACAGTTCACAACAGAATTCATTCTGAACGAGTTTTCCGAAAACTTTTGAAAGGAAAACTAGGTAAAGAATGCTGTGTCCCAAAAATTTTAACATACTTCTATATATGATAGATATATGAATGATTCGCCAGCAATATCAAACCATAAACACTTAATTATTAAATTAATAATCGAAACTTGTTTGATTCTTAGATTGAAGTATGAAGCAAAATTGCAAAATACCTCTAAGGAGAGCTTACGACATTTTTACAATAAATTAGTTATTTTTGGTGGAAAATAAACATCACAAACTTTTTGTTTGTAGTTTTATTTTTATGCCCTCAAACAAAAATATTCATTTTATGACACGGTCATAGCGCTCTGTATCGATAATTGAAGTTGATGCATGGCGCCGCACTATTCGTCTCGCACACATGCACATTTCACTCACAACGGTACATTTCGTTTTTGGTCACACCGTAATCACTCCATCGCCAATCTAATGTATACTATATCTATGGCTGTGGCCCATAGACATTTATGTACATTTATCTTCGATTAAGAATCAAAATGCAGACGCGTTGTCACCCCTGAGGACTAAGATGGAATGCCTTGTTTGCAGTAATCGTTTCCAGTAAAAAGAGTCTCCGGTTCTCTACACTCATAATATGAAACACAACAACATTAAGCTGCTATTTTACACTGGAATTCTGTGCGAGTTAAAAGGAGTTGTTACTTCTAGGTATTATTCGGGTATAACTTCATTTTTATGAACCGATTTAGATGATTTTTATTTTATTAAATTGGTTTTATTAAACTTCAGGGGTGAAAAAATACTCATTATATTATAAATAAGACTTACTTCAAATACTAAAAAGAAGAAAATAATTTTCACATACCAGTCCGTTCCGTCTGGGTAAGCACCTCTCTCTCACCTTTTTCTACCGCCCGTATAATTATAGGTTGTGAGGCATTCCATCTTAATCCTCAGAGGTGACACATCTCTAGTTTTCTTTATTTAAACTTGGCTGCAGGTATCCATCAACTGCTATAGCCAACTTAAAACAATATGTGGTCGTAAACGCGGTTGCTGATCATGAGGTCCCGGGTTCGAATCCCCGGTTGGGCCGAGAATCAGTTTTGCGTTTTTCTGTCAAGAAAACCTCTAATAGCAGCCCGAAGTCAGGAATTTGGCGGTGTTTCACCCCCGTGGAAAGCACGTAAAGCCGTTGTTCCTGCGCCTGATCTCTCTCCGATCGTGTCGGTTTATCGTCCCATCGGACTATGAGAGTGAGGGAGTAGAGAATGCACCTGTGCTTGATAATCCTGTCCTGCGCAGATGGCTAGTCTCCGTTGAGGCTGGCCATGGTGACAAAAATTCGGTCTGGAAGACATTATTTTTTATTATTTATAAAAACAGAAAAGCCTTACAGTTTCTACAAAGTTTTTATAAATATATTTCACAATAAAGAAACGTTTTTGAGTTGCAAATATCATAAGAATAAATTTGCAAATTGATATGAGGTTGGCACAATGACGTAAAAGTCTTTGCCCGTTACTTAAAGACTATTTACGAGAGTAGTGTGTAAACGGTTTGGTACGGCGCCAGAACTCACAATTACGGAAACATGTGAAATTCTGTTGAAACCTACATCTTATTATTATATTTACAATCTATGGAAAATTCCAGAAAAAATTTAAGGCTTCCGAGAAATGGCTAGTATTTACCAGCAGCGGTAACGAGTAACGACGAGCAGCGTCAAGCGTGATCAGGATGTTGCCTACACAGATCAAGACAGAAAGAAAACAAGCCCTAATACCTAGTTCATTTGGATCATAATAGCTCCTCTGCCGTGAGGTGATAGCGTAAGTATCCATTTTTTAAAGAATATTATTTTATAGAATAAGGTTGACAAACGAGCACGCAGTCCACCTGATGGTAAGTGGATACTGTGGCTCATAGAAATCTACATCTATCCTCGATTAAGAATCAAAATGCAGATGCGTTGTCACCCCTGAGGACTAAAATAGAACGCCTCGTATACAGTAAAAGATTCTCCGGCTCTCTACACTCACCATACGAAACATATCAGTATTAAGGTGCTATTTTACTCTGATATTCTATAAGAATATGGTGCGTGGTAGCTGTACCACGTAATTCTTCAACATGATATGTCTTAGCACCATTTTCTGAAGCTCTTATGCGGAAATTATTTTATTATTTTTAGTTCATTGAAGTCAGCTTTTACTTTTTGATAAAAGTTAGACGTTTTTCAAATAGGCACCCATCGCGCCAGTCATCAATGTTGCCTCTTTACACCTTTGAACCTTTGATCGTCTTTTTATGGTTCCGATTTTGTTCTAATTTGTCAACATAAATTTTAGATTTTTTTACCAATATAGAACTTTAATGTAAAACAATCCCCTGGCCGCTCATAACTGTTTGAATTTCGAATGTTATATTTTTAAAGCATGCGAAACTCATATGAGTTTTGGCGGGAACTTGACCGGTGGCGGTTTGCTGCTCCTGTATTATTGTTTAAATAATGGTTTAAAAGAGAATACGTAAAAGTGGTGCAATTTTGTATATTAAATGACTGCATGTGAGCTATTAATGAAAATGATGAAACGAGTGCTCCGATGGTAATGTGAATCTCAAGATAAGGTTTCTATTCTATATATTGGGATGCTATCGTCACCGACTGTGCTGGCTCGAACTGCCGTTAAAATCTCCCAAAAAGTTCACAATGTGACGCATCAACATTTTGTGACGAAGTTTTGAAACAAATTATTATAAAGGACAATTTCTTAATTTACTTGATATTGGAAAAAGTACAACTGTACGAGTCCATTACCAAAGAAAGAAAAGAAAATCATATATTCATTAAAATATTTTGGCGGAAATTCGCGAGCTAATTGTTTTTATCACAAATTGAAGTTTGTCATCTGTAGCAAAAATGGAATTAATGCGAAAAGAATTTACAGCGATAATTTTTTATGATTTTAAAAGTTCACTCTTTTCGCAAGATTGTGAAATCGAAAAATCGAAATACTCGTCTTCATTTTATCTTTTGCGGGGAAAGCAATCCATTTGAGCACCGTAAGTCTCCATGATGAAATTTGTGATCGTCGACCCTCAACTAAGATAACTAATGAAAATGTCGCTACTGTCAGACTACTAATTGAAGAAAACCGGCGCATCACCTATGATTCATTTCATTTATGAAAATTCAAAAAAAAAACATTAATATTTAAGAGTTAGAAAACTTTTTTGCCACCGGATTCCTTCTGAACTCATATGGCACGATAACAGACTCGAGTTAATTGGTCTAAAAAAATGTTGTTAAACTATGATAACAGACGTTCAAGAGATGAAACATGGATATATTGTTACATTCCGGAAAGAAAGCAACAGTCTTCTGTAGGGGTGTTTCAAGGCACAGCAAACGAACAAAATGTCTGCCTACATTTAACACTGCACTACTCGCAAGAAGCGAGCGCAAAAATATTATATGGTTTTTTCTTCTCCCATACCGATCCTTACTGCACGAACCCACTTGATGAGCAAACAATAGTTAATGCTGAGTGTACAGTGTCTTAGAAAAAGATAGGGAAAAACGAGCAAGAAGTCGCATCCTAATGCACCATCACCGCGAACAAGACAAATTAATTTTTGGCTTCTGAAAGGTGACCCATCCCGCACACAGTCTAGACCTCGCACCATACGATTTCTTTATTTTGCCAAAAATCAAATATTTCATGAGAGGTTTGACATTTGCCATGATAACTTTTAACCAGCACTTGATAAACATGCACTCACGCCAATAGTCCTTATGTTTTCAATAACAAGTGGTAAAATTTAAATTTTTGTACAACCGACTTCAATAAAAATAATTTATTGTTGATTTTTTTAAAACCGCTCGACCGATTTCGAAAAAATGTAAATGGGACCACCTGGGAAGTATACCCTTCGAAACAAAAAAAAATTCCAAATCGGTTCAGGCGTCTTCGAGTAATCGGTGAACAAACATAAAAGATACCGACGAATTGAGAACCTCCTCCTTTTTTGAAGTTAGTTGAAAATGGTTTAAACAAATGGAAAAGTGTTTTAAATTGAAAACTTTCAAAATCATTAAAAATATTAGTTAACATATAAATTTTTTTATTTATTAGTTTCGCAAAACTTATACTGAGACCGTATTTCATAATTTACAATCATTTTGTAATATATATTTGTACAAGACTCAATTGATGTTTTGTTTACATATCATCTAGAATAGCGCCTGTCTATATAAACGTAATTCTAAAGTTTACTTTGTTGTTGATGAAAGTCGTTTATATATTTATTTAATACTAACGATCCGCCCCAGCTTCGCACGGGTGATTTCTGGATCTCGACAACAGCGCCAACTACTGGGTCCAAATTTCATCGAAATCTCTCGAGCGGTTTAGTCTTTTAGCGAGACTAACGGACAGTAGTAGATTTTATATATAGAGATTTATTCCATTCCCAATTACGTGAGAATACAATCCATTGCATTACAGTCCGTCATAAGTCCACTGCTGAACATAGGTCTCCCCAAGGAATTCCACAAAAACGATCTTAGCCATCTTCATCCATCAACTTCGTTCATGTCTTACCACTCACTCACTCATGTCGTCACTCTACCTATTGAAGGTTTCTACACTTCGCTTACTAATACGAAGCACCCACTGAAAACCATTATTCGTTGTGTATTAATAATAAATAAAAGTAATTAAGTGGTGCTATGGCCCATTGATAACTTAGTCTATCCTCGATTAAGAATCAAAATACAAATGCGTTGTTACCTCTCGGCTACCTTTCTATCTCGCTTTACCACTAAAAAGCTATGCGCTCGAATTATGCTGTTTTTAAGATATTCATTTCACTAAAATACTATTCGTGCGGTTAAAGAATGGGATTGAAAATGGCGTCGCCTCTATTCATCTCCCGCTCATACACTGTCGTTAACTATACCACAGCCGCCGGTAAAGACTGCAAAAATACGTATGATATATGCGTTTTCGTACGTGTTATAACTTCAGTCCAACTTTGAATCAATGATAACAAAATGCCATAAACTAAAAAAATTCACACTTGGTTTTGCTAGTTTGTAATCTCTGAGAATTCTTCATAATTAATGTTCATTTTGTTTGTTAATATTTTTGTATAAAATATTCACATGCCATTGAGACATGTGTAACCATTTTAAACTTTTCGTTTGTCTGTCTGTCCGATCTAATTTTCTGAATGGCTGAACTGATTTTAATAAAACTTAAACTTAAAACGAGAGGAGTACTAGGATTGATCTAGACTAAATTTTATCAGAAAATATTTGAGATTTTATTAATAAAATAAATGATGAATGAAGTCTAAATGACGCCACATTAATAGATCCCACCCAGGCCAAGCCAGAGGACGACGCTAGTTATTAATGTTATTTTAAAATAATGTACCTGTTCACTTGGGTACAATTCTTTTCAAATATTTTCCATTAACAGAAAATTTTAAATTAACCGAATAATATAACGTTTTAACGATATAACGTTATTAACGGGTTTTCGCTATTGGTACTGTATATGTTGACGGTACGCCGCCATTTCTGATCTCATTCTTTATCCGTACGGACTGTACTTTTCACCTGATGATAAGTGATATTGCCGCTCATAAAAACTGCAATACCAGCTTAATTGTAGGTGCGTTGCCAGTTTTATAAAGGAGAGACTCTTCTTAAAGTTAAATATCCTGTGGGAGTGTCGGTCCAGAAAAATCCGTGATAGTGTGTTCCGGTTAAGCCGATCCATTTATACTGCGAACATAAAGTCTCATTTTCATATCAATAACGAACGCATTGAGGATGAGATTTCTAACAATGTTTCATGTGGAACTCGCAGATAATGGACTTTCCCACAATTAGCCTTGCCAGTTGCTTTGAGAGTGTGTAGTGTGGGTTCCTTTATATATTATTTCGCATGTTTATCAATTGGAATTTTATCAGCCATCACCTCACCTGCGGGGAATCTCTGAAGGATCTGCTAATTTCACAAATCTCTATCCTGCTTGCGGAGAGCCCCTGCTTTCCGCTAATCGACTGAGTTATCGATATCTTAATGAGTCCTAATTAGCTGTGGCGTGAAACTCCCATATTAATTAATTATTTAACTAGCGACCCTCCCCTGCTTCGCTTGGGTGGGATTTATTATTTAGACGATGTAAATAATAATAAAATAAGTGATCTTTGATGATTGTCCTTAATCTATATCAAGGACAATTATCAAATACCATTTATTTTATCAAAGTTTTGATTTCTCAAAAAAAATCTTCAAGTTTTCCAGATAAATTAGAGTCTAAATCACTCCTAGCATTACCCTCAATCTTTTCATCAATTTTTCAATTCAATTTTCTAAAAATTAGCCCGAATAGACAGATAGACAAAGAAACAGACAGACAAAAATTCATGTCATAATGACATGCAAATTACCCTTCAGCTCAATAAAAGGCAGTCTTTTCAATATAACAGACAGACACTTCAATTGTATTTTTATGTTTACCTATATGTATGGATCAGGAAGCATTTTATAATATAAAATATTATATAATGCATAAAAGGTAAATTAATATTCTATTTCCAATTTAGAACTAATTTTAAACTTAGTTATGATTAAAATGTTTTATTTATACATAACTTGATCTATAGACCAAATATAGGTTACTTGATCCAAAGATTTGTTCAAGACAAACCCCAGTACAGTAACTATTACTAACCAAAGCACGAAGTAATCGACTTTCCGATTAGCCAAGCCGACCGGAACCCGAGCATTTGACCTGTGCAAATTGAACGGATTGTACTCTGCTTTCTATATTACACTATGATGAATAGGTTCCAACTGAATATACTATCAATTCGAAAATAAATCGCATGGATATTAAATTCCTATCTATTTATAAGCTGATATTTTATATTTGGAATGTCGTGGCGGCGTAAGAGAATCTATTATCCCAGGGAAAATAAAAAAGTAGATGAACAAAAGCATTTTCCTGATAACAAATGAAAAAACTGTGGTTGCTTTATACGCAAACTATGGCAACTATGGCAAGTCTTACGAGGCAATCTAGGAATAAGGTCTACGTTCGGCAGTAGACTTTTCATAGGCTATAATAATGATGATGGTATTAAATTGCCTATCCTTCTGCCAAGTGTGGTGATTGAGACAAATCCTTCTTACTAGGGAGAGGGCCCTGTCGAGCAGTGGCAGCGAAATTTCTAGAGTCCGTGTAAGTAGGTATCAACTTTACCTATTTCTGCTAAAAATAGCTGTTCTGGTACTATTGTGTTCTAGTCTCACGGGTATAGAGAGCCAATATAATAAGAGGCATTCCACGTTAGTCCTTAGAGGTGATAACGCATTTGTAGGTTCTCATTTTTCCAATTTTTTTGAGAAATCAAAACACTGATAAAATAAATGGTATTTAATGATTGTCCTTGATCTATGTTAAGGACAATCACCAAATATCATTTATTTATTATTATTTATAACGCCCAAGCAAAGCCGGGGATGGTCACTAGTTAAGTAATTAATTAATGTAGGAGCTTCACGCTGCAGCTAATTATTACTCATTTCCATTGGTTGATAACTCAGTCGATTAGTGGAAAGCAGAAGCTCTCCGCAAGCAGGATAAAGATTAGTGAAATTAACAGATCCTCCAGAGATTCCCCGCAGGTGAGGTAGTATGCGGGAACCCGTCACACTACACAGTCTCAAAGCAACTGGCAAGGCCAATTGTGGGAACTTCTTTAGGCCCTCTGACGTGGGCAGAACATAGCAAGAAAACCAACGGGACTTTTTTTTTTCAAAGTAAAACTCTACAATAGGAACACAGAGCTTAGCGGAGATTTCTTCATTCCAAGGTTATTATCGACCATATATTCATTTTGATATATTATAACAATCGTTTTTATACAATTTCGTTTAAAAATATATATAAACTTGGTAATTTAAAACATTGTCCCATGAATGAATTACTGATTCTGTGAAGTCGAGAAACTGGTAACACTAGCTTATGTGTGTTCCTGTTGTTTATAGAGTGTAGGTATATCATTTTTCTTAAATCTTTTTTTGTTACCGTGTTAATGTATGTTACATTAAATTTACGTAAATGTACTGAGGGGCCGAAGTTAATATATTTATTTCTTAAAAAAAATTTAATCAGTCGCATTTCACCATAGCGAAATCCCATGACACATTATATATATGTATATATATATCTATGGAAATAACTGAAATATACAAATCTAGTTGTTTGAAAACATCATGAGGAAACCTGCATGACTGAGAAATAATTTTTATAATATATATATACGTGGTAGAGCCACGCTGCAGCTATATTATTGGTATAGTTGTAGCACGAATGGGTCGGCTCGACTGGGGAAGGACCACGCCTCACAGAATACCAGCGTAAAATAGCAGCTTAATGCTGCTGTGTTCCGTGGTGAATATTGAGAACTGGGACCCTTTACAAGAACCGAGGTATTCCGTCTCAGTTCTCACGGGTGACAATGCATCTGTAATTTGATTCGTAGTCGAGGATAGATGTCGATGTATATGGGCCACAGCATCTACATACTATCAGGTGAACTGTGCTCGTTTGTCACTTTTATCTAATAAAAAATGTTTTGAAGACACGTGAATTCCACTTCAATGCGTGGTGTCGGACTTTACGTATCACATCTCAGAATCCATTATTTGATAAATTATTTAGGTTACATACTAGGTCTAGGGCTTTAAAGTTAACACTATCGGCCTGATTGTGGAAAAGGCTCTTGCGCTCTTAACAAATTGCAAATCCCGCATTCGCCGGGGCTTCTCTCGCTTATCTCGCCCAAGTGATTTATATCGCAAATCAATTCAAAGAGACCATGCTGGATTATTTGTTTGTTATTTTGGGAGAAATAGTTTAATTGAATAATTAAATACAAATACCACATTACATCCATGCCGAGTCGTGATAGGTCAGATGGTTAGTGCTCGCTGTAAATTTCAAAGTACGCGAGCAACCGGGTTCAATCCCAGCACCAATAAAATTGTTATATGTAAAGGCGTTGATTTACCACGTGTTCGGCGGTGAAGGAAAACATCGAGGAAACCTGCATGTCTGAGAAATAAGAAAAAATATTTCGAAGACATGTGAAGTCCAACATCACGCATTGGGGCGCGGCGGACACTTCTTTCCTAAAACCCTCTCAAAAATGAGGAGGCCTGTAACTTTAGCTTTTACTTTAACTGCATTATATTTTATCTATATCGATATATATAAAAAATGTCTATCTGTAATATTGAAACACGTAACTTCTATTAAGCTCGGGGTTATTTCCATACTATTGGACATAAACAACAATTTTAAAATTATTGTCTGTCTGTCCGGGCTAATCATCAGAATAGTTGAACCGATTATGATGAAGCTTTACGAATAGATAGAGAGCAATAGCATGAGGGATCTAGTATATATTTTATTCAAAAGAATTGAAGATTTTATAACGAAACAATGATCGATAAATGATCTTAAATCTATCCGTGTAGTGGCGGTGTTAGAATATCTTTTACGTGGTAGAGCCATGCTGCAGCTATATTAGTAGTATAGTTGTAGTACGAATGGGTCGGCTCGACCGGGAAGGACCACGCTCTCACAGAATACCAGCGTAAAATAGCAGCTTAACACTGCTGTGTTTCGTATGGTGAGTGTAGAGAACCGAGACCCTTTTACTGGAAAAGAGGCATTCCATCTTAGTCCTCACGGGTGACAACGCATCTGCATTTTGATTCTTTATTGAAAATAGATGTAGATGTCTGGGTCACAGCAACCACTTACCATCAGGTGGACTGTGTGCTCGTTTGTCACCCTATCCTATATAAAAAATCTACTTCCGCATATCGTCCCGTGGGTGTTGTAAGGGTGACATAAGGAAACGGAAACAGGAAATGGTCAGCAGCGTCTTCCTGATAACAACTAAAATTATAAAATACTGCGGTTACAACCCGCTTGCATAGCAGGCAACTGTGGCAAATCCTCTATGAAGCAATCTATGAGGTAGGCCTAGGTTCAGCAGTGGACTTTACAGGCTGTAATGGATAGATGGGTAGATGCATGAAATCTAAATAATGCATTAATAGATCCTATCCAGGCAAAGCCGGGGCGAGTCGCTAGTATATAATATACATAATCGTCTGATGGTCTAGACCTCTTGTTACAAAAAATAATGTGCCAGTTGTGGTACTTGCTAACATTTCGTAAAATGCGACTAATGGAATATTGGGTTTATAATTGTGTAGAGGATGGTCTAGCCACCTATCACTACTTTTAGAATTTTCCATTTAAACCCATATAATTGGTTAAACGCGGCCTGAGTAGCTCGCTGTCCCTTGACACTGCCTTCCCCTGGTATATAGGCGTGAAGCTCTAAATACATACATAGCATGTGTGTTAATACTAATACAAAACTCTATTTCTGAATCAAAATTTACAGTGGTGTCATAAGTCAGTAAAAGTTTACTTAATTCTGTTCAGAGTATACAAATTTATTACAAAATTTAGATTAAATTTCAGTCCATGATATGATCAAATTTTACACATTATTATTTAAATTTTTGGAAAGATATTTAAATTCGCTCTTTAAATATCAATTATTTGAATTGTCTTCGAAAAATTCTACAATAGTAACACACTTTCACAGTAGTAATACATTTTATGATAGATATTATGTCCATAATGTCTTCTTAAACGTATTAAATTTATTAATACTTCTATTTAATTACAATATTTGTCAATTTTGCATGCATGTACAACACTATAAGCAAGAAAAGACATAGGGGGGAGGGGGATAAATTAATAAAATTAATAAAATAAATATTATTACTGCCTTGATAGCTCTGCACTTGTATTAATTTTCGCAAGGCAAGGCAAGGCAAGGGCGATCTGAGCTAGATCCCTACTGGCAACATTATAAGTTAATGTTGATTTTAAGTGGTGATTTACCACGCTCGGCGATGAAGAAAAATATTTTATGTCATTTTCGAGACTATAATCATATAGTGTGAAATAAGAAACGTCTCTTTACCAGTAAAAAGGGTATCCGGTTACACTAACTTGGTCTCAAAAAAAATCACTGTTGTGTGCTATTTTTAGCTAAATGGAGACCAATTTCCGACACCGCAGTATAATTACACTCCTAGCACTAAATACAAAAATAGGTATATTAGTTATATGCCTATATAAGCGTATATAATAATACGTATGTTTTTTTATAGAATAAGGGTGAGAAACGAGTATACAGTCCACCTGATGGTAAGTGGTTGGGTGGTGCACTTACCATCAGGTGGACTGTGTGCTCGTTTATCACACTATCCCATTAAAAAAAAAGTGGATGCTGTGGCCGATAGACATCTACATCTCGATTAAGAATAAAAATGCAGATGCGTTGTCACCCCTGAAGACATAGAATTCCTCGTTTCCAGTAAAAAGGTCTCCGGTTCTCTACACTCACCATACCAAAGACAGCAGCATTGCCGCCTACGCCGGTATTCTGTGAGAGTGCGATCCTACCTCGGTCGAGCCGACCTATTCATGCTACAACCACAACATAGCTGCAGTGTGGTTCTACCACGTTTAAAATAAATTTAATTTAATGATATTAATACTGTATTCAATGTGCTGTGTTTTGTGTCTAAATAAAGATTTGTCTATATTCTATGCTCACCATACAAAACACAACAGCATTATGTCAATATTTTAAGCTGGTATTCCATTAAGGTGTGTTGGTCATGTAAGGTGTCAAGCCGACCCATCTACCACGCTTACTCTAGATATATAGAAACTACTTTTTTGTATTTGTTTAAACGAAACTTCTGCTGTCAATGCTAATGAAGTAATCAACTTAAGTAGAAAAGGGTACAGGTAGGATTTTCATACCACCAATTTTGCAGACACGCAAGACCGTGGTTAGCTCAAGGTGTTGGCCATAGTGAGAGTAACTTTGGTCGATGTCGAGACGAAGAGTTTTCAATGAAAAAGCGATGATCGGTGATCGACTCCAAACAGACCAAGCTCTCATAGAATGTCAGATTAAAATATCATCATAATATTGATGCATTTCGTATGATGTGAGAGCCGTAGCTCAGGGGCTAAGAGCTCTCTGTAAATTTAATAGTGCGCGAGCAACCCGGGTTCGATCCCCGCCGGCACCAAAGAAATTGTTAGTTGTAATTTTAAGTGCTGATTTACCACGTGTTCAGCGGTGAAAGAAAACATCGTGAGGAAACCTGCATGTCTGAGAAATAAGAAAAAAATATTTCGAAGACATGTGAAGTTCGACAACACGCAATGGGGCAGCGCGGCAGACATTTCCTTGCCCTCAAACCCTCTCAGAAAGGAGAGGAGGCTTGTGCCTAGCAGTGGAACGTATATAGGCTGTAACTTTAACTTTAACTTTCTGAGGGGCTTGAGGTTATTTTCCGAAACAAATCAAGAGTTGGGCAGCAGCGACTTCCTAATAACGATTAAAATAAAAAAACTGCGCTTGCCAACCCGCTTGCCAAGCGTGGCAACTATGGCAAATATCCCCCCTATGAGTCAACCTTTGGGGGAGGCCCATGTTCAGTAGTGGACTTTGATAGGCTAGAACGGTAACACTCTCCATACGAAACACAGCTGCATTAAGCTGCTATTTCGCGCTAGTATTCGGTGAGAGCGTGGTCTTTCCCCGGTTGAGCCGACCCAGCTTTATAACACTTAAAGTTATAAAGCTGCAGATGCATTATGGCTGCAGCACGAATGGGTCGTGAATGTGATCGGTGAACTTATAGTTCTTTCAGAGACATCACCGAGACTGCAGTAAGAAAGGACACACCAAAAGTATTTACAAAAAGTTTTTTTTTTTAATTTAAATTTATGTTTACTCTGTGGTCATGGTTATTTCTGTAAGATGTGTTGTCAAATAAGTTTATTTCATTCGACATTGTGTAAACGGCCTGGCGTTGTGCCAGCATTGAAGAATTACGATCTAAGCGGGGAAACACGTTTGAAATCTACAACTAATTATTATGGCGTAAGTTGTTTTCAAAATAAATTATCTTTTTTATATAATAAAGGTCACAAATAAGAGCACAGTTCACTAGCATGATCTAGGTATCTATCGACGATTAAGAATCGAAATGTAGCTGCGTTGTCCTACCTGACGACTTAGATAGAGTACTTTATTATCAATGAAAAGGGTCTTTAATTATCAACACAAGTGATAAGAATTTTTTTAATCATCCATAGTTTTTTAAATTTATAATAGCCATCGATATATATGTACTACGCACTAGATTTGGCATTCGGAACATTCACTATGTTCAAATGAACTGTACTGCAATCCGTACAACTTTAGTGTCATTTAGTGTGGCCACAGACTAATATGATGCTTACGCATAGTGTGGCTTCAATATTCATAGAGTGTGGAGCTGCACTAATAATACGAGATTTCAAATTAAAGTTTAATTAAACCTGAACGTAAATAATAATTCAGTAGTCAAATGAATAAATAGGTAATAATATTACAATATAAAAATAAATTTCTTCATTTAAATACCTACCTAATCTATTATGACAAAAACTGACCGCGCAGGCGCAACGCGCTTATATCAACTGCGCATGCGCGACTCTACTACCTCCCGCGCATGCACGAAAACGAAAACAGAGTAGTGCACATTTTTTGTTTGGAATAGCTTCTCTAGTACGTAGTACATATAACTCAATGATAATAGCATTGTATTTTGGTTCCATTGCTGTCCTTCCATTGTTGTTTAGATTTTTGTATAGTCTAGTCTCGTGTTTATTGTTAATTTTTTATTTTTTATTTGTCGTTATGTTTTATTTATAATATACATAGATTACATTAATACCATCAAGTCCATAGTTCGAACTACTCGAAAGAGACGAAACGGGCCACACTGAAAAACTGTGATTCGCCACGGCTGAGTGCGACCCCTTTTCGACACGTTCGGCAACGTCTATACATTTTATTATTAGTAATAACCTTAAAATAAGAAAACAATTATGTTCAATATAGCGTTGTGATTGTGTGACGAAATAAATATTTTCTTTCGTTCATTCAAATTATAGAATCCTACCCCAAATAATCCCGTGGGTGTCGCAAGAGGCGACAGAGGTAACCTAAAACAGGAGATGGGCAGCAGAATATTTTTGAAAACAGCTTAAAATAATAATAAACTGCCGTTGCTAACGAGAAGGAGGTTGCAGGTGCACAATGTCCCCGAAAATATACAGAAATAGAAAGAACCCAAGACCTAACTTTTGAATTCTTAAAAAAAAAAAAAACATATTTACTAAACTAGTAATCTAACATGTAAAAGGCAATCTTGTCTTCAAAGAGCCTCACAGAAACGGTATCGTAAAAAAGATTTATAGAGTAACAAATTTAGCATTAGTAAGTTTTATCTTTGTTGTACTTTTCTTAACAAATACAGAGGCTGTCTTTCTTTAAATAAAGTACATTTTTAAATTGTTTAGCTTTTTACATTTTTACTATTCGAAAAGCTGTATTTCAGGTTCTATAATGTATTTTGATTTGTTTTATTTTAATTCAAATGGTACAATAACAATAATAATGTCATCCAGACTGAATTAGGGTCAACGGAGAGTAGCCATCTACGCAGGACAGGATTATAGTGCCCAAGTGTATGCGCAAGCACAGCTACACTCTCATAGTTCAATAGTACGGTACACCGACACGACCGGAGAGAGATTAGGATCGCAGGACCAAAGGCATTACGTGTTTCTCCGGGCAGCTATTGAGAAATTCTTGACAGAAAAACACATTTACTGAATTTTTTGACCCAACCCTGGATTCAAACCGGAACCTCACGATAAGCAGACGCGTTTACGACCACTAGACCAACGAGCCACTATAATAACAGTAATAGTACAATATAAATATCTAGACACAATAGACACACTGTATGCACCGTTACCGTTACCGCCTATTAAAGTCCACTGCTGAACATAGGCCTCCACATAGATTGCCTCATAGGTGGATATTTGCCATAGTTGTAATGTTACTGTTGATTTAATAATTTCACCTCTCAGTGTGTCATGTGCTCCTAGTACATTATCTTCTATACATCCATCTATTACAGCCTATTAAAGTCCACACTGCTGAACATAGGGGTCCCCCATATGTTGTCTCATAGGGGGGATATTTGCCATAGTTGCCACGCATGGCATGCGGGTTGGCAACCGCACTTTTTTTTTTTAGTGGTTATTAAAAAGACGCTGCTGCCCATCTCCTGATTTTTTTCCCTCTGTCTTACGACACCCACGGGATGATATGGGGTGGTGGATATTCTTACACTGAAAATAAACGGTGACAGCACCATCAGGATGTTATTGCGCCACCCACTTACCTTTACTATTATTTTAGCATGTTTTTTTTCCGCGTCTATTAGTGATCGTGGAATTTTTGAACGATATTACCGATCAAGGTCATATTCATATAATATATTTATTTGTCGAGACGATGGTTCATAGCTGTGCTAGGATCCGATTGTTGGCACTTTGGTCAACATATCAACAAATTATATAATACTCCGATGACCCTTTGTCCTTTAAAAAAGTCTTTAAATTCGCAATTGAAATTATTGAGGGTCACTTATCGGGACAAAAACTATTCTATCTCTCAAGTTCGATGACAAACAAAGTGTCACGTAATTTTTATATATAAAGATTTATGGACCAAAATGACTTGTATTCAAAATAATGTTATAAATAATAAAACAAAATGTTGTTTTGAAGAAAATCATGTGCCTAGAGGGTGGCAAAGCCCTATTTGGTCTAGTTGTTAATAACATTTTTACTTAATTAATACGTAGTAGAGCCACGCTGTAGCTATGTTGTAGTTTGTAGTGCGAATTTGTCGGCTCAGCCGGGGAAGGACTACGCTCTTACTGTATACCAGCGTAAAATAGCAGCTTAATACTGCTGTGTTCGTATGGTGAGCGTAGAGAACCGGAGACACTTTTAGCTGGAAACGAAACATTCCATATTAATCGAGGATAAATGTCTATGGGACACAGCATTCACTTACAATCAGGTAGACTGTGTGCTAGTTTGTCACCTTTATTCTATAAAAAGGTGACGCATGAAGTTATCGTATTATTCTACATCTATTATTTGCCTAAAGAAATATAACTTTGAGAATACTCCTTCTCTTTGAACGATAGATTTTAAATTGCATATTCACACAATGAGTCTCCACTAGCATTATTGTGTGCATTATCTAATGTCTATCTGTTGTTTGCTTAATGTACGTCCGGCGTTGAAAGGTTGCGTGTTTCAAATTTAGATTTATAACGTGATCCATTAATACAACATTCGATTGAAGACAAAAATAGGATAATATTATTTTGCTTTACGTATTTTATTTGCGTGTATTCACGTTGAAAACATATATACATACAAATAAAAATGCCAGAAACATGTCATTTCGGTGACACTAGGATTTTCTCCTGAATTGTAGAGGCAGTTTAAAAACTAAATTGGACAAAGACAACATCCAGACCCGGAACAATTATGTAGACCATACAAATACTTGTTCCGTGCGGTATTCGAACCCGTGACCCACAGCGCCGCAACTCAAGCTAAACCACTACGCCACGGAGCTGTCATGTCTGTGTTTTTAATGGAAGCTCGCTTCAAGATGTAGCCAACCTTGTCTGTGACTCCTCTAACATATGGCAGTACAGCAGGCACCGCTCGACTGTGGCCGGCTTCATTTTGACCAAATTACATCGGCTAAAAGTGGTTTCGATCAAGAATGTTAGTCAAAACTACTTTTGACTTATATTTTTGAATTGCTGAAAAGTTAAATTTCTTCAATATTATATTTTATATCATTATAATGTACGCGGCTTTAGGGCGGCCCAGCCGCACCTTAACCTACTGTCACTGATATTGCGAGTTTTGACCGATAGTCTGAACTTTAAATGAGGCCAAAACTGTTTATGACTAAGGGCATCGGTTAAAACCATTTCTGCCTGATTTTTGCAGTCAAAGTGGTTTTGACCGGTTATGAGTTTTGACTGTGACATAATATACGTAATTATGCCGATATATATATCGTCGGCAGCAGTGGCGGATTATCTTTAAAGCAAACTAGGCACGTGCCTAGGGGCGCAATGTTACAAATGGGCGCGTGTGGAAGTTTTTAAACGGAAAAAATGTACCTACTTACTTCCAAAAAAAAATCATACTTTCTATAGAGTTGTAAAGCTTCCTACATTGCCCTCGCTTTCTCATCACATTTTTCATTCACTTCCACCTGTTAGGGGTACACGTGTCTTAATTATTTGGCAACGAAACTATATTATAAATAATGATATAATAAGTTTATATGCAAAATAAGCAGTAATTTATAATATATGGCCGCCAGAGGTCGCCGAAGTGTTAGCCTAGGGCGCTGTCGACAATTAATCCGCCTCTAGTCGTCAGGTTGTATGATTCATCACTATACAAACAGCGTAGTCTGTTTGCAAAACGCTTGCTGGTGAAATGTAGGAGGAAAATTTATATGTCGTCGTCCGATCGTAGAAATGGGCAGATCATGATGTGCCTGGGCATTTCATGATCCGCTGCCATTTCATGATTTGGTCGATGATTTATCCGCCGCTGCACTTTGTGCCTAATGAATATAATATAAATGTACACGGCCTTGGGGTGGCCCAAGAGCCCCAGCCGTACTTAACCTACTGTCGCTAATATTACTATTTTAATTAAGTATTTATAATAAAGAGCCGTGATAGCTCAGATGGTAGAACGCTCGCTGTAAGTTTCATAGTACGCGAGCAACCCGGGTTCGATCCCCGCCAGCACCAATGAAATTGTTAATTGCAATTTTAAGTGCTAATTTACCACGTGCTCGGCGGTGAAGGAAAACATCGTGAGCAAACCTGCATGTCTGAGAAATAAGAAAAAAATATATTTCAACGACATGTGAAGTTCGCCAACACGCATTGGGGCAGCGCGGCGGACTTTTTCTTGCCCTAAAACCCTCTCAAAAATGAGAGGAGGCCTGTGCCCAGCAGTGGGACGTATATAGGCTGTAACTTTAACTTTTTAACTTTAATAAATTAACAGAAGTCAAAGTTATAAATTATCGGCAAACATGAAATGGCAACGTATTATGAAATGCCCAGTCAGATTACGATCTAACGGTCGGACTACGCCATGGAATATTACAGAATGACGAGGCACTTTATAATTTGCCTTCGGTATTTCAAGCCAGCAGTGTTTACAAACAGACGACGTCGTTTGTTTATTGACGAATCATACAATCTGCCGACGAAATATACACAAACACTTATAATATCTACTTAAATATAATGTTGCCATCAAATAAATATTTTAGTCTCTACGTTCGTTTAAAAATAAAAAGAGACTCCACAAGTAAATACCTTTACCACGGTAGTAAATTGTAAGAATTAAATATATATATACGCCAAACATGGTTTGCCAGCCTTAGAAAGAGCGTTGTGAGTAATAAATCCTCGTTAGGCTACATGCACGTCCACCGCGGCGTGCTCTCAGCGTAATCAGAGCCATCCTAGAAACAGTATATTGGTGTCGATGGACGCCATTCTTTTAAATCCTTTTCTATATCGTTTTTTCCTTTTATTTTTCCTGTAACTTTTTATAGGATAAAGTGACATGTAAACTTACGGATGACTTACATACAGTGGCACTAAATGGTTTTACATTACAGACAGATACTTCAAATTAATCTAAATGTATAGATTAAAGTAAGTTACACAACATTGAATTAAACTTTTTTAATTCTACAATATATATTTATCATTGTAACTTTATCAGTTAAAATGTTATAAACAATTTTCATAGTTAAAGTATAATATTCAATTTAATTCAATCAATTTACCAATATTCTTTGGTAAACTGAAAAATGTCTTCCATCAAGAACTTGACAAAGTTTGAAATTCCAACGCCGACTTGTCCGTTACGAAGTTAAGCATCCGACCGCCGGCTCGCGCTTTATTTTTAATTATAAAAGTATACCTACGAAGTTCATCTCCAGCCAAGTTTTAATAACGTCCTCTCTTCTGTTCCGTGAAACTTTTATTTCTTTTCCGTTACAAATAATAGAATTATTATGTTAGTGTTTCTGCAGGTATTGTTTCTATTTAACAGTAAATTAAATTAAAAAAATATCTTTGTTATAATATTAATAATAATAATGATTTCATATATTTACGCGAACACTATTCATTAAATGACACTAATTTTACAGATTTTATCGCGTTTAATTTAACATTTTAAATCCTGACGTTTCGAGTGCTTTACAGCACCCATGGTCATGGGGGGGACTGAGGTGTTTGACGTCCCGATGTTATAGTCCACTAACTTCGGCTTTTGAATAATATTTTTAGTCTGATCTATGCAGAATCAGCTTAGAGTATCTTGAAGTCTTGCAGTGGTATGCTTGGGTTTGGATATAATTTTATTAATTATAGGATCTCAAGCAGATGGTAGCACTCATCCATCTTCTCTATTGAAATTAGGGTGTTTTTTATTCCTACCGATTCCTACCAAGGATGATTCACGAGGCTATTGAAATTAAAAACAGCCAAATTTCAATAGAGAAGATGGATGGGGGCTACCATCTGCTTGGGATCCTATAATAAATAATAATATTTTTTTATATAGAATATGGGTGATAAACCAGCACACAGTCCACCTGATAGCAAGTGGATGCTGTGGTCCATAGACGTCTACATTAGCTTCCAATAGCTTGACTCGTATTTCTACCAATCAATTCAAAAATCTTGAGCTATAAACGAACAACAAAAATGTTGAAACGAACTACTTCTTTGCGTGACAATGCGCATTATATTTTATTATATCTATTTATGCTAAAAGAAACTGAGGCGAAACAACTATGTTGTTTCAAACTATGTTGGCTAAATGATTAATAATATTGAGAATTCTGTACGGAGGTACGGTAAATACCTTTATTGTTTAACTTTTACTTTCCTAACTTTCAGGGTTACCAAAGTTATGAAATTTTACTTATTTTATGACTCTTAATGATGCTCTATAAACATTTTTGTACTGCTTTATGTTTCTGAAAATGGATCTTTTCAGTTTCCGATTTTTGTTTGGACTGAGCAACATTATTATAAGTACTAAACTACAATTTTTTTAATAATCTCTGTCGGACCGAATTTTGGTCACGCCGTTGTCATCGCAGACTAAACATTAGGGCGACAGGATCATAGTGCTATGCGCCAGTGCAAGTGGACTCCCTAATCCTTCATAGTCATAAACATCGACTAAAGTTTTTTAATGTCCAACGATTATCTTTGAGGAGACAATTTGCCGAACAATTTTTTTGCACAAGATTTTACATTCTCATATAGATTGTTACTAAGACTAATTAACTTCAATTCCGGTATACGACAACGTGTTCAAAGAATATTTAGGTTAGACATACACAAGAATAACACTTCCTTTTTCAACCCTGTTGTCAAAATGTGCCGTGATTACGACGAGATTAATCGTAGTATACGTAACGTACATCTAGATATATTTGATAGTAGCCTTGTTAGATTTAAACCAAATTTACGTGTTTCTCTTCATTTTTTATGTATTTTTTTTATCTTGTTTATTTTTGTTATTCTACTGCAGTTATATTATTATACTGTGTACACTTTTTTACAAGCTTTTATTTAACTTGCAATGTAACATGGAAAATATGAATAACTGTTATGAGACTGATATAGTGTCTAAATTTAACAATTTTATCACTTAAAAACTCCCTACAAAGTATATCAAATAAATATGAATCGGCTCAGAATGATAAAAAAAACACATATTGGCCATGAATGATCTGGTAAAGTCATGTAAGTATAATGAGGAGCGCTTTGACTCCTTAATTAAAGATCAGAATGAGCATCAGCGCTCCATACCAGGTTCATCGGGGACAATATGTGTAAAAAATAATGATAACAGTAAGGACTCATTATTTTCACCTACACTCTATGACAGTACTATAACAAAGAATATTAACTTAAAAAGTAATTTAAATATTAATAAAAATAAAGTTACTCGTATTATGTATTGTGATGACATAGGCAAAAATTTGGGCACAATGTTAAATAACTGTTTAAAAGGACATCAGGTTAGTAATTGTTGTATGCCTGGAGCATCCTTTAGTCATATAATGAATAAAGTTTTAACTAGTAAGTTTTGCCTAATAGCATTAATAATTCTTGTTGGGAGAAGAGGCAATGTAAACAAAACTCAATTATTAAAATATATTGATCATCTAAATACTTTAAATGTACATAAAATTATCTTGTTTACATTACCTTACATACAGGGTTGGCCACAGGAAAATAAAATAAGATACAATTTAAATTTATTAATGAATAACTTTTCATTTAATAACAATATAAACTTGACATCTAATTGTTATAATTACAATAATATAATTAATTTAATAGACATAAATAATTTAATTAAGAAATTTTTGACTAGAGATAGGTATTACATATCCAAATATATTTAAGACAGATAGAAATGTGCTATCTTATTGTTTATATATTAACTCAGCCAAGGACTTGGCTACACCGACATCTGCTTCTTTGAGCAGTGTAATGACTTAATATGTAATTGGAATCAGTTCCAAGTAATTTAAATTAGAAAATGAGACAATAGAGGTAATCTCTAGTTATAATAATTTAAATAATTTAGAATGTAGCTACAAAACCTTCATTGTATGACTCACAGAGTGATAATAAAATTGTTTACACCTGGTGCATCAGAATATACAAGGCATGATAGGCAAGAGCTAGAAATTGAATTGTTCTTAAATAGCAACAATATTCATATTTTATGTATTACTGAACATTGGTTAAAAGCTTATAACATAATGTTTAATTTCAGTAATCACCAGGTGGTCAGTTCTTTCAATAGAGAAACGGTTTAAGAGGTGGCTCGTTAATATTAGCTAGTAAATTATTATATAATAAGTTTATATGCAAAATAAGCAGTAATTTATAATATATGGCCGCCAGAGGTCGCCGATGAAGTGTTAGCCTAGGGCGCTGTCGACAATTAATCCGCCTCTAGTCGGCAGGTTGTATGATTCATCACTATACAAACGGCGTAGTCTGTTTGCAAAACGCTTGCTGGTGAAATGTAGGAGGAAAATTTATATGTCGTCGTCCGATCGTAGAAATGGGCAGATCATGATGTGCCTGGGCATTTCATGATCCGCTGCCATTTCATGATTTGGTCGATGATTTATCCGCCATTGCACTTTGTGCCTAATGAATATAATATGTAAATGTACACGGCCTTGGGGTGGCCCAAGAGCCCCAGCCGTACCTTAACCTACTGTCGCTAATATTACTATTTTAATTAAGTATTTATAATAAAGAGCCGTGATAGCTCAGATGGTAGAACGCTCGCTGTAAGTTTCATAGTACGCGAGCAACCCGGGTTCGATCCCCGCCAGCACCAATGAAATTGTTAATTGCAATTTTAAGTGCTAATTTACCACGTGCTCGGCGGTGAAGGAAAACATCGTGAGCAAACCTGCATGTCTGAGAAATAAGAAAAAAATATATTTCAACGACATGTGAAGTTCGCCAACACGCATTGGGGCAGCGCGGCGGACTTTTTCTTGCCCTAAAACCCTCTCAAAAATGAGAGGAGGCCTGTGCCCAGCAGTGGGACGTATATAGGCTGTAACTTTAACTTTTTAACTTTAATAAATTAACAGAAGTCAAAGTTATAAATTATCGGCAAACATGAAATGGCAACGTATTATGAAATGCCCAGTCAGATTACGATCTAACGGTCGGACTACGCCATGGAATATTACAGAATGACGAGGCACTTTATAATTTGCCTTCGGTATTTCACAAGCCAGCGAGTGTTTACAAACAGACGACGTCGTTTGTTTATTGACGAATCATACAATCTGCCGACGACATATACACAAACACTTATAATATCTACTTAAATATAATGTTGCCATCAAATAAATATTTTTAGTCTCTACGTTCGTTTAAAAAATAAAAAGAGACTCCACAAGTAAATACCTTTACCACGGTAGTAGTAAATTGTAAGAATTAAATATATATATACGCCAAATACAATAATTGTGCCTTAGAAACTCGAGCGTTTGTGAGTAATAAATCCTCGTTAGGCTACATGCACGTCCACCGCGGCGTGCTCTCAGCGTAATCAGAGCCATCCTAGAAACAGTATATTGGTGTCGATGGACGCCATTCTTTTAAATCCTTTTCTATATCGTTTTTTCCTTTTATTTTTCCTGTAACTTTTTATAGGATAAAGTGACATGTAAACTTACGGATGACTTACATACAGTGGCACTAAATGGTTTTACATTACATACAGATACTTCAAATTAATCTAAATGTATAGATTAAAGTAAGTTACAATGAATTTGATAATACTTTTACTTCTAAAACGTTCTCCTTGAACAGTCGAGGCTTTCAATGAATGGGCGACAGTAGGAGTCCATAAGAGAGACAAAGGTTATATGAACTTTACCATGAAAGGTCATATAACCTAGCGTCAATTTAGGTAATATGTTAAAAATATTTAAGGTGTGCTCCAAAGCCAAGTCTTTGCATTTGAGCAACAAAATTAAGACGGCTTCTAATAAAATTAAAATGACGTGGAGTATAATTAATAGTGAAACTAGTAAGGTCAACTCTCAATTCAAACTACCAGTTGAGTTTTAACAACAAATTAACGGAATCAGATCAGGATGTTGCAATGGTTTTTGAGAAGTATTTTACGGATATTCCGATCTTAACCACTATGTCACTGAATTCTTCTCCTGCCGTCGCCGAATCATTGCTTAAACAAAATGTAAATGCGTGTACAAAGAATTTTACATTTCATAAAATATCATCAAAAGATATTGTAAAATATTTTAAAACTATTGATGTTAAGAAAACTGCGGATCTGTGGGGCATTTTCGTTAAAGTTATTGCGTCTATAATCGATATAATCGCGCCTCAACTAGCTATTATTTTTAATACTAGTATCGAATATGGTGTGTTTCCTGATTTGTTGAAGCATAGTAAAGTAATACCTTTATTTAAATCTGGTAGTACATTAGACCCCGCCAATTTTCGACCCATTTCTGTACTGTAAAATTTTACTTAGTGTTGGCAAACACTAAGTAAAATTTTTGAAAAAATTATTCTTGATCAAATGTTAATTTTTTTAATGTTAATAGTTTACTTCATAAAAATCAATTCGGTTTCACAAGGGGTCGCTCGACAACTGATGCTGGTGTTGAGCTGATTAAATATATTTTCAATGCATGGGAGAATTCACAGGATGCTTTGGGTATATTCTGTGACCTATCCAAAGCCTTCGATTGTGTTCACCATGAAACATTAATCAGGAAACTACAATGGTGTAAGAACGTGTAAGAAGTAATGCTCTTAAATTAATTGTTTCATATTTAAGTAACAGAACTCAAAAAAGTTGTCATTAATAGTATGAGCTCTTCCGGGTCGATAGTACAAAATGGGCGTGCCTCAAGGCTCAGTTCTCGGCCCCTTTCTGTTTCTTGTATATATTAATGACTTACCTTACATAGTAGGGGATAACCATAATATATTATTGCTGATGACACTTCATTAATTTTCAAATTAAAACGACAATTATTAAAATATGACGAAGTAAATAATGCTATATCTAAATTAGTAAATTGGTTTAATGTTAATAACTTGCATTTAAATAGCAATAAAACGAAATGTATGAGTTCATGACTCCAAATGTCAGACAATTAAATACTAATGTAATTTTAAATGGGGAGGAACTGAGTCTTGTCGATACCATTTTCTTGAATAACACTAGACGCGAAGCTTCATGAGCCCCATATATATCAAGTTAGCAAGCAGACTTAGTTCTGCAGCATATGCTGTAAAAGATTAGAAATCTTACCAGTGTGGAAACAGCTAGACTTGTTTACTTTAGCTATTACCATAGCATAATGTCGTATGGTATTTTGCTATGGGGACACGCAACTGACACTGAAATTATATTTGTTTTACAGAAGAGGCCATAAGAGCAATCTATGATTTAAAACCTAAAGAGTCGCTCAGACAAAATTTAGGAAATTAATATATTAACTTTGGCCTCTCAATACATTTATGAAAATGTAATGTACGTACACAAAAATAAAAGTAGTTATACAAAAATAAGTTATGTTCATTCTGTAAATACTAGGAACAAACACAAGCTAGTAGTACCAGTTACTCGACTCACCGAGTCAGTAATTCATTCTTGGGGCGATGTATACGCTTTTACAACAATCCCAGAAAATATACAAAATTCGACCTGCTCAAAATTAAAAACTTTATTAAACATAGTTTGTATAAAAGGGTTATTATAATGTTAAGGAATTTATGGATGATAATAACCCCTGGGAATGAGGTGTTCGCTGCCAGGCTGTTTCTAATTTGTTTTGTGTGGTTAATTGTGTAATATACATGAATGTAAGCTATTTTAAAAAAGTCCCGCTGGGTTTCTTGCTGGTTCTTCCCAGGACAGAGGTTTTTTTTCAAACCAGTGGTAATTAGACAAAAGAGTGACTTTCAATAAGTATTATTTATAATCTATATTGAATAAAAAAGTTTCTGTTTCTGTTTCTGTAACTATGTTTGTTCGGGTAGAATCTTGCAACTCAATTTTCAAGCAGATATCTTCAACCGATTGGACTGAAATTTTGTATACTTGTTAAGTTTGGATGACAATGCATGGTTAGCTATATGACGTTATTCTAAATCCAACATGGCGGAACACCCAAGATGGCGGACTAATTATTTTTAATGCATTCCTACAATATGGGTATCAAATGAAAGGGCTTGCTGAGTAGAACTAGAAAAATAAAAAGACGTCACTCTAAATCTAATATGTCCGCCATATGGATTCTAAAGATGGCGGACTAAGTTTTCTATGCTTTCCTACAATATGGGTCGATATTGAGGTCGAATTGTTCGAGTCTGTAGCATCGGTTGGTAAACTTTGACTGCCAAAAGGTCTGGTAAATAGTGCCATTGGACATATACAGAAATCATATGGCCCTGCTTCCGGAGGCTTATGTCCATAGGCAGTCCAACTCGACTGGAGAAAAGAGATCATGCGCAAGACCTTTACATTCTTTCCGAGATAGGGGGGTAAAACACCGCCAGCTTCCTTACTCCGGGCTGCTAGTAAGAATTCGAACCCGAGATCACATGATCAGCAGTTGCGATCACTAGAGGAACGAGGCAGTTAGTAAAAACTTTTATACACATTTAATCCCCGATTAACTCAAAAAATTATAAATTCTGACATGCTCCAGAATAGAGTTTTTTTTTTAATATAGGATAGGGTGACAAACGAGCACACAGTCTACCTGATGGTAAGTGGTTGCTGTGACCCATAGACATTTACATCTATCCTCAATAAAGAATCAAAATGCAGATGTGTTGTCGCCCGTGAAGACTAAGATGGAATGCCTCTTTTCCAGTAAAAACGGTCTCCGGTTCTCTACACTCACCATACGAAACACAGCAGCGTTAAGCTGCTATTTTACGCTGGTATTCTGTGAGAGGGTGGTCCTTCCCCGGACGAGCTGATCCATTCGTGCTACAACTATACTACTTATATAGCTGCAGCATGGCTCTACCACGTATAGTAACTCGTTTTATTTTTAATTAATTCGCACTCCCAGAATTTCTCCTATATCGTGGCATTACCTATATGTTTATCCACGTAAACCCTATCCTGGAACATGTCAGAATTTGTAATTATTTTGGTTAATCGGGGATGATATATTCATATACCAGATAATATAGGTACCGGAAAAATTACTTGTTCCGCGGACTGCAACCCCACGGCCAATCATTTAGCCACTACGCTACTAATTCGTATTTTTTACTCTATCTTTTATATTATATCCAAAAACAGATAAAATAAAAAACCTCAAATTTCTAGTCAAACCTAATGTGAATAAATTCGAAAACATAGAAGTAATATTAAAATATTAAAAAATAAACAAACTTTTTACTATCATAAAGCTATTCGGAAAAGGAGAAGCTAGACAAAAAAAAAGTAAAGGAGAAAAGGGATGCTAATCTGAAGGGTCAGGCGGTCACAGTCTCATATTCTACGTTAGCGTAATACCGAAGTTTGTGTCAAGTTAGATACGACCAACTTGCTACCAAAGGCTAATCATTAAAGGAGACTGTATAGACTGCCGTGTGGGATCTTAAACTAGTCCTGAGTTAGTACAGTTACGTCAACTTTATGTAAAAATCCATATTTTATTTTTCAATTTGTTTTAATATAAGATTTTTTTAAACGTCACCCCTACACTAGGATTTACTCCTGTATCGTGGAGGCAGTTTACATACATAAATTTCAAAAGGAGAAACATACAAATACTTGTTTCGTGCGGGATTCGAACCCTCAGCCCTCAGCGCCGCAACTACGCCACTCTGCGCCACGGAACCATCAAAAAAACACTACAAATATTTATTTAAAAAAAGTATAAAATAGTCTTTCATATTGTGTAATATCTATATATCTATATATATTTCTCTTCAACTCGTTACTCATTGGTTATACGCTAGGGTGTACCTGTACAGGTTTGCCATCCGTCAGGTAAGCTTGAGCTGAGTAGAGGACATACACATAACGGTTATGCAACATACATGCTCCGGTTTACCTGTACAGTTCAACTGTACAAGTAAACCGGTACAACAAACATTTCTTTGATCTAAAACCGCTCAGAAATTGGAGAGTCAAACGGTATACTTAACTTTACTTTATTTCATTAGAATAGAACAGAATAATTTAGGTTCAATATAGAAACTATTTTTAATATATATTTTTTTTTGCATGGGAGAATTCAAATAACTACAAGTATTGAAAATTATCTGAATTCTCCAATGCAAAAAAAAATGCTTAATAAGCGGAACACCGGCGTCAGTTGTCGATCGACCCCTTGTAAAACCAAATTGATTTATGAGAAGCAATTTATTTATATTAAAAAAAAACTGATCTAAACTTTTTTTTAATTATTAAATCAAAAATATACAGACAGGTTATTTTAATTTTGTTTTCAATTTCGACTTGTTTTTAATATGACACTTTATTAACACTACACGGTGACTTATGGAATTTTTAAGCACACACAAATTTTGTCAAATTCTACTGAATTTGTTAAGTTGCATGGCAACTCTGGCTTTTTTAAAAGGAAGTTGAGGTCAAAGTATCCACCACGTCCATCCATTACAGCCTATAAAAGTCCACTGCTGAACATAGGCCTCCTCCATATAAGGGGATTGCCTTATAAGGGGGATTTTGCCATAGTGCCACGCTTGGCAGGCGGATTGACAACTGCAGTTTATTTTATCATTTTGAGTTGTTATCAGGAAGATGCTGCTTCTCATCCCCTACTCACGAGACGATATGGTGTAGTGGATATTCTTACACCGCCACTTTACTGTTTAGTTAGATCAAACTATATCGCAGTGTAATTACGTGTGTGGCGGCGCTGTCGTCGCGCCACAAGCGAAATACATCGAAGCCTAAATCGCGCTATCAAAGTTCCGAATTAAAAACAGTATATATACAATAGCTCCGAACTACCACTCGGAGCGTTGGCCGCTCCCCGGGCAGAACACCTTGCCCGGTGGGAGATCTCCCCTTTTCCTTCCACCCGCCACACGTGCAGCACCATCTAGATGTAGTGTAAAAGTAAGTTTGCTCCATTTGACTGTGTCATTTATTTATCTTTAAAGTTATCTTTGAATTACTTTATATTAAAATGTGGGGTAATGCACATTGTCTTACTAAATATTAGTTTACATAGCCTTTTGCCCGTGGCTCCGCTCGCGCTATATATATTTTTTGCTCTTGCAACCTCTCGTATAACATAATATAGAGTAAATTTAGATCTTTAGATTGATAATTAATAAAATCACAGCCAGATCCTTTGAGTTGTTTCAAAGTTATTTGTAGTTATAATGAAACATACGTAAAAGAAAAAAATGAAAATAAAAAATGTTTATTTGACAGAAAACAACTACAATCCATTGAAGTTTCAGTTTGTACCCACACTTGGTAATCCTGTATCGTGGATATCCATTTAATGCAGCCAGACTTCGTTGTTTTGACCTGAGTAACTTTATTAGTGGTACCTGGGCGACAGAGCTTTCTCAGCGTTAAAAAAATCTATATAAACTTGCAAAGAAAAATATCATCTAAATAAAAAAAATCGACCAAATCGTTAATTTTTTTTTACGAAACCAATTACATCTGGAAGAAGAAGAAGAAGACGAATAAACTTTATTCTGACACAGATCATTGATGCACACAACATATTTATAACAAATTTATAAATACGTGGATTTAATGGTCAAACGCATGCCAAAAGAGGACATCACTCAGCATGTTTTATGGTGAAACCATAACGTTGATTTTCAGTAATGACTGAAAATCTTGAGGAATACAGCCCCAGAATAAATTAATATAGAGGGAAATTAACTAATGCAAATTCTTCACTGGAAATTGTATCCACCAAGCGAGAAATATATGGACATGCCTGCGTGGTTGTCAGGCATGTCCACACATTTTTTTCTATACCTTTTTTATTATAATTATTCAATAAAAATATTAAAATGTTTTATTTTTTACCACAGCTTTGACCTCACTGTTAAATACTACAATTGTCACTTCAGTTTTGTAAAAAAAGTGTTGCCCATAGACCATCAAAATGCAGATGCATTATCACTCCTGAGGACTAACAATTCTATACGATAATTACATACGATTAGAGCTACCAGGAAAGCTAAAAAAAAACTTAAGAAAAGACTAGAAGAAAGAAAAAGAAGAAACTAAAGAAAGTAGAAGTGTGATTATAACCTCAACCAAAGTATTGGAAAATGTTGTCTAGTTCTCATACAGTGTACTAAAATTTATTTATTTTATTTTTTATTACTTATTGTAAAAGTTACCCCACATTAAGATATTAAGCTGTGTTGTGGATACAGTTTACATACATAAATTTCACAAGGATAAACATCCAGACCAGGAACAATTATTTGTAGGCCGTACAAATACTTGTTCCGTGCGGGATTCGTACCCGCCGCCCTCAGCGCCACAACTCATTGCTAAGCCACTGCGCCACGGAGCCGTCATATCAAAATGAATTAGAAATTAAAATCTATGAATAACCGTGACGTGAACAGTCTTACCCATTTAGTTTTTATGGTTATAATAAAATCACGGGATTTCCGTCGAAAGTCAATTATTCACGAGGCTATTGTGTATCAAACTTTTGTTAGTCGACATTGAATGTTTTCCGGGTAGGGAAGAAAGCGAGAATTCTTTCTTTTTAAAAACACATTTCTTAGTCATCTTACTGCAAAATACTATGCCGTTAGGGGCTCGTTCCTTTCCTAAGCTAGGATGACTTACGCTTAAATACGTATTTATTGTTGTTATTTTAATACCTTCTTCATTCATTTAGTTCCGTTAGCGTCGTTAGTTTAGTGGTCGTAGGTGCGGCTGCTTATCCGGTTCGAATTCCGGGTCAGGCCAAAATCAGTCTTTAGGTTTTTCTGTCAAGAAATTTTGCGTAGCAGCCTGAAGTTTTAAAAGGTAGTTCTAACCACAAAATAGAGAAAAACTGAGCTAAGTTATAATGTTATAAAGAATTTTGAATTTAATAGCACGTAAAAATCACTATTGGACTTTTATATGCTATTTTTACATACATACTCTTCGGCAAATTGTACAGAAGACAGAAAAGTACAATCTGCCACTTTGTCTTGCGTTTGTGGACTATGAGAAAGCCTTTGATTCCGTCAAAATTTGGGCGGTGCTGCAGTCCCATCAGCGGTGCCAAGTAGATTGTCGGTATATCGAAGTGCTGAAGTGTTTGTATGAAACCTAGTGCAATTACTACATCTACACTATGATTAAACATCGCACATCGATAGTGTTCATTTGGAATAATTACGTGGTAATTACATTTTTACTTAGAATCATACTGCAGCTACATTCTGATTGAAACACGGATGAGCTCGGCTCGCCCAGGAAAAGACCACACTCTCACAGAATACTAGCATAAAATATTGATTGTAGAGAACATGAGGCCCTTTTTACTGGAAATGAGGAATTCCATCTTAGTCGTCAGGTGTAACAACGCATCTAATTTTTATTCATAATAAAGAATAGATATAAAATAGTGTATATTTAGTTAAAAAAGTTGTTCATGGCGGATGTGTCATGCAAACGTTAACTGCGTATATTATATTCGTATAACTATGACAAATTAATTTTACAAGTGCTAAATACTTTCAATAGTGACAGTGAACTCTAACCACCACGTGTAAGTGAAATTATACCGTTTCAAACAACCAGTGATTATATAAATTGCTAATAAACATACCGAGTATACAACAGTCATTAATAATAGCTAAATATCATAGTTCTTAACAATAAAATAAGTTTATCGTGATATATGAGTAAAATCAAGCACCTTCAACCGACACTTCGTAGTTTACTTAAAAAACACTAAACAAATTGTGTACTAATATTAAAGAAAGACTTTGATTTTTATACTGACGGTGAATCGAAAAAATATCCGACGACAAAATTACCGGTCTAATTACAAACAGTGAGCGTTTGAAAACATACACAGCATACTACTCAAATTCGCCGATATAGCTTAATGTAGTGATGGCGTAATGGTTTCGCCGTTCGGCATCTCACTCGATTACTGAAGTGTTGACGGTTCAAAACAAGTCGGACAAACCGTATCTTTTTCATCTTCAACAAACATACAGATTTTATAACATTATCACTTTTTGGAGACAGATAACAAACGACACAAGATTGAAAACGAATACATAGAATCAGTAAAGAACTGCGACATCTATCGTAAGAAAATCCTAAAATATTTAAAATTATATATAATATTAACGTTAAACTTCTATGATGACCAAAGTCTTTCAAAAATAGCAGCCGTAAGATGTCATCACTTGTAGTTGTAATAAATGTAAAAACCTATTGAAGCTAAAATTCACTGCTATGTTTAATATGTAAAAGTATTATGAATTTGACTGTATTGGCTATTCTGAAAAACTTTATCTTAAAGGATATAGAAAGTAGAAAAAATTGGAATGTAAAGCATGCAAGCAAATGTCTACTGGGCAATCTACCTACTAGTGATCCATCCTACGTTACATTTAAAAAAAATACTCACATAGTTCAGTGGAAATATGACACCTACAACAGTGGTAGCAAAAATTGATATCGATAAATGACTCCCACATATTAACCACTCTTCACTCATCAGACGATTCCCAGGTTACACCTAGTCAAATATTATCACGGAGCTATGACTTCACAATTACTGATTCTATTACGGTGCAGGAAATGAAGGACACTATAAATAATTTACGGTCAGATCTCGCAAGTACGCAAAATGAGCTGGATAATACTATAATTGAGAACAACGACCTTCGGAGACAAATCACAAAATTAACACAAAAATAACCTACTCAAAACTCTATGTCAATCACCAATAAAGGATATCCAAATGAAACACCAAAACATAATAAAAGAGAAAAATATTCATTCTGCTCACTTCAAAGTTTTATATTCGCCAACCGCTTCTACGCCCTCAAAATTATCTGAAAGTAAAAAAATAGAAAAGGTATTTGATGCGGAGACAGCTATTATCTTAAAAGAAAGGATTTCGGAATTAGAAAACAATTAAAGAGCGCTGAAAACGAAATCAAAATTCTTAATGAAAAAATTCAAATGCTGCATAAAATATCGTCAAAAATGTAGGGTCTTCAATAAAACTTACACAAGACTCTAATACGGTAATTTCAGACATCAGAAAACAATATGATAACTGCGATAAAATATTTATCTTTTTAACAATGCATTGGGCTAGCCTCTGCTAATACGCTCAGAGCAAATACGGCCTATGAAAAATATACCATTTACTGGAAATAAAACCATATACCTTACGCCTGATGTGCTAAAAATATCCAAAATACACAAGTAGCCTCGAACGATAAAATTATAGTGTGTGTGGGAAAATGATTACGACTTGAAAATACTATCTTCACAAATATACATTAATTAACTGGTACAAGTTAAATAGTATACTAGTCTTAAGTGTGTTTAAAAATAAGTACATATATATTAACGATTTAAATAATACTTTAGAAAATATTTGTAATAAATTTGAAAACTGTCATTACGTGAATTGTATGTCCAATAACTTATATTCTATGTATGATCAATAAATTCCGTAATTGACTATATCGATTATAAGAACAAATTTCTAAGTGCCAAGCAATTAAAAAGTTTGTACTACGCTGTAATAATAAATCGATATTATTATCTGATAAATCCAGCAGCTCCAAATATAAAAGGAACAATTCCCTATTATTTTGCTCGAATGCAATCGATTATAACTGTTTCGGGGTGACTAATATTAATAATTTTGATGATATAAATACCGGGCCTAAAGGTACAATACCGTATTACTTTAAACTATTAAATAAAACCATCTTTTCGTGAATAATAATACTACAAATAAGATGTTTTAAAATATTACACCAAAATATTGCTAGTATATTACAAAACAAGGTGTATTAGTGTTAACATTGGATGAACTAGATAAGGCGGAAACTTCGATGTTATGTCTTTCAGAAACTTTCATGCTGATCATGAAAATACCTAAACATTAATAATTACGAATTAGCCAGTTCGTTCTGTAGGGATGAGTCTAGAGGCGGTACATGTATTTTAGTGAAGAAGATATTGCATATAAAAATTAAATAAGATAAATAGTTTAGCAACGCAAAAGTTATTTGAAGTTTGTGGTATTGAGATTCCTCTTTATAATTTGCTAATAATTTGTCTCTATAGGACTCCCTCTACAGACGCAATTCTGTTTTTGGACAAGTTAGACGGAATGTTACGTGAAATATGTAAACAGTAATCCCAATACTAAACTTGTAATTACTGAATTTAAATATTAATACTCTTAAACCAGGAAAAGCCAATACTTATCTTCATGATTTATGTCTTAATTACTGTCTTAAATTTCATATCAATGTACCAACTAGAAAAGAGACATGTATAGACCATATTCTAAGTAATATAGAGAATGCGTCTGCAACAGTATTGCCTTTGTTTCTATCAGACCATGACACAGCTCAGTTATTAAGCTTCCAGGTTCAACAAAATAAATCAATAAATAAGATATGTTTTAAATACAAAAGGGATTATAATTTAAGTAATGTTCGAAAATTCAAGGAATGTCTAAATAATCTATCATGGTGTGAAACATATTTAGAAACTGACTTGAACATTGCATTTAATAATTTTATGATTTATTTTGCTTGTTTTATAACCTATGTTTCCCAAGAATAAAAATACCAATACAAAACAGTAATCAAAATAATTGGATTAGTATAGGCTTGAAAATAGTTGTAGAACAAAAAGAGCACTGCAGTACCGATATTATAAAATAAAACTAAAATAAATAAGGATACTTATAAAAATATTCTTATTTATTGAAAAATGTATCTACCAATCCAAGAAGAATTGTAATATAAAATTTATAAAAGTAGTAAAAATAAATGGGGAAACATGGTCCGTAATAAAAAGAAATTTCAAATACAAAATTTGATAATATTAAGGATCTAAAATAAATGATAAAACCTAACGAACCCTTACGATATAGCGACCGCTTTTAACGACTATTTTATTGACATGACTAACTTTATTATAACTAATAATGATAACATGGAAAATATTACTCCTAAAATACAATATCACTATCAAACTCAATGTTTCTTAAACCCATGTCGAAAGATGAGGTGAGTAAAGAGATCATGTCCTTAAATAACACTACCTCGGAAGGTTACGACGGAATTAATACCAGAATAATTAAAGCTTGCGTATGCGAACTTGTTGACATTTTGACTTATTTAATTAATTTATCATTTGTGACAGGAAAATTTCCGACAATTTAAAAATTTCAATTGTAAAACCATTGTATAAAAAGGTAAAAAGACGATATCATCAATTATCGACCGATTACTCTGATACCTATATATCAAAAGTTTTGAAAAATGTTTTTATAAGAGATTAATGGAATTTTCTGAGAGGTTTAACATAATCAAAACAGAACAATATGCCTTCCAGAAAAATCTACAACGCTAGCAACTTTTAATCTTATAAAAACAATAATTTCTAGCATAAATAATAACCTACTAACAACAGGAATATTCTTTGATTTAAGTAAAGCCTTTGACTTCGTAACATAGTTTTCTTTTAAGTAAATTAGATTTGGTTGGAATTAGAGGATAGCTCTACAGTGGATTTCATCTTATTTATCAAATCGACGGCAGTGTGTCGTTATTGATAAAATGGTAAAAATGAAATATTATCCTTCTCATCTAAGTACAGAGAAAATAAATACGGTGTTCCGCAAGGTAGTGTTTAGGGCCGGTATTATTTCTTTTATACATAAATGACATAACTCTGGCGACAAATCACAAATGTATATTGTATGCGGACGATATTTCCGTAGTTGTATCTCAAAAAACAGTAATTCATTACAGAATCATGAAAAGGAAATAAATGACACAATTGATAATATAACTAATTGAACACACACAATTTGAAAATTAACCTAGATAAATCAAATTACATACATTTTAATAAAATAAAAACTAATTCTAGTCTAAATATCAGTAAAATAAATAAACAAATTAAATAAATTATAGATCGAAATTTGGAAAATACATATAGATGACCTATGTCAAAGAGTTAATCGTTTTGTGTATGCACACGTACCATAAAAAATGTAACTAATAAAAAACGGCCCTACTATGCTATCAGGCGTATATTGAATCTATACTTCGATATGGTATAATAATGTGGGGTAATAGCATAGATTGGCGTAGGGTATTTATCGCACAAAAAAGTGTATAAGGACGATATGTGGTATCCCAACTAGAGAATCCTGTAAGCCAATATTCAAAATCTATCTTTACTAACTATGCCCTCGTTATATATTTTTGAGATAGGTAAATTTAAAACAGCATACATATTTATTTAAAAAGTCATCTGATATTAATCCTAGGCTTAAAAGAAATCCAAATAAATTAGTTCTAAGCGAAGTTCCGAAGTCAGCTAAATATAGTAAATGCTGTTTATCAATGTGTGTACGTATATACAACAAAATACCTGATGAAATTAAAACACATAATATGAACCTATTTAAAAAAGATTGTACCATTGGTTAATTGACAAAAAATATTTATGACATTAATGAATTTCTGACACTTTAAACCAGATTTTGACATTGTAAAACATAATTATAATTTTAAAAAAATGTTTAATTTGTTAATTTTAATAATATATAGGTTATCTTGATTTAAATGTAATTTGCATGCTATATTGTATTAAAATAGCAAAACATGTGGGCATAATAGAACTCTTAAACATCTGTATAATTACCATGTTTTATGCAAATAAAGACTCATAAAAAAATAAAAAATGATTTCAGTTCTAACAGAATCTTCCTAATAATTCCGTGAAATTGAAATTACCAAAATTGAATTTCGTGTCTACCCTCACTTTCTGTTAAGTACAAATTTACTTTTATTATACAAAATCAATTTCCAATTTAATCACAAACTTGTTCATTTGAATTTTCGTACGGAAATATGATTACGAACTGGTTCTACTGAGTCAATTAAGATCTGTTTGGCGATAACGTAATAGCTTTCCTTTGTTGCAATCATCGGCCTATAGCCGTATCGATTGATGCTACAAACAATGAACCTTACGTATCCCCAATAGTTGTAGTAAAGCTTGTTTAAGATTTATATATGTAAGGGTATTCATAGAATTCTAAATAAAAGGAATTAATCAACGCATCAACGCATTATTTCGAGTAAACTAAATCAATGGCACAGTATAACGAAATAACATAATATATCACAAACCTTCTTATCACTCCGGTGGCTCGTCTCTGAATGCCGCTCGACTGCCAAGTCCTAACTTTTTATGCATAGACAATATTTGACGTAACTTTAACACAATCGATTATTTTATCGGGTATAACTAGACTTGACCATAGACTTTAGTATTGATAGATTGATGTGAACAACTACTCTAATGGAAAAGTCTTGTTACATATAAGACCACTAACGTGGTAGAGTAAAGACTCTACCAGGGAAGGACCACATTATTTAAATATTTATTCTTTATTGAACCTTACACTAACGTCAGAGGCGAAATGAAACAGGAGATGGGCAGCAGCATCTTCCTGATAACAACTCAAACTAATGAAATAACTGCGGTTGCCAACCCGCTTGCCAAGCGTGGCAACTATTGCAAAATCCCCCCACAATGCAATCTATGAGGGAGGCCTGTAGGCTGTAATTGATTGAACATTACACATTGTAGAGGAACAAAAGGCGGATCATGCTAAAAGCATTCTCTGCCAGTCAACCTTAAGGAAGTGATATAACGTAGAAAGCAGTTACAGAAAAAAAAGCACAACAGAAATATCCACTTTCATTCATTCATTTACAACCTATCAACAATCCACTGTCGAAGATAGGCCTCCTTCATAGATATTGTCTTGATAATTATTTGCCATAGTCGCACGCTTGGCAGGCGGGTTAACAATCTCAGTTTTTTATTATTCTGAGTTGTTGTCAGGAAGATGCTGCAGCCCGTCACTTATTTCATCTATCTTTCCCGTCTCTTGTGAAAGTCATAGGATGATATTGGATAGTGGATTTAATTACGCCTCCACTACATGACACACGTTGTGGAGAAGTGGAGTGGATGAGAGTGGACACGAAGGACCACGCTAGCACAGATATCATCGTAAAATTGTATTTTGTGCTTCGTATGGTGAGTGACGAAAACTAGAGAACCATTTACTGGAAAGAAGGTATTTCATCTCACACTTCAGGGTTGATTCCAAATCGAGGCACTGAATACTTAAAAGTACAAAATAATCGAGAATAGTTATAGTTATGTGCACGTTTGGTATCCTTACTTCTTTCAAAAAAATCTCTGAATAACTTAAACTAAAACATATAGTTATTGTTTTTTTTTTATAGGATAAGGATAACAAGCGAGCACACAGACCACCTGATGGTAAGTGGTTGCTGTGGCCCATAGACATCTACATCTATCCTCCTTTGCGAATCAAAATGCAGATGTGTTGTCAGCCGTGAGGACTAAGATGGAATGCCTCTTTTCCAGTAAAAAGGGTCTCCGGTTCACACCTCACATAGCAAAGCAGCATTAAGCTGCTATTTTACGCTGGTATTCTGTGAGAGCGTGGTCCTTTCCCGGTCGAGCCGAACCATTTGCTCTACAACTATACAATTAATATAGCTGCAGCATGGCTCTACCACGTTTAAAAGTGGTTGACTAGTTTTCTATTTCCAAGAGTTCCGAGAGTTATGTTAGTATTAAAAATATACAACTTATGTGTTCAATTAACTACACGATACAATATCGTTATTTCCTGCTAATCAATGATACAATTTCTGTTCGAAAATTAAATAAAATTTTGTAGACTTTTGACAATTGTGTTCGTATTGTTAAAAAGGGATTTTCGTGCTGGTTGTATCGTAAGATGGCAGCAATTTTCCAAAAAAAAACTAAAAGTGACAAACGAACTTGCAGTCTACTTGATGATAAACAGAAATACCACAGAATACCAGCGTAAAATAGCAGCTTAACACTGCTGTGTTTCGTATGGTGAGTGTAGAGAACCGGAGACCCTTTTTACTGGAAAAGAGGCATTCCATCTTAATCCTCACAGGTGATAACGCATCTGCATTTTGAGTCTTTATTGAGGATAGCAGATATCTATGGTGCAACAACTTTCACCATCAGGTGGACTGTGTGCTCGTTTGTCACCCTATACTATAAAAAAAAAAAAAAAGAAACTTCAGCCCATGGACACCTGCAACCAACTTCAAATAAAGAAGGCGACGACAGATGCTTTATCACCTATGTATAGTAAAATGGAATGCCTTTGTCAGTCTGTAATTGTACAAGCTCTCTATACCCTTCAGACCAGCGTCCAGAAGTGAGTACACTGCTGTATTCCGATCTGAAAGTTATAGATAGCCAGAATAACTTTAAGCGACAGTAGCCTAATGGCAGGGTTCGGACAGGTCGTGGATTCGAATCCGCCATTCAATTTCATAACACAAGCATTTTAACCTTACCAGGAGGGGTTAAAAGGAATATTAGTAATTAATAGAGTCAGGCGTTACTTTGCGAAAATCCATTATATTAAAGTTGGTAAAAATTACTTTGCGTACATCCGCTCAATAAAATATAATGATGTGTCTTCCTGGTTTGAAGGCACCCTCAATTGCGTGCACTCCCCGTCACCACTAGTCCCAGTGTTGGGAGTAGTGGTGCTGGGGTAGTGGTGAAACTAGGTAAGACATCATTTCTATCGAGCGGATGTATAAGCTCTTCTAACAAATATTAATGTTAATAAATTGCTAGTATTTACTAACAAAAATAACTACTTCAGTATATTATAGTACATAATTACGGTACTTTGATTTTTTTTCACCAAAATCAACTTGACCTCTTGATTCCAGACGTATTTAGTGATTCGTTAATCACTTTCGATTTTTATCTTAAAATGTACCGATTACATTAAACATATTATGCATATATCAATTCTTTTTAAATATAACAAAAACTGTTTCATTTCTTTGTCATTTAAACGCGTCCATTCCCAAAGCGCCGCGAGTGGAATTCTGTACAAGTTGTCATCTACCCAAACACAAATTGAACATTTAAATTCAGGAGTTAATCAACAAACTTAATTATGTGCAGCTATATTCAATTAATGGTACTATAGGGCTGTATTCGCGTAATTTACCAAGGCCCCCGAGTTTGTTATCTGAATTTTGATATCTCTTTGCAGAATCGATATTTGCTTTCAATGAATTTAAATATAGTCTTTTTGAGTCTCTGAGAGAGACTACATATTTGTGCCATTTGCTGTAGAGACTATCGGTCCGTGGGGTCCACGTGCGGTAAAGTTCCTAAAGGAACTCCACCCGCGACTGGTCGTTGCTGCTGGTGATAAGAGGGCTGGTTCTTTTCTCGCTCAAAGGCTAAGTATAGCCATTCAGCGAGAAACGCAGCCAGCGTTCTTGGTACGATACCGCGGGAGTAGGACTGTATGATAATTAAGTTACCAGTTTTAGTTTTTATTATAGTTTTTAATATTGTATATAATAAAATATTGTATATTTAAATTCAAAACAGTATTTTAACAAGTGGTAAAATTTAAATTTTGTACAACCGACTTCAATATAAATAAAATGAGAACATCATCGATGTAGTCAATCAAGTAAAGACGCATTATTAAGGATAACTTTAAAACTACTGGTCAGATCTTGAATACATTTATACGGAACCACAAGAGACGCACCAGCTTTCAAATAAAAATAATCATCTTAGCATTCGTTTTATTTTTGACGCCGAACTTAGTTAACTTTTAATATCTGTAATAGTTTTCTTTTTACGTTACTCCACACAGGAGTTTTCCTGTATCGTGGGGCAGTCAACACACATAAATTTCACAAGAACTAACATCTATTTCTCCTAGATAAAAGTTGTGAGGTAACACAGATAAAATAAAGTCAGATTGAGTACCTTTTCCTTTTTGAAGTAGGTTAAGTAAGTTAAGTAATACTTTGACTTGTTACAGATTTACAGTTGTTAGAGTGCAAGAGATTTGTAATATTCATTTATTCATTTTACAGCCATTCACATTCACTGAGTCACTTGCATCCACTGATTCCTGCATCTTTTACCAGGTTGTCACTCCATCTAGTGTTGGGCCGCCCTACACTTCACTTACCGTTACGAGGCCACTTGAGAACTTTTCTTTGCGATCAGTTGTTAGTTATAATGTTAAAGGCTACTTATATGATTCTCATCTAACTTTTTATTTTCATTGTACTTATTTATCAACCACTAGGTCAGCATGATGTAAGCCGACGTTTTACGTGCTATATTATGGTTGTAACAGGAATGGGTCTACTCGACCGGGATGGACCTCGCTCCCACAGAATACCAGCGTGAAATTGCTACTGTGTTTCATATGGTAAGTGTAGGGAACCGGAAACACTTTTTACTGAATACGAGATATTCCATCTTAGTATTCAGGGATGACAACAATCGAAATGCAGGTAATTTTGATTTTTAATCAGAGATAGATAAAAATCATTAAATTATAAAAAGAATTCTAAGGTTACTAAGCCATCCAACAATATCTCTAAATCTAAAGCTTCATGTATTTGTGATATATAATAATGTCTATGTAGATACTTTATGACATGTTATGCGATTATTAAATAAAAACTGTCAGTCGTAGGACTGCACGTCAGAAGTAAAAACTTCTTAGCTTCCCAAATTCGTAAACATTCTTTTTGGATTGTTAAGAAATATTTTTTTTTGGAAGTATTTATTATAAGAAACTAGCTGGCTGGTACAGCGCGTTACTGCTACAAAAGAAATAATTGTAGAAATCTCGTTTAAATTTGGAAGAGTTATATTGTTTAATTAGGAATGCATTCAATGAAGTTGAATGATATATAACTTTCCAATAAAATTTTGGTGATACACGCGCGCCACCGACAGTAAGTTAATTGTACTTTGCCTATAACCTTCGCGTAAGTGCAAGCAATAAGTTGATAAAGTTTAACCGCAATCTGATGAACGATATGGCATATAAAATACGAACAAACAAAAATTTTTTGTATTTTAGATTATTTTATCAACGTATTAATATAGTAACATTTTCATTCGCTGTTTTAAATGAAAAACGATTATTATCTATATAATATAAACAAATTTATAAATACATATCAATTTTATAATAATAATAATAATTTTTATTTCAGATACAAGCTCCATAATTTGTTAGTAATAATTAAAATAAAGTTAAAATTAATGTTAGTAAATAAATATATAAAATAAAACAACAATACAACTATAACTATAACAAAAATAACAATAAAATAAAAACAAAATAACAACAATATGTAATAAAAATTTATCAATTGGATTTTCAACATTACTTTCATCAATTAAATATCTCAGCGTAAAATATCTGAGCGTGACGGTCATGTGAGTTCAGTGCTTTTCTAACAAAAGTGCCCAACGTGCCTGAAAAATTTTCACTTCAAAGTTTTATGAGCTACAGCAATCACTTACCATCAGTGAGACTGTATGCTCGTTTATTCCTTTATTCTATAAAAAAAGTATTTTGAATTATCAATTAAAATAAGCAACGGATAACCAATATAATTAAATGTATTATCTGCAGTTTTTTTTTTATTATTTTAAATAAAATACCTTTATACATAATATATAAATAAATATTATTACATATAATAAAAATATAATACATAAACTGTTAGAGTTTCTGTATTATATTTATTATCACCTAAAGGTGAGTGATCAAGGACCTTATTTCACATCCATATCTACCCTTACATGATCGTCGATTAAGAATACTCTTAACAGCTATCTTCAATACATCGCCTATTTGGTCGATAAACTTCTATCTGGAGCGTCCCTGTCAACTCTGGTTCTCACTTCAGCATAAATTTGCTTTGTCATTCTTTCCTCATTGTTGCTTTTATGTACTACTTAATCCTGGTCACAACATCCTCTTGCAAACCACATTTTTCTCATATCACACATTATCTTGTCACCTTATCTTTCGGAGTTACCGCTAACATACTTTCTCAATTGAATATCTAAATTAATATTAACAATTATATATGTAAATTAATTTATTTAGAAGTAACAAAATCGTTCGTAGCCAAAGCTGTTATCAGTAGCCCTACTATCATCTGAAACTTATTAAGCGTAATTTCATTTCTGCGACGGGCGTTACTGGGGCTCCGTTTGCGATGCTAATTGTGTAATCAGGGCCCTGGGGTCTTCATAATGTCCAATTAACGTGGCCGCCGCCGAAATGGGACTCCATGATATCGTTTATCAATACCCGTTCGAATTAATTCAATTTCTACAAAAATAGACCGAATGTTTTAGAGTTTCCATATTCGATATTGTTAACATTTAAAGTTCAAAGAGGCATGTTTTAGAAACAAGTCCAATGGTGAAAACAGTGATTAAAAAAACCGATTTATATATAAAATAAAACGATAAAAGAGGTTTTTTTTATAGAATAAGAGTAAAAAACGATCACACAGTCCACCACAGATGGTAAGTAGATGCCGTGGCCCATAGACATCTACATTTATCCTCAATTAAGGATCAAAATGCAGATGCGTCGTCACCTCTGAGGAATTAATGGTATGCCTGTATCCAGTAAAAGGGTCTCCGGTTCTACGCTCACCATACAAAACACAGCACCATAAAGCTGCTTTTACGCTGGTATTCTGTGAGGCGTGGTCCTTCCCTGGTCGAGCCGACCCATTTGTGCTACTACTATAATATAACTGCAGCACGGCTCTACCCCGTATATAATTTTATACCCTATGTAACTTCCACAACTAAGACGAATCTAACGACACCATATTAAAAATCCGTCAAGCTATTTAGGCTACAGAGTGTGCCAAGTAATGAACATACATACATACACTCGAAAATATAACCCTCCTTCTAGAGCAGCAGGTAACTAGACTAGGCTAGTTCAACAGGTTGCCGTCTTGTCGTGGCGGCGGGCTTGGTGGCTATTGATCACACGGGTAACACAGAGAATCTCACTTGGCTGACCTGGTGAAGCGCGTCGAGAGGCCTGCTTTGGGCTTGTGAGCCTACTCCGAATGCGTGCATGTTGGTGGACATGAGAGGACTGTTCTCTTCGAGTTGGAGTTGCGGGCAGGAGAAGTACTGGCAGTGATGCGCCGGTAGAATGGCCAGTTCGGTGGGGAGGTGTAGTTACGGGCGCCGCTCTCCTTACTGCCAACTGAAGCTTGGTAGGTGGTGCAGCCATAGACCTTTCATTTCTTTTCATTTATTATTTGTTAATAACTAAATTGTGTTCGAACATAGCATTAGTATTTATAACCTATTATTATAAAATTTAATTACAAATTCTAAAAATATACAATGTTGCAGTTACGAGCCGTATGCAAAATATTAATTTATCACGTTTTGGAAGATAAAAAAAAATTATATTGAATAAATGCAAATTAAAATGTTAACAAAAAGACAATTAAATCAAAAATATTTACTTAAAACTTGTACCAAGTAAAATACACTAAAATAATTTAATGTATACATCAGAGGCGGATTACCCTTAAGGCAAAATAGGCACGTGCCTAGGGGTGCTCATGCCCGTCGCGCTGAGCGCCCGCCTTAGTCACTACACTATGGACGCAAACGGCGGTTTCACATGTTTGATACATTGCGCCCGTCGCCGCAACCGCACTAGGCTCATACTGTGGACGCACGCTAAGGTTAAAACGTACGTATATTATTTATACGTCTATTTTATTACTTCTACATCACCTTCACTCTCTCATCACATTTTCATTCCGCCCACCTGTTAATAGTACCCGCGTCCTAATTATTTTGCAACAAAACTATATAAAATATAATATAGTTTATTTGCAAAATATAATATAATTTAGTTACGGCGCTAGAGCGCCGATGAGATGCTAGCCTAGGGCGCTGTCATTATTTAATCCTTCTGCACACATCTAAAAAATTACATAATTAATAGTTATAAGAGTGTGCGCAAAATTACATGAATTAATTCCTTCCTCCCCTTTCCACCATAAGATAACCAGGCGGTCAGCGGGTCAGCATCCTTTGTTCTCGATATTCCACGCATTCGAACGAGACTGTTTGCTTTGTCTTTCGTAATGGGTGTGGTACTATGACAAAGCAATATAACTGGAATATTAAATGATATCATCACTCAACGTGGACTCCATATAAGGAGTAGAAATAATATCTATTTAGTTCAGTAATATCGTATTATATTTATAGAAGAAGATACCATTCATGTGGCTCTACCTGGAACCACCTAACACAAACCCTACCCCCTACCTATGCCTACTTCTAATTACTATATAAGTCTCCTCCAAATTAATAAAGAGAGTTATTAAACTGCATCAGTGAGTCTTAATTTATTGCATGGTCCCAACATTACAGTATTGCGTACAGCAAAGGGTGGAGTAATCTGCCGTCTGTTTTTCGTTCGATTACAATCTGGGCTGTTCAAGGTTCTTGCCTTGTAATAGTGTGAATAAGCTTTTGTTACGATAAGACAGTGCGATTTACCATCATGGACTTCATCACACCACTTACGTCTAGGTGGAAGTGTAGTCAAGCATTTGCTTATCTATACATATAAATCAAATGGAAGTCACTAAAATATGAACAAGTAATTTAAAAAATCTCTCTGTCCGAAAGAAGTCTCTTAACCGCGACGCGAAATGGACATATGCTGTCAAACGAATACGTAGTAGAGCCACGCTACAGCTATATTAGGTGTAGCACGAAATGGATCAGCTCGACCGGGGAAGGACCATGCTCTCACAGAATACAGCGTAAAAAATAACAGCTTAAGGCTGCTCGGTTTCGTATGGTGAGTGTGAGAACCGGAGACCCTTTTTACTGAAAACGAGGCATTACATCTCACTCTTCAAGGGTGACAATGCATCTGCATTTTTATTCCTAATCGAGGATAAATGTCTATGGGCCACAGCATTCACTTAGCAGGGGGACAATGTGCTTATTTGTTACGCTTATACTATAAAAAACATTTTACATTTTAGTTCAAATATTTTCCTAAATTGAACTAAACTAAACTAAACTAAATTTTCTATTTGAACTAAAATACTTATTACTTATTGAATCAGCCTCTATAAACTATTAACAACTTTTTGTAATCAGATGGTTTGTGTTTTATTAGATACATCAGTAACAACGAAAAGTACAACGTATGAATTGTCATATTGCACGCCATAACGCAAGCGTTATAAGGTAGTGCTACTCTCACACGTCAATTTCTAGCAATTTTGTGTTCTTAAAATGCCTCTATCATAATTATTTTTATATTGCTACTTTGAAAAAAATTTATTCGGTCGTCCGGATGTTTTTTGTCTATCATGAGTTAATTCTTCTCTAGAATTCGACCTTTGTAGCAGAAAAACTTATAAATTCTCGATAGCCCGTTGTTTAGTTTTACAGTTTAACTTTGTGCAATTTCTTATCATTTAAAAGACATCCAAAGATTCATTGTTGCGTAATGTAGTTTTAAAAGGACTTATTTGTCTTGCTTATATTAAATTTGAGGTTATTACAATTTTACGAGTTTTGTTTTGTTTTTGTCCATGGGTGGCGGTCGACACTTACCATCAGGTGAGCCGCATGCTCGTTTTCCTTCTTATATATATATTTAAAAATACTTGGCTGGCCCAAGGCGAAGGCTCAATGTGTTAATTCCGAGTGGGCTTACCGAACTCAGTCAGGATCCGTGTTAGTGGACTGTCGCGGGAGGGGTATCTTTTCCATTCCCGCCGCAGCCGAGGTGGAGACGTGGGGCAGAGGGTGTTGGTATGGCGATGCGCCACTCGCCTATCCTCCGCAACTCTGGCGAGCCACCGTTCTCTCTAACCTCGCGGTGAAACTTGTTTGGCGATGAAGCAATAGTGGGGAGGGGTTTGTCCTCTTTCGAAGAATCTGTGGAAGCGTTCGTAGCTCTGCCAATATACAGCAAAGGTGGAACACCGTGGGGTTTTGTCGATGCAAGTCCGACATAACCGGGCACTGCCGACATAAACGCATTATGTCGGACAGCATTTCCGCGTGTAAAAAAGGCCACAGCATCTAATTACGAACAGGTGGACTGAGTACTCATTTGTCACCTTGTAAAAAATTTCTATTTAGAAATAGGACTTAAGATATGCTTGTAACTTTCTCAACTTACCACGGAATAACTTCTTCGTTCTCATATGGTTTCTCAAGTACTCTTTAAACTTTTCAAATTGTCGAAATGTAAACTTTTGCGATGAGTTCGACAGTTAAGAGTGAAGTTTAACAAATTTCGAACTCCGATGATATCCTTAAGTGACTAACCAGGTTTATGTAAATGTTGAATATTAAGTAGTTGTGAAAGTTGCCAACTTAAAAGATTTTATTCTGTTTTGTAAGAAGTTCTTCTCTTTTATTTTGTTTGAATTATCTCATTTGTTTAGTACGACAATTAGTTTAATTTAAAAAGAATGCAAAAGTCATTCCATTGAAAATGGATATCCCCCCCCCCCCAGGGCTCACACACATACTAGGTAATTTTTTTCTGTACCATGGAGGCAGTTTACATACATAAATTGTGACAAGGTCAAGTATCCAGAACCGGAACAATTACTTACAGGCCATACAGCGCTGAAGAATGAGGATTCGAATCATCCGATCATTCTTCAGCGCTGCAACTCAATGCTAAATCACTAAGCTACGAATACATCAAATATTATCTACTAGCAAACCGCCCCGGCTTCACATGGTCTTTTTCTGGATTTCGACAACAACGCCACCTACCGGATCCAATTGTGAATTTAAACCATTCTCTTGTCAACTTAATCACACACACAAAATTCTATCAAAATCGGTCCAGCCGCTTAGGGGGAGTTCAGTCACCTACACACGGAGAGAAGAATTATATAATATATAATATGTATGTGTGATACATATAAACATTTCTTTTAAATCATTCTCATATTCTCATATTCCATAATAACTCGAATTTCCATTTATCTATTAAGTGATAGCAAAATTTGTTGCGTAGTTTAAAAGATCCGAGCGTACAGACGGCGGGAAGCGACTTTGGTTTACATGTACAAATAAATTAGATTTCATGATTATTTTAAAGATAATGATGCGAGGACACAATAAGCTTTCTTAAGCCTTCTTAAATATAATATGTTACAGTCATGAGTGTTTCCTGATCAAAACTATTTTTGACCGACGAAAGCAGTCAAAAGCCCTTTGTTACCGGCCTAATCCGATTTCATGTCAACTATCATCATCTAGATGTCAGGGTTGGGGACCGGTTTTCGTTGGTCAAAAGTAGTTTTGGCCTGAAACGAAATTTCACTGTAAAATAATATGTAAATAACCCTGTTAGAAATGAGAGAAGGCCGGTGCTCAGTAGTGCAACATATACAGGCTGTAAGTTTGCTTTTTCCTTTGTGTTTTTTTTTAATAGAATAAGGGTGACAAACGAGCACACATTCCACCTGATGGACAGTGGATGCTGTGTCCCAGTAGACATTTACATGTATCCTCCATTAAGAATCAAAATGCAGATGCGTTGACACCCCAGAGGACTAATATGGAATGCCTCTTTCCAGTAAAAGGGTCTCTGGATGTCTACACTCACCATACGAAACACAGTAGCCAAGCTGCTATTTCGCTGTTATTCTGTGAGAGCGTGGTCCTGCCCCAGTCGAGGCTGACCCATTCATTCATAACATAGCTGCAGCATCGCTCTATCACGTAATCGTTGTGCCTCGTATAAAAATAAATGTTGTACATTTGGGAGAAAAACAAGTGTGAGATTTTCCTTTATTGTTTGGTTTGAATTGGTTTTATGTAAAACGATTTTGTATTAAATGTCTGCGCATGTGAAGTGGAAACAGGTGAGCAACTCGATGGGATGCAGACTATCAATCAACTGTCTATGAGCTGCTTAATATAAAACTGTGGGCGCCTCTATAGTGTTGGGAATGAGGAAAAATTATTAAATAGAACAAATGAAGGTGATAATCTCCACTTGTTTTAGCAGTATAAGTATCCACAGGGCGACTAAGAGGAATCAGTCTGTAATTCTAAGAATCCTGTCGTTACTACGCCCGTTGGGGTATTCTACTAGTGTAGGCAAGGAAGATCGTGTTGCTGATAGGCTGCCCTGTGTTACATTGAGAGGTAGTGATGCTGTTGGTTTGCATACTTTGGTGTTATCATATAATTGGGGTCCTGATAATAAGCAGGTTTGTTATCGAGTAATGTTCTTTTATTTAAATACTTTTGAGATTAATTTCTAACATCAGAAGTGGAATATTTCTTACAAGTGTAATTTCTTGTTACTTAATACTGGCAAAATACAATCGTACGAGTCCATTACAAAAGTAAAAAGTATAATAATATCCTGGTCCTTTCTAAGCGGATACTTGACATATACATATCTTAGTGTCTTTCATTAGTGATTAATATTATTATAACAATTAATGAAATACCAAACATCCGAAACCGATAACATTACAATTGACATAGTCGATAAGTTCACGAACTTGGTCCACGACAGAATCATTAATTTGAACCCAAAACAAACGAAAGCCCATTACTCTCCCGTGTCATTTGTTCATGTCGGACTATGCGGGGGTAGCTGCTAAAAAAATTGTTTATTTTAACACGGATGCCTTTCTTAAATTGATAGATTGAGATAGAAAAATTGATGTTCCCGCGATCGCTTTGTTCTTTTTTCCTTTTTTCTTCTAATGCACTTTTTTATTATTGAATAGGGTGACAAAGGAGCACACAGTTCACCTGATGGTAAGTGGATGCTGTTGGTCTCTGGTTCTCTACACTCACTATACGAATATCAGCAGCATTGAGCTGCTATTTTGCCTGGTATTCTGTAATTAATATAGCTGCAGCGTGACTCTACCATATAATATATATAGTCAGCAGCCGCTAGATATACTTACCACTTCATTCCGCAGGTGTACCACTAGTTATAAATAAATACTTAGTAATACCTTGCGACCCGGGCGGATCGCTGTTTTATATTTTGTTTTTTTTTCAAAACGCTACCTCCACACTAAGATGTTCTCCTGTATCGTTGGTGCAGTTTATTATAGGTTAAATTTCACAAGGAAAAACATCCAGACCCGGAACAATTATTTGTAGGCCACACTCATACAAATACTTTCTATGCAGGATTTGGTCCGGGGCCCTTAGCGCCGCTGCAAGTCATTGCTAAGCCGTTATAATAAAAATTTAAATATAATTTCAATTTTAAAATAATATAATTTCAATCCAGTATCTGCAAATTGATAAAAGATATTCAAAATAAATAACACTCGATTACGATTTCATGTACCGAAGAACTGCATTTCACAGTCCATTTTCTTTTTTAATCTTTACAAAACAACGACAAAAGCATTAATAACACAAAAGTGAAATCTGAAAAGCGGAGACTCAGGCGCTGCTGTTTTTTTGTAATAACACAGGCTGGTTGTGAACATTACTAATTCTCTATTGTTGCCATGTCTAATCCGGGGCTTTTATGTTTGACAGTTCGGAGACGTGAAAAATAGAAATTTTCCATGGGCGCCATTTGTTAGGCGCTGTGACCCTTCACATACGTTGCAAATTACTCGCCAGCGAGTGTAGAATAATAAAAAAGCTATTTTATTGTAACGCGACAGTGAACTTAGTATTCTATATAATGTTTAGAATGATTGTAATTTGTATATTATTAAAAATACCATTAGATACTTTTTTACATACTTTTATCTCTATATCAATTGCTGGCCGTTAGTCTCGCTAAAACTCGAAAATGGCTCGAATGGTTTTGATGAACTTTTTGTGTGTGTTTTGGTGGCTCATTGGACCCGCTAAGTGCCGCTGTTGTAGAGATCCAGAAATCACCCGTGCGAAGCCGCGGATACCTAGGTTATAATAAAAATAGCAATAAAAACATTTCCCGTAAGATAATAAACTCTGCGTTGTTACATTTCATCATCACCATCATTGCAGCCCTTCACAAGTCTGCTGCTGAACATAGACCTCCGCTAAGAAATGCCATAAAGCACTGTTCTGAGCCACTTGCACCCATCGATTTCCTGCATATCTTACCAAGTCGTAACTCCATTTCGTGCGGGGCGCCCTACACTTCACTCACCGATGAAAAGCCGACACTAAAGAACCTTTCTTGATGATCGGTTGTCTGACCGATTCTCTGGGCTATATTGCCGGCCTGTGGGAATGCCTCGTTACCAGTAAAATGGGTGTTCAGTTTTTTTCACTCACGATACGAAACACATCAGCATTATATTGCTATTTTAGTTTAGAGAGTGGTCCTTCCCCTAATGAGCCAATGAGGGCTAATAATTTTCTGCTCACCAGATGTCGCTAGTTGACACTGAGGTAAAGTTTTTTGTTACCCAATGTAATTTAATTGAGAAGTTGTTTTTCAATAAAAGTTTATCAGTTTCTAGAGTATTATATTAATACACAAAACAATGAATCAGTGGTTTGCTCTTTAATTTTTTGCACATTTTTAACTTTTTTTTTTTAATTTTTTTACTTTTATGAATATCTGTGGTTTGGTTTATTTATTTTTAATGTTATTAATATAAAATATAGCTAATAGTACAGAAATAAACAATAACTTTTACATTTTCTGAACAAATTAATTTCCCCGCTATGAAATCTGTCAAATATTATACCTCACTTTTAAGTGGCGCTGCCCTGGTGGCAGAAAAAGTCGTGGATGCCCTCATTCATTCATGCTGCAGCCATAATTCTTTGCAGCGTTGTGTTTGCAACATTAATTATTTATGTAATTTTAATATATTGTACTTAACATTGATTAGAACTAATTTTACGGTTTCTATCGAATTTAATTTAAACTTTTTTAATTCCCTACGTTTCGGACACTTTACGACCGAGGGGGACCGAGGTGTTTTACGTCCCGATGTCATAGTTAACGAAGGCTACCGTCAACTTTTAAATGATAATTTTTGGTCCACGCAGAACGAACTTACAGTATTCTAAATTCTTGCAGTAGTATGCATGGATTTGGATTTAATTTTATTAATCATGAGATTATATAAGCAGATGGTAGCTAGGTTAGGTTATATCAATAGAATCGCGAATCGTCCTTGGTAGAAATAAGTTTTCTTTTACGAGGATTTGTGGTCTACATCCTAACTTCAATAAAGGAGACGAATAGTATTTGCGGTAATATAAGAAATTATTATATGGTACTTTCTTTTTTTTTTACAGTGCAGTGAGCGGTGTAAGAATATTCACTATCCCATATCGTCCCCTGGGTGTTGTAAGGAGTAACATAGGTCAACAAACCGGGAGAAACTTCCTTATAATGATTTAAAAAATAAAAAACTGCGATTGCCAACCCGCCTGCCAAAAATAGAAGAGAATAGAATAATTTTTATTCAATATACACAAGCATGTTTATTGAAACTCATTTAAGCTTAACCACTGGTACAGAAAAAACTCTGACCTGAAAAGAACCAGCAAGAAAACCAGCGGAACATTTTTGAAACATTAATTTATTATATTTTATACAATTAAGTATGAAAAAACTTTAGAAAAAAATTTAGAGCCATGCTGCAGCTATATTAGTAGTATAGTTGTAGCACGAATGGGTCGGCTCGACCGGGGAAGGACCACGCTCTCACAGAATACCAGCGTAAAATAGCAGCTTAACACTGCCGTGTTTCGTATGGTGAGTGTAGAAAACCGGAGACCCTTTTGCTGGAAAATATGCATTCCATCTTAGTCCTCACAGGTGACAATGCATCTGCATTTTGATTCTTTATTGAGGATAGATGTAGATGTCTATGGATCACAGCAACCACTTACCATCAGGTGGACTGTGTGCTCGTTTGTCACTCTATCCTATAAAAAAACAGCATGGTGGCGATCACCTCACTCCCAGGGTTATTATCAATTCAATAGGTACTCTTTAACCCTTCTTAAACAATTTTTTCTCCATATTTCTTTAATTTTTTGATAAATAGGTCTATAACGGTACGGTAAAGATACAAAATTTTTCATTTAGTACTATTTTCTCTAAGTTCTTCTGATTTCTAACTTATATATTTTAACAAACTGTGCGATATATCAAAAAAATATATAATTTAAAATTAAAATTTTGTACTACCGACTTCAATATAGATTATTAAGAATAACTTAAAACTATTTGTCAAACCTTGATCAATATTATTTATATGGAACCACATGTGAAGCATCAGCTTTCAAATAAAAAAGAATCATCGAAATCGGTTCACCCAAAAAAAGTTATGAGGTAACACATAAAAAAAAAGAAAATCATACAGTCGAATTGAGTACCTCCTCCTGTTTGAAGTCGGTGAAAAGCATACTATAAAAACATATGTGAAACGAAAATAGCTCATAAGGCCAAATAATAAAACACCAATACAATCTACATTTAGAAAAAACCGTGGGGACTCTAAATTATGGAAGAAGGCAGCCTACTTTAATATTTGATGTTACTTAACCGGCGCCAGGCAGCGGGCACAGTAGGAGAATAAATTTAGAAAAACACGGACTGTCCTAAAACGTCCTTGATTTTGAAAATTGAGAATGTCCTTGATATTAAATTAAAAATGTATTAACGTCAGGGTGTTTTGATGTTCTTTTTAATCGTAAATTCATGATGCCTAACTAAGTATTTCAATGGCTTGCTCTAAATTTAGAAATATTAAAAGTAACTTAAGAAGTAACGTAAAGTTTTTTATTTATTTTGTACAACTCATAGTGGAAGACGCTGACGGCTGTAACACAGTTTATACTAGTATGGCTGTTGACGCTAACTTCTTTGAAATGTAACTTAGTAATTCAAATTAGTGTCATTTGTGACAAATTACACTTATAAAAATATTTATAGTTGTAACTAACACATAACTATCAACTACTTTACACGCGTTCAGTATAAGATCAAACAACAATTAAACGCGATAAAATCCGTAAAATTAGTTTTATTCCATGTGTAGGATTCGCATAAATATAAGAATTTATTACGATTGAAATTTCACGTAGATGATTGAACTTTGGCAAAGTTACAACTTCAACTTCACGTTAGATGATAATCTAGTATTTAAAGGCTATATTCAAGTCACCTGATTTGTGAGATTAAATTTTTAATTAAGCAAGCGTTTAATGCATTCAGCGCTATTGTGAATGGAATGTTGACTGAACGACTGCGAGAATACAAATGAAAGATGCACGAATGAATAAATGAATTATTTATATCTACTGAATAGGGAATGGATGACTGGATTGGAAATAGATCGCGTGATGGTGACGTAAGGGAATCCAGCACCTTACTTCGTTCCGTGGGTGAATACGAATATGGATAATTCCAGAAAGATTTCATGGCTACAGACAGTTGCATAACAATAATATACCTCAGACCGAATTTCGGTCACGGCGGCTAATATCAATGGAGACTAGCCATCAGCACAACACAGGATTATAGTCCCCGAATGTATAGGTGCACTCTCTATTCCCTCACTCTCATAGTCCGATGGGACGTAATCTGACACGACCGGAGAGAGATCAGTCGAAAGATCAACCAACGGCTTTACATGCTTTCCAAAGCACGCCAACACCGCCAACTTCCTGACACCGGGCTCGTGAAAAAATCTTGATAGTAAAACTCAATAACTGATTTTTTTGACCCGACCCGGGATTAGAACCCAGTAGCTCGTTATCTATATATACATATATAATTAGGTCCTTACATATGAAATTAGCGTTTTGTCATTTGACCAATTTGATCTGAAATATCTCCTCTTTGGTTAAATTCCAAATTCAAATTTATAAATTCATTTAGCTGGTACATTTGAGTTTTGAAAACAGTCATTCATTTTGTTTTCCTCATTATTTTTTCTTTGGCATCGCTTATTACCGCATAATGGAAAACATGAAATATCGGTATATTTACGAGTACGAGTTCTACCGTGGCACCAGTGCTGCAGAAACAGCTCGAAGGATAAATGATGTGTACGGCGCTGGTGTCTTAAAAGAAAGCACGGTAAGTTTTTGGTTTCAACTTTTCGCTCTGGAAATTTCGACCTTCAGAACCAACCCGTGGACGGCCGGAGACCAAAGTGGAAAATGAAGAATTAAAGGCTATTGTGGGCGGATCCATCACAAAGCACTTCAGAGATAGCTACAGGCTTTGGGTAAGTGATAAAACTGTATTAATCCACTTGAAACAAATCAGGAAAGTAAAAAACTTGAACGATGGGTACCTCATGAATTGAGTGAATCGAAGTCTGCTGTGTTACTTTGCACAACCGACACAATAATGAAGGGATTTTAAATCGAATCATTACTTGTGATAAAATTGGATACTGTACGATAATCGGTAGCGCTCGTCGCAATGGCTGAACCCTGGAGACCCAGCCAAAGCCCTAAACGAAAATTGACTCAGAAAAGTTACTTGAGTGTTTGGTGAACTAGCGCCGGTGTCGTTCACTACAGCTTTCTAAATCTGGCCAAACGATTACGGCAGATATCTATTGTCAGCAACTGCAAACCATGAAGGAAGAACTAGCTGCTAAACAACCGAGATTGGTCAATCGCTCTAGGCCACTGCTGCCACGACAACGCAAGACCACACACTGCACAACAAACAACCACTAAGTTATATGAGCTACAATTGGACTGCGACATCCACCGTACTCCCGGATCTTGCTCAAATGTAATTTATGCTTTTAAAAAGTCCCTGGGTTTCTTTCTGGTTCTTTCCAGGACAGAAGTTTTTTCCGAACCAATGGTAAAAGTAAAAGTGACTTTCAATAAGTATTACTGTAATCTATATTGAATAAAACGATTATATTCTATTTTATTCTATATAATATTACATAACCTTCCTCTTGAATTATTCTGTCTATTGATGAAATTGCATTAAAATCCTTTGCGTAGTTTAAAAGAACTAAGCGTACAGACGGCTTATACTATGTAGAGATACTTTTGAAAGACCCTCTTTTTAATCTACCACTGTGGTTCTGAAAATACCTCTGTTCTTGGAAGAAGCAACAAGAAACCCAGCGAGATATTTTTTAAAGGCACAACTTACAATCGTTTAAGTTACACAATAATTAACAACACTAAACAAATATGAAAGTACTTTGTAGCGATCACCTTCTTTGTGTTTAGTGTACTGGGTATAGGTGAGTATATGGAATTAGATTTTAAGTACCTATGAGTTATAGGTATTGAAATCTTATTTCAGTCAAAATATAGTCTTCGTTTCTCTGACATACGAGGGAAGTCAAAAGTTCGCTGAAATGAAAGGAAAGGGTGAAATTAAACATGAAATTATTTTCCTTTTCGATATATTCTCCAGTAACCTTAATACACTTCTCAAACCGTTCATATAACTTATTTCTAACTTTGGAAAAATGTTTTGTCAAGCATTTTCAACTTCACTTCTTCGTCATCTGTAAATTTCTTTTACCAGCTTTTTTTCATATTTGGGAACAATAATAATCCGAAGGTTAAATCTGGACTATAGGGATGGTGGTTTAAATTTTGACGCCGCACTTGTGTAAGGAAGCCACCACAACATGACTCTTGTGAACGCATGCGTTGTTATGCAAACACCTCGAAACCAATTTCACTTCTTTTTTCTTTAATCGCATCTTCCAATTTTTCTAGTAGCGTAGCGTAATACTGTCCCGTAATATTGACATCTTTATCTTTATAATTTATTAATAAAATCCCTCTGCATCAAAATTTGAAATATAATCTTTTCAGCCAATTGTGACACCTTGAACTTCTTAGGCGGTGCTGCGCCTTTTTATGCCACTGCATGGACTCTTGCTTTGTCTCAAGTTCATAGTTATGAACCCAACTTTCTTCCCTAGTCACAACTTAATGCTGTGTTTCGTATGGTGAGTGTAGAACCGGAGACCCTTTTTACTTGAAAGAGGCATTCCATCTTAGCCCTCACGGGTGACAACGCATCTGCATTTTGATTCGTAATCGAGGATAGATGTAGATGTCTTTGGGCTGAAACCACTTACCATCAGGTAGCTGTGTCGTTTGTCACCATTATTCTTTAAAAAAATATACTGCAAATGCAAATGTGTGTTTGTCGGTTTGTTCTTTTCTACGCAGCAACGGGGCAACGGATCTATATGATTTATTGGCGGAGAGTGACAAAACTTCTTCCAGCCATCCATTCATTCATTAAAGCCTATGATAGTCCACTGCTGTATTCCGATCTGAAAGTTATAGATAGCCAGAATAACTTTAAGCGACAGTAGCCTAATGGCAGGGTTCGGACAGGTCGTGGATTCGAATCCGCCATTCAATTTCATAACACAAGCATTTTAACCTTACCAGGAGGGGTTAAAAGGAATATTAGTAATTAATAGAGTCAGGCGTTACTTTGCGAAAATCCATTATATTAAAGTTGGTAAAAATTACTTTGCGTACATCCGCTCAATAAAATATAATGATGTGTCTTACCTAGTTTGAAGAGCACCCTCAATTGCGTGCACTATCCCCGTCACCACTAGTCCCAGTGTTGGGAGTAGTGGTGCTGGGGTTAGTGGTGAAACTAGGTAAGACACATCATTTTATTTTATCGAGCGGATGTACGCAAAGTAATTTTTACCAACTTGAATATTGGTAATGTTAATAGAATTGCTAGTATTTACTAACAAAAAATAACTACTTCAGTATATTATAGTACATAATTACGGTACTTTTAGATTTTTTCACCAAAATCAACTTGACCTCTTGATTCCAGACGTATTTAGTGATTCGTTAATCACTTTCGATTTTTATCTTAAAATGTACCGATTACATTAAACATATTATGCATATATCAATTCTTTTTAAATATAGCAAAAACTGTATAATTTCTTTGTCATTTAAACGCGTCCATTCCCAAAGCGCCGCGAGTGGAATTCTGTACAAGTTGTCATCTACCCAAACACAAATTGAACATTTAAATTCAGGAGTTAATCAACAAACTTAATTATGTGCAGCTATATTCAATTAATGGTACTATAGGGCTGTATTCGCGTAATTTACCAAGGCCCCCGAGTTTGTTATCTGAATTTTGATATCTCTTTGCAGAATTTATATTTGCTTTCGATATTTGCTTTCAATGAATTTAAATATGAGTCTTTTTATGAGTCTCTGAGAGATGACTACATATTTGTGCCATTTGCTGTAGAGACTATCGGTCCGTGGGGTCCACGTGCGGTAAAGTTCCTAAAGGAACTCCACCCGCGACTGGTCGTTGCTGCTGGTGATAAGAGGGCTGGTTCTTTTCTCGCTCAAAGGCTAAGTATAGCCATTCAGCGAGGAAACGCAGCCAGCGTTCTTGGCACGATACCGCGGGGAGTAGGACTGTATGATAATTAAGTTACCAGTTTTAGTTTTTTTTATTATAGTTTTTAATATTGTATATAATAAAATATTGTATATTTAAATTCAAAACAGTATTTTAACAAGTGGTAAAATTTAAAATTTTGTACAACCGACTTCAATATAAATAAAATGAGAACATCATCGATGTAGTCAAAGTCAATTAAAGACGCATTATTAAGGATAACTTTAAAACTACTGGTCAGATCTTGAATACATTTATACGGAACCACAAGAGACGCACCAGCTTTCAAATAAAAAAATAATCATCTTAGCATTCGTTTTATTTTTTGACGCCGAACTTAGTTAACTTTTAATATCTGTAATAGTTTTCTTTTTACGTTACCTCCACACTAGGATTTTTTCCTGTATCGTGGGGGCAGTCAACACACATAAATTTCACAAGAACTAACATCTATTTCTCCTAGATAAAAGTTGTGAGGTAACACAGATAAAAAATACAGTCGAATTGAGTACCTTTTCCTTTTTTGAAGTAGGTTAAGTAAGTTAAGTAATACTTTGACTTGTTACAGATTTACAGTTGTTAGGTGCAAGAGATTTGTAATATTCATTTATTCATTTTTACAGCCATTCACATTCACTGAGTCACTTGCATCCACTGATTCCTGCATCTTTTACCAGGTTGTCACTCCATCTAGTGTTGGGCCGCCCTACACTTCACTTACCGTTACGAGGCCACTTGAGAACTTTTCTTTGCGATCGGTTGTTAGTTATAATGTTAAAGGCTACTTATATGATTCTCATCTAACTTTTTATTTTCATTGTACTTATTTATCAACCACTAGGTCAGCATGATGTAAGCCGACGTTTTACGTGCTATATTATGGTTGTAACAGGAATGGGTCTACTCGACCGGGGATGGACCTCGCTCCCACAGAATACCAGCGTGAAATTGCTACTGTGTTTCATATGGTAAGTGTAGGGAACCGGAAACACTTTTTACTGAATACGAGATATTCCATCTTAGTCTTCAGGGGTGACAACAATCGAAATGCAGGTAATTTTGATTCTTAATCAGAGATAGATAAAAATCATTAAATTATAAAAAGAATTCTAAGGTTACTAAGCCATCCAACAATATCTCTAAATCTAAAGCTTCATGTATTTGTGATATGTAATAATGTCTATGTAGATACTTTATGACATGTTATGCGATTATTAAATAAAAACTGTCAGTCGTAGGACTGCACGTCAGAAGTAAAAACTTCTTAGCTTCACAAATTTGTAAACATTATTTTTGGATTGTTACGAAATATTTTTTAGGAAGTATTTATTATAAGAAACTAGCTGGCTGGTACAGCGCGTTACTGCTACAAAAGAAATAATTGTAGAAATCTCGTTTTAAATTTGGAACAGTTATATTGTTTAACTAGGAATGCATTCATTGAAGTTGAATGATATATAACTTTCCAATAAAATTTTTGGTACGATACGCGCGCCACCGACAGTAAGTTAATTGTACTTTGCCTATAACCTTCGCGTAAGTGCAAGCAATGAGTTGATAAAGTTTAACCGCAATCTGATGAACGGTATGGCAGTGCATAAAATACGAACAAACAAAAATTATTTTTTGTATTTTAGATTATTTTTATCAACGTATTAATATAGTAACAAAATTTTCATTTATTGCGCTGTTTTAAATGAAAAAGAACGATTATTATCTATATAATACAAACAAATTTATAAATACATATCAATTTTATAATAATAATAATAATTTTTATTTCAGATACAAGCTCCATAATTTGTTAGTAATAATTAAAATAAAGTTAAAATTAATGTTAGTAAATAAATATATAAATAAAAACAACAATACAACTATAACTATGACAAAAACAACAATAAAATAAAAACAAAAATAACAACAATATGTAATAAAAATTTATCAATTGGATTTTCAACATTACTTTCATCAATTAAATATCTCAGCGTAAAATATCTGAGCGTGACGGTCATGTGAGTTCAGTGCTTTTTCCCCAACCCAAAAGTGCCCAACTTGCCTGAAAAATTTTTCACTTCAAAAGTTTTATGAGCTACAGCAATCACTCACCATCAGTGAGACTGTATGCTCGTTTGTACCTTTATTCTATAAAAAAAGTATTTTGAATTATCAATTAAAATAAGCAACGGATAACCAATATAATTAAATGTATTATCTGCAGTTTTTTAAATTATTTTTAAAATTAAATATCTTTATACATAATAATACATAAACTCTGTTAGAGTTTCTGTATTATATTTTATTGTCACCCCAAAGGGTAGGTAATGATCATGGACCTTATTTCACATCCATATCTACCCTTACATGATCGTCGATTAAGAATACTCTTAACTTGGCCTATCTTCAATATATCGCCTATTTGGTCGATAAAATTCTATCTAGAGCGTCCCTTGTCAACTCTGCTTCTCACTTCTGCAGCATAAATTTGCTTTGTCATTCTTTCCTCATTGATTCTTTTTACGTGTACTGCACTTAATCCTGGTCACAACATCCTCTTGCAAACCACATTTTTCTCATATCACACATTATCTTATCTTTTGGAGTCACCGCTAACATACTTTTTCAATTGAAAACAGTATTTATCTAAATTAATATTAACAATTATATATGAAAATTAATTAATTTAGAAGTAATAAAATCGTTCGTAGCCAAAGCTGTTATCAGTAGCCTTACTATCATCTGAAACTTATTAAGCGTAATTTCATTTCTGCGACGGGCGTTACTGGGGCTCCGTTTGCGATGCTAATTGTGTAATCAGGGCCCTGGGGTCTTCATAATGTCCAATTAACGTGGCCGCCGCCGAAATGGGACTCCATGATATCGTTTATCAATACCCGTTCGAATTAATTCAATTTCTACAAAAATAGACCGAGTGTTTTAGGGTTTCCATATTGTTAACATCTAAAGTTCAAAGAGGCATGTTTTAGAAACAAGCCCAATGGTGAAAACAGTGATAAAAAAAAAACGATTTATATATAAAATAAAACGATAAAAGAGGTTTTTTTTATAGAATAAGAGTAAAAAACGATCACACAGTCCACCACAGATGGTAAGTGGATGCCGTGGCCCATAGACATCTACATTTATCCTCAGTTAAGGATCAAAATGCAGATGCGTTGTCACCTCTGAGAACTTAATGGTAGGCTTCGTATCCAGTAAAAAGGGTCTCCGGTTCTCTACGCTCACCATACGAAACACAGCAGCATAAAGCTGCTATTTTACGCTGGTATTCTGTGAGAGCGTGGTCCTTCCCCGGTCGAGCCGACCCATTTGTGCTACTACTATAATATAACTGCAGCATGACTCTACCCCGTCTATAATTTTATACCCTATGTCACTTCCACAACTAAAACGAATCTAACGACACCCTATATATTAAAATCCGTCAAGCTATTTAGGCTACAGAGTGTGCCAAAGTAATAGACCTACATACATACACTCGAAAAACATAACCCTCCTTCTAGAGCAGTAGGGTAACCAGACTAGGTTAGTTCAACAGGTTCCCGTCTTGTCGTGGCGGTGGAGCTTAGTGGCTATATGGTTTGATCACACACGGGTAACATAGAGGCTCTCACTTGGCTGACCCATAGTGAAGGGCCGTCTCGAGGAGCCTGCTTTGGGCTTGTGAGCCTACTCCGAATGCGTGCATGTTGGTGGACATGAGAGGATTGTTCTCTTCCGAGTTGGAGTTGCGGGCAAGGAGAAGTACTGGCGTGGTGATACGCCGGTAGAATGGCCAGTTCGGTGGGGAGGAGTGTAGTTACGAGGCGCCGCTCTCCTTACTGCCAACTGAAGCTTGGTAGGTGGTGCAGCCATAGACCTTTCATTTCTTTTCATTTATTATATGTTAACAATAACTAAATTGTGTTCGAACATAGCATTAGTATTTATAACCTATTATTATAAAATTTAATTACAAATTCTTAAAATATACAATGTTGCAGTTACGAGCCGTATTCAAAATATTAATTTATCACTTTTAGGAAGTTAATTTTTTTTTATATTGAATAAATGCAAATTAAAATGTTAACAAAAAGACAATTAAATCAAAAATATTTACTTAAAGCTTTTACCAAGTAAAATACACTAAAATAATTTAATGTATAGCAACTCACATCCAGAGGCGGATTGCTCATGCCCGTCGCGCTAGGCGCCCGCCTTAGTCACTACACTATGGACGCAAACAGCGGTTTCATATGTTTGATACTTCGCGCCCGTCGCCGCAACCGCACTAGGCTCGGACTGTGGACGCACGCTAAGGTTAAAAAGACGCGCGCGGAAGTTTTTAAACGAATATAATTATATACGTATATTATTTATACGTCTATTTGATTACTTCTACATCGCCTTCACTCTCTCATCACATTTTTCATTCACGCCCACCTGTTAATAGTACCTACTCGCGTCCTAATTATTTTGCAACAAAACTATATAAAATATAATATAGTTTATTTGCAATATATAATATAGTTTAGTTACGGCCGCTAGAGAGGCGCCGAAGAGATGCTAGCCTAGGGCGCTGTCATTATTTAATCCGCCTCTGCACACATCTAAAAAAATTACATAATTAATAATTATAAGAGTGTGCGCAAGAATTACATGAATTAATTCCTTCCTCCCTTTCCACCATAAGATAACCTTTCGGTCAGCGGGTCAGCACTCCTTTGTTCTCGATATTCCACGCATTCGAACAAGACTGTTTGCTTTGTCTTTCGTAATGTGGTGTAGGTACTATGACAAAGCAATATAACTGGAATATTAAATGATATCATCACTCAACGTGGACTCCATATAAGGAGTAGAAATAATAACTATTTACTTCAGTAATATCGTATTATATTTATAGAAGAAGATACCATTCATGTGGCTCTACCTGGAACCACCTAACCTATGTACCTACGTCACAATTACTATATATAAGTCTCCTCCAAATTAATAAAGAGAGAGTTATTAAACTGCATCAGTGAGTCTTAATTTATTGCATGGTCCCAACATTACAGTATTGCGTACAGCAAAGGAGTGGAGTAATCTGCCGGCGTCGGCTTTTCGTTCGATTACAATCTGGGCTGTTCAAGGTAAGAGTGTGAATAAGCTTTTGTTACGATAAGACAGTGCGATTTACCATCAAGGGCTTCATCACCACTTACGTCTAGGTGGAAGTGTAGTCAAGCATTTGCTTATCTATACATATAAATCAAATCGAAGTCACTAAAATATGAACAACCAATTTAAAAAAATCTCTCTGTCCGAAAGAAGTCCCTTAACCGCGACGCGAAATGGACATATGCTGTCAAACGCATACGTAGTAGAGCCACGCTACAGCTATATTAGTTGTAGCACGAAATTGATCGGCTCGACCGGGGAAGAACCATGCTCTCACAGAATACTAGCGTAAAATAACAGCTTAAGGCTGCTCGGTTTCGTATGGTGAGTGTAGAGAACCGGAGACCCTTTTTACTGAAAACGAGGCATTACATCTCACTCTTCAGGGTGACAATGCATCTGCATTTTATTCCTAATCGAGGATAAATGTAGATGTCTATGGGCCACAGCATTCACTTAGCAGAGGGACAGTGTGCTCATTTGTTACGCTTATACTATAAAAAAAACATTTTACATTTTAGTTCAAATATTTTCCTAAATTGAACTAAACTAAACTAAACTAAATTTTCCTATTTGAACTAAAATTACTTATTACTTATTGAATCAGCCTCTATAAACTATTAACTACTTTTTGTAATCAGATGGTTTGTGTTTTATTAGATTCATCAGTAACAACGAAAATACAACGTATGAATTGTCATATTGCACGCCTCATAACGCAAGCGTTATAAGGTAGTGCTTTACTCTCGACACGTCAAGTTCTAGCAATTTTGTGTTCTTAAAATGCCTCTATCATAATTATTTTTATATTGCTACTTTGAAAAAAAACGGTTTGAAAAAAAATTTACTCGGGCGTCCGGATGTTGGTTTTGTCTATCGCGAGTTAATTCTTCTCTTGGACTTCGAACTTTGTAGCAGAAAGAACTTATAGAATTCTCGATAGCCCGTTATTTAGTTTTACAGTTTAACTTTGTGCAATTTTCTTATCATTTAAAAAGACATCCAAAGATTCATTGTTGCGTAATGTAGTTTTAAAAAGGACTTATTTGTCTTGCTTATATTAAATTTGAGGTTATTACAATTTTTACGAGTTTTGTTTTGTTTTTGTCCATGGGTGGCGGTCGACACTTACCATCAGGTGAGCCGCATGCTCGTTTTTCCTCTCTTATATATATATATATATATAAAAAAATACTTGGCTGGCCCAAGGCGAAGGGCAGCTCAATGTGTTCATTCCGAGTGGGTTTACCGAACTCAGTCTGGATCCGTGTTAGTGGACTGTCGCGGGAGGGATATCTTTTCCCGTTCCCGCCGCAGCCGAGGTGGAGTCGTGGGTGCAGAGGAGTGTTGGTATGGCGATGCGCCACTCGCCCTATCCTCCGCAACTCTGGCGAGCCACCGTTCTCTTAACCTCCGCGGTGAAACTTGTTTGGCGATAGTGGGGAGGGGGGGATTTGTCCTCTTACGAAGAATCTGTGGAAGCGTTCCCGTAGCTCTGCCAATATACAGCAAAGGTGGAACACCGTGGGGTTTTGTCGATGCAAGTCCGACATAACCCGGGCACCGCCGACATAAACGGGTTATGTAGGACGGCATTTCCGCGTGTAAATGAGGCCACAGCATCTAATTACGAACAGGTGGACTGAGTACTCATTTGTCACCTTGTTAAAAAAAAAATGCTATTTTGAAATAGGACTTAAGATATGCTTGGAACTTTCTCAACTTACCACAGAATAACTTCTTCGTTCTCATATGGTTTCTCAAGTACTCTTTAAACTTTTCAAATTGTCGAAATGTAAACTTTTGCGATGAGTTCGACAGTTAAGAGTAAAGTTTAACAAATTTTGAACTCCGATGATATCCTTAAGTGACTAACCAGGTTTATGTAAATGTTGAATATTAAGTAGTTGTGAAAGTTGCCAACTTAAAAGATTTTATTCTGTTTTGTAAGAAGTTCTTCTCTTTTATTTTGTTTGAATTATCTCATTTGTTTAGTACGACAATTAGTTTAATTTAAAAAGAATGCAAAAGTCATTCCATTGAAAATGGATATCCCAGGGCTCACACACACACACTAGGTAATTTTTTTCTGTACCATGGAGGCAGTTTACATACATAAATTGTGACAAGGTCAAGTATCCAGAACCGGAACAATTACTTACAGGCCATACAGCGCTGAAGAATGAGGATTCGAATCATCCGATCATTCTTCAGCGCTGCAACTCAATGCTAAATCACGAAGCTACGAAGCCATCAAATATTATCTACTAGCGATCCGCCCCGGCTTCACATGGCCTTTTTCTGGATTTCGACAACAACGCCACCTACCGGATCCAATTGTGAATTTAAACCATTCTCTTGTCAACTTAATCACACACACAAAATTCTATCAAAATCGGTCCAGCCGCTTAGGGGGAGTTCAGTCACCTACACACGGAGAGAAGAATTATATAATATATAATATGTATGTGTGATACATATAAACATTTCTCTTAAATCATTCTATCTATTGATAGAAACTGCGTCAAAATTTGTTACGTAGTTCAAAAGATCCGAGCGTACAGACGGCGAGAAGCTACTTTGGTTTACATTATGTAGAGATAAATTAGATTGGATGATTATTGAAAAGATAATAATGCGAGGACACAATAAGCTTTCTTAAGCCTTCTTAAATATAATATGTTACAGTCATGAGTGTTTACTGATCAAAACTATTTTTGACCGACGAAAGCAGTCAAAAGCCCTTTGTTACCGGCCTAATCCGATTTCATGTCAACTATCATCATCTAGATGTCAGGGTTGGGGACCGGTTTTCGTTGGTCAAAAGTAGTTTTGGCCTGAAACGAAATTTGACTGTAAAATAATATGTAAATAACCCTGTTAGAAATGAGAGAAGGCCGGTGCTCAGTAGTGCAACATATACAGGCTGTAAGTTTGCTTTTTCTTTTGTGTTTTTTTTTAATAGAATAAGGGTGACAAACGAGCACACATTCCACCTGATGGACAGTGGATGCTGTGTCCCAGTAGACATTTACATGTATCCTCCATTAAGAATCAAAATGCAGATGCGTTGACACCCCAGAGGACTAATATGGAATGCCTCTTTCCAGTAAAAAGGGTCTCTGGATATCTAGACTCACCATACGAAACACAGTAGCCTTAAGCTGCTATTTTACGCTGTTATTCTGTGAGAGCGTGGTCCTGCCCCGGTCGAGCTGACCCATTCATTCATAACATAGCTGCAGCATCGTTCTATCACGTAATCGTTGTGTAATCGTATATAAAAAATAAATTAATTGTACATTTGGAAGAAAAAAAAAACATCCTGGAGTTTTTTTGGCGGGAACTTAATCGCCGATGGATTGCTGCTCCTTTATTGTTTAAATTATGGTTTGAATTGGATTTTTATATGTAAAAGTGTTACGATTTTGTGTATTAAATGTCTGCACATGTGAACTATTAGTGGAAACGGTGAAACAAGTGCTCCAATAGGGATGTGAACCTCAAGATAATGTGTCTGCTTAGGCGCCTTGAGATACTATCATCATCAACTGTCTGCTGGCTTAAGCTGCCGCCAATATCTCCCAAAAACTTCGCAATGTGACGCAGCAACACATTGTGAAGAAGCGTACTCTATAGTGTTGGGAATGAGGGAAAAAAATAAAAGTAAATACGAACAAATGAAGGTATAATGGTAATCTCCCACTTGTTTTAGCAGTATAAAGTATCGCACAGGCGACTAAGAGGAATCAGTCTGTAATTCTAAGAATCCCACTGTCGTTTCTATGCCCGTTGGGGTATTCTACTAGTGTAGGCAAGGAAGATCGTGTTGCTGAGAGGCTGCCCTGTGTTACATTGAGATGGGTAGTGATGCTGTTGGTTTGCATACTTTGGTGTTATCATGTAATTGGGGTCCTGATAATAAGCAGGGTTTGTTACCGAGTAGTGTTCTTTTATTTAAATACTTTTGAGAATAATTTCTAACATCAGAAGTGGAATAGTTTCTTACAAAAGTGTAATTTCTTGTTACTTAATACTGGCAAAAGTACAATCGTACGAGTCCATTACCAAAGAAACTAAGAAAGTATAATAATATCCTGGTCCTTTCTAAGCGGATACTTGACATATACATATCTTAGTGTCTTTCATTAGTGATTAATATTATTATAACAATTAATGAAATACCAAACATCCGAAACCGATAACATTACAATTGACATAGTCGATAAGTTCACGAACTTGGTCCACGACAGAATCATTAATTTGAACCCAAAACAAAGGAAAGCCCATTACTCTCCCGTGTCATTTGTTCATGTCGGACTATGCGGGGGTAGCTGCTAAAAAAATTGTTTATTTTAACACGGATGCCTTTCTTAAATTGATAGATTGAGATAAAAAAATTGATGTTCCCGCGATCGCTTTGTTCTTTTTTTCCTTTTTTCTTCTGATGGACTTTTTTATTATTGAATAGGGTGACAAAGGAGCACACAGTTCACCTGATGGTAAGTGGATGCTGTTGGTCTCTGGTTCTCTACACTCACTATACGAATATCAGCAGCATTGAGCTGCTATTTTGCGCTGGTATTCTGTAATTAATATAGATGCAGCGTGACTCTACCACATATAATATATATGTGAATCAGCAGGCCGCTAGATATACTTACCACTTCATTCCGCAGGTGTACCACTAGTTATAAATAAATACTTAGTAATACCCTTGCGAAGCCCGGGCGGATCGCTGTTTTATATTTTGTTTTTATTTTCAAAAAACGCTACCTCCACACTAAGATGTTCTCCTGTATCGTTGGTGCAGTTTATTATAGGTTAAATTTCACAAGGAAAAACATCCAGACCCGGAACAATTATTTGTAGGCCACACTCGTACAAATACTTTTCTATGCAGGATTTGGTCCCGGGGCCCTTAGCGCCGCTGCAAGTCATTGCTAAGCCGTTATAATAAAAAATTTAAATATAATTTCAATTTTAAAATAATATAATTTCAATCCAGTATCTGGAAATTGATAAAAGATATTCAAAATAAATAAACACTCGATTACGATTTCATGTACCGAAGAACTGCATTTCACAGTCCATTTTCCTTTTTTTAATCTTTACAAAACAACGACAAAAGCATTAATAACACAAAAGTGAAATCTGAAAAGCGGAGACTCGGGCGCTGCTGTTTTTTTTCTACCAACAATAACACTGGCTGGTTACAGCGAACATTACTTAATTCTCTATTGTTGCCATGTCTAATCCGGGGCCTTTTTATGTTTGACAGTTCGGAGACGTGAAAAATAGAAATTTTCCATGGGCGCCATTTGTTAGGCGCTGTGACCCTTCACATACGTTGCAAATTACTCGCCAGCAAGTGTAGAATAATAAAAAAGCTATTTTATTGTAACGCGACAGTGAACTTAGTATTCTATATAATGTTTAGAATGATTGTAATTTGTATATTATTAAAAATACCATTAGATACTTTTTTTACATACTTCTTTTACTTTTATCTCTATATCAATTGCTGGCCGTTAGTCTCGCTAATACTCGAAAATAGCTCGACTGGTTTTGATGAACTTTTTGTGTGTGTTTTAGTGGCTCATTGGACCCGGTAGGTGGCGCTGTTGTCGAGATCCAGAAATCACCCGTGCGAAGCCGCGGATACCTAAGTTATAATAAAAATAGCAATAAAAACATTTCCCATAAGATAATAAACTCTGCGTTGTTACATTTCATCATCACCATCATTGCAGCCCTTCACAAGTCTGCTGTTGAACATAGACCTCCGCCAAGAAATGCCATAAAGCACTGTTCTGAGCCACTTGCACCCATCGATTTCCTGCATATCTTACCAAGTCATAACTCTATTTCGTGCAGGCACCTTACACTTCGCTCACCGATGAAAAGCCGCCACTAAAGAACCTTTCTTAATGATCGGTTGTCTGACCGATTCTCTGAGCTATATTGCCGGCCTGTGGGAATGCCTCGTTACCAGTAAAATGGGTGTTCAGTTTTTTTCACTCACGATACGAAACACATCAGCATTATATTGCTATTTTAGTTTAGAGAGTGGTCCTTCCCCTAATGAGCCAATGAGGGCTAATAATTTTCTGCTCACCAGATGTCGCTAGTTGACACTGAGGTAAAGTTTTTTTGTTACACAATGTAATTTAATTGAGAAGTTGTTTTTCAATAAAAGTTTATCAGTTTCTAGAGTATTATATTAATACACAAAACAATGAATCAGTGGTTTGCTCTTTAATTTTTTGCACATTTTGAACTTATTTTTTCTTTTTTTTTACTTTTATGAATATCTGTGGTTTGGTTTATTTATTTTTAATGTTATTAATATAGCTAATAGTACAGAAAGAAACAATAACTTTTACATTTTCTGAACAAATTAATTTCCCCGCTATGAAATCTGTCAAATATTATACCTCACTTTCTAGTGGCGCTGCCCTGGTGGCAGAAAAAGTCGTGGATGCCCTCATTCATTCATGCTGCAGCCATAATTCTTTGCAGCGTTGTGTTTGCAACATTAATTATTTATATAATTTTAATATATTGTTCTTAACATTGATTAAAACTAATTTTACGGTTTCTATCGAATTTAATTTAAACTTTTTTAATTCCCTACGTTTCGGACACTTTACGACCGAGGGGGACCGAGGTGTTTTACGTCCCGATGTCATAGTTAACGAAGGCTACGGTCAACTTTTAAATGATAATTTTGGTCCACGCAGAACGAGCTTACAGTTTTTTTTTTATGGGATAGGGTGACAAACGAGCACACAGTCCACCTGATGGTAAGTGGTTGCTGTGACCCATAGACATCTACATTTATCCTCAATAAAGAATCAAAATGCAGATGCGTCGTCACCCGTGAGGACTAAGATGGAATGCCTCTTTCCAGTAAAATGGGTCTCGGTTCACTACACTCACCATACGAAACACAGCAGTGTCAAGCTGCCATTTACGCTGGTATTCTATGAGGCGTGGTCCTTCCCCAGTCAAGCCGACCCATTAGTGCTACAACTATACTACTAATATAGCTGCAGCATGGCTCTACCACGTAAATATTATTCTAAATTCTTGCAGTAGTATGCATGGATTTGGATTTAACTTTATTAATCATGAGATTATATAAGCAGATGGTAGCTAGGTTAGGTTATATCAATAGAATCGCGAATCGTCCTTGGTAGAAATAAGTTTTCTTTTACGAGGATTTGTGGTCTACATCCTAACTTCAATAAAGGAGACGAATAGTATTCGCGTTAATATAAGAAATTATTATATGGTACTTTCTTTTTTTTTTACAGTGCAGTGAGCGGTGTAAGAATATTCACTATCCCATATCGTCCCCTGGGTGTTGTAAGGAGTAACATAGGTCAACAAACCGGGAGAAACTTCCTTATAATGATTTAAAAAATAAAAAAATGGGGTTGCCAACCAGCCTGCCAAGAATAGAAGAGAATAGAATAATTTTTATTCAATATAGACAACCATGTTTATTGAAACTCATTTAACCACTAGTACAGAAGAAAATCTGACCTGAAAAGAACCAGCAAGAAAACCAGTGGAACATTTTTGAAACATTAATTTATTATATTTTATAAAATTAAGTATGAAAAAATTTAGACAAAAATTTTTCATACTTGCCATGCTGCAGCTATATTAGTAGTATAGTTGTAGCACGAATGGGTCGGCTCGACCGGGGAAGGACCACGCTCTCACAGAATACCAGCGTAAAATAGCAGCTTAACACTGCCGTGTTTCGTATGGTGAGTGTAGAAAACCGGAGACCCTTTTTACTGGAAAATATGCATTCCATCTTAGTCCTCACAGGTGACAATGCATCTGAATTTTGATTCTTTATTGAGGATAGATGTAGATGTCTATGGATCACAGCAACCACTTACCATCAGGTGGAGTGTGTGCTCGTTTGTCACTCTATCCTATAAAACAGCATGGTAGTGATCACCTCACTCCCAGGGGTTATTATCAATTAAGTAGGTACTCCTTAACCCTTCTTAAACAATTTTTTCTCCATATTTCTTTAAAGTTTTTGATAAATAGGTCCTGCATATTTGCAACATAGGCAACTATGGCAATATCCTCCTTATGAGGCAGTCTATAGGGGAAGCCATTGATAAGCTATAACGGTACGGTAAAGTTACAAAATTTTTCATTTAGTACTATTTTCTCTAAGTAACACGGCTTCTGATTTCTAACTTATATATTTTGACAAACTGGGCAATATATTAAAAAAATATAATTTAAAAATTAAAAATTTGTACAAGCGACTTCAATATAAATTATTAAGAATAACTCAAAAACTATTAGTCAGACCTTGATCAAATTTATATAGAACTACATGTGATGCATCAGTTTTCAAATAAGAAAAGAATCATCGAATTCGGTTCACCCAGAAAAAAGTTATGAGGTAACACACATAAAATAAAAGTAAATCATACAGTCGAATTGAGTACCTCCTCCTGTTTGAAGTCGGTAGAAAAGCATACTATAAAAACAATTGTGGAAAAAGCGAAAATAGCTCATAACGCAAAATAATAAAACGCAAGCCACAATCTACATTTAGAAAAAACCGTGGGGATTCTAAATTATGGAAGAAGGCAGCCTACTTTAATGTTTAATGTTACTTAACCGGCGCCAGGCAGCGGGCACAGTAGGAGAATAAATTTAGAATAACACGGACTGTCCTAAAACGTCCTTGATTTTGAAAATTGAGAATGTCCTTGATATTAAATTAAAAATGTATTAACGTCAGGGTGTTTTGATGTTCTTTTTAATCGTAAATTCATGATGCCTAAGTAAGTATTTCAATGGCTTGCTCTAAATTTAGAAATATTAAAAATAACTTAAGAAGTAAAGTAAAGTTTTTTATTTATTTTGTACAACTCATAGTGGAAGACGCTGACGGCTATAACACAGTTTATACTAGTATGGCTGTTGACACTAACTTCTTTGAAATGTAACTTAGTAATTCAAAATAGATAAAAATATTTATAGTTGTAACTAACACATAACAATCAACTACTTTACACGCGCTCAGTATAAGATGCGCGAATGTGTTACACGGAGGGGCAACATAATGACTTCACTTTTTGATAACACTCAAGTTCGCTCCCTATTTAATTAGTGTACCCGTAGGACACAATGAAAATGGCACGCCTGCCAGGCATGGCAACTATGGCAAAAATCTTCTGCACACCCAAATATAAAATATGAGTCAATCTATGGGGAAAGCCTATTGGATTTATGATAATGTCTATGGCAATAGTAGTCTATTACCATAGCCATTATCATGAATGAAATAAATAATTAATAAAACCAAACCCAAGTATACTACTGCAAGACTTATATATTGTAAGCTCGTTCTGCGTAGATCGGACCAAAAATTCATATTTAAAAGTTAAAGGTAGCCGTTGCTAACGATGACATCACGACGTCAAAAAACTCCGTTGCCCCCGCGACTGCTGCAAGGTGCCCAAAACGTCGACAACTAAAAAAGTATACGTGGTAGAGTCATGCTGCAGCTATATTATTGTTGTAGTACGAATAGGTTGGCCTAACTGTTGTAGTGTATGTGTCTCCCTACTAGCAGTGTAAATACATGTACTCTTAGGTTTAGTGATCAGTATAATTAAAGTTCTAGTAGCAACAACGTCTCCTATTTATTAAAACCCTTCAACATTACATGGCGACCCTGCCAGGCGGTGCGCTGCGACAATCCAAGCGCACCGCCGGGCCTATTAAAATTAAAGGTGGGAATAAATATTGCTAAATTAAATAATGAAGACACGAGTAAAATGATTGACAATAAAGTAATATTATAACGGAATGGACGTAATACCGGACGTGACGGAAAATAAATAAATACGAATTCAAGAAGAGGCCACAATAACACAATAAAATTTTATAGAAGCTGACTGAAAATTTAAAATATATAATATATATTACTATAAAGACAACTAACGAAGAATGAGGAAAATAAAATGTGGATTTTTTTTATATAATGACCGAAGAACAAAATTCAAGAAACAATAGATTAATTTAAAAAAAACCCGGTTGTACTTCAGCGAGCTTTGTCAGTAAATTATGAAAATTGAGCCAAAAGAACAAAGAAGAAATTAAGGTAACTTCGCACCTGTGTGATTTTAATTCCATTTAAAACTTTATTTATCATTTTGAGATTGTTTCTTTTTGCTATTATATTTTATGAAGTTAAGTATTTAATATACCTATGTTTAAATTGATAGTATTTATCAGATAATTTACGATTCAATTGATTTCTTTTAATATTTTATTACTATATCTGAAAAAAAAAAAAAATGCAATAATTATAAATTAAGTTACAAGAGCACTTCTGCGCCATATTTGTATTAACACACAAGACGATTTTATATTCACTTTTATTCAGTTATTATTTTATATTAATTTTATTACTGATTTGTGCAAAATTAATAAATTAATGTGATAGATTACATTTTACGTACTTAAATTTACAATAGTTCATCATAAATTAAATTGTTTATCTTTTGTAGTTAAAATTACATTTTTTTCTTTCTAAATACAACAAGTTAGTCTAGATAAGTTAAGTGTAACGAGAATTAATAATTACACCATAGACTTAGGATGAAGTCTATGATTTACAGTGAATATAAAGGTCTGCTAACCTTTTCTTATTAATGATATATCTAGAAATATGACATGTAATGTTATGCAATGAGCTTATCGTAAAACAATGAGAGCAACATGCGATATATGAACAGGTACATAAAATAAACTATAACAGCATTCTAATAAAGATGAAAATAATAACTATCAGAAAATAAATAAAATGATCTGTAATAGTATTAACATAAATATAAAAATAATGAAATACAGTAAAGTAAAAATAAAATAATTAAGAGAAGGTTTAATAACAATATTTCTTAACAAAGTCAAACAGGGACATAAAATTGACTGACAAGTATATTACCTCTTTTTCGTACAATATTAAAAGTATATATTTAAAAGGTGTGAGGAATGAGTGAAGGAATGTTCAAAAGTGTGAATACGAATGATTGAATTGCTAAGTTTCGTCAATATTGGACTGATCACCCAAATATTTGACGATGCTTAAACTCTGGTATGAATCCATTATGAGCGAGATTACAGGTTAGTACTCGTATATGGAAATGGAGCATGAAAGTATATAAAGTTACCGATACAGTCAAGTAGATAACGACAGGTACTATAAAGATAAAGAAGAAATAAAGATTTACTTAGAATAAAAGATAAAAGAAAGATGACCTTGATAAATAAATAATGGAAAGATACGGGAACGTCCATCACTGGTAAGCATATAGTCCTCGAGCAGGGAGTGTTTTAATGATTGGATGATAAAATCAGGTAACGGGTACTGAGAACAATACCTTCAGTACAAGTGATGTGAACGAGTTTACTCATATTAGTACTGTTGGGGACCAGAGAAGTCTTAAATTTGTTACCCTTGATAATGGTACATAGAGTCACATCCTTCATTGGATCATAGCGTGAACTTAGTTTTCCTCAGTGACAATTGTTGGAGTCCTTTTAAAATGACTTAAACGTAGACCTCAAGGTTGTGCACAACCCAGGTACACTATAACCTTGATATAGTATAAAAATTGGATACTGTACGATAATCGGTGGCGCTCGTCGCAATGGCTGAACCCTGGAGACCCAGCCAAAGCCCTAAACGAAAATTGACTCAGAAAAAGTTACATGTGAGTGTTTGGTGAACTAGCGCCGGTGTCGTTCACTACAGCTTTCTAAAATCTGGCCAAACGATTACGGCAGATATCTATTGTCAGCAACTGCAAACCATGAAGGAAGAACTAGCTGCTAAACAACCGAAATTGGTCAATAGCTCTAGGCCACTGCTGCTTCACGACAACGCAAGACCACACACAGCACAACAAACAACCACTAAGTTATATGAGCTACAATTGGAATGTCTGCGACATCCACCGTACTCCCCGGATCTTGCTCCAAATGTAATTTATGCTTTTAAAAAAAGCCCCGCTGGGTTTCTTTCTGGTTCTTTCCAGGACAGAGGTTTTTTTCCGAACCAATGGTAAAAGTAAAAACTGACTTTCAATAAGTATTACTGTAATCTATATTGAATAAAAACGATTATATTCTATTCTATTCTATATAATATTACATATAAGCCTTCCTCTTGAATTATTCTGTCTATTGATGAAACTGCAATAAAATCCTTTGCATAGTTTAAAAGAACTAAGCGTACAGACGGCTTATACTATGTAGAGATACTTTTTGAAAGTCCATCTTATGTTTAATCTACCACTGTGGTTCTGAAAATACTTCTGTCCTGGGAAGAAGCAACAAGGAACCCAGCGAGATATTTTTTTTTAAAAGGCACAGCTTACAATCGTTTAAGTTACACAATAATTAAAAACACTAAACAAATATGAAGTACTTTGTAGCGATCACCTTCTTTGTGTTTAGTGTACTGGGTATAGGTGAGTATATGGAATTAGATTTTAAGTACCTATGAGTTATAGGTATTGAAATCTTATTTCAGTCAAAATATGAGTCTTCGTTTCTCTGACATACGAGGGAAGGTCAAAAAGTTCGCGAAATGAAAGGGAAAGGGGGTGAAATTAAACATGAAATTATTTTTCCTTTTCGATATATTCTCCAGTAACCTTAATACACTTCTCAAACCGTTCATATAACTTATTTCTAACTTCGGAAAAAATGTTTTGTCAAGGCCCTCAAAATAGGCAGAAATTTTCAACTTCACTTATTCGTCATCTGTAAATTTCTTTCCCCGAAGCTCTTTTTTGATATTTGGAAACAAATAATAATCCGAAGGTGCCAAATCTGGACTATAGGGATGGTGGTTTAAATGTTTTGACGCTGCACTTGTGTAAGGAAGCCACCACAACATGACTCTTGTGAACGGATGCGTTGTTATGCAAAAGAAGCACACCTCGAAAGCAATTTCCACTTCTTTTTTCTTTAATCGCATCTTCCAATTTTTCTAGTAGCGTAGCGTAATACTGTCCCGTAATATTGACATCTTTATCTTTATAATTTATTAATAAAATCCCCTCTGCATCCCAAAATTTGAAGCCATAATCTTTCCAGCCAATTGTGACACCTTGAACTTCTTAGGCGGTGCTGCGCCTTTTTTATGCCACTGCATGGACTCTTGCTTTGTCTCAAGTTCATAGTTATGAACCCAACTTTCTTCCCTAGTTACAACTTAATGCTGCTGTGTTTCGTATGGTGAGTGTAGAGAACCGGAGACCCTTTTTACTTGAAAAGAGGCATTCCATCTTAGCCCTCACGGGTGACAACGCGTCTGCATTTTGATTCGTAATCGAGGATAGATGTAGATGTCTTTGGGCTACAGAAACCACTTACCATCAGGTAGCTGTGTGCTCGTTTGTCACCATTATTCTTTAAAAAAAAAATACTGCAAATGCAAATGTGTGTTTGTCGGTTTGTTCTTTTTCTACGCAGCAACGGGGCAACGGATCTATATGATTTATTGGCGGAGAGTGACAAAGGCTTCTTCCATCCATCTATTCATTCATTAAAGCCTATGAAAGTCCACTGCTGTACATAGGCCTCACCCATAGATTGCCTCATAGGAGGGATATTGCCATAGTTGCCTCAATTGGCAAGCAGGTTGGCAACCACAGTTTTTATAATTTTGAGTTGCTATTAGCAACTCAATAATGCATCTCCTTTTCATTTTCTCTTTGCCGCCTCTTAAGACACCCACATAGGCTTCTTATTCCAAAAAAAAATCAGTATTCCTGTGGGATATTATATCGAGTGAAATTCTGTAATTACCTCTTTATGCATTGTAAGGTTTTGAAACAACACATCGTCTGTGATTTTTTAATGATGTCTTTTTCCGAAATCTACGAGGGCGAAACCGCGGGCAAGAGCTAGTAGGTTATATTTTATTGCATCATTTTGATGTTTGTTATTCTATGTATAAAAATTGTTTTGTTGTGAATTTGTTCGTTTTATGTTTTCTTTTTTAGGTCAAAATATAAATATAATAACCTAACTTTAACTTTATTCAAAAATAATTAAATTAAAATCTTGACTAACAATCACAGAAAATAAAATCTGACACTGAATTTAATCGGATAAGGGAATTCGAGTTGAACGAATACAACATCTGCGCGAATCTTGAAACTTAGATTCTTATGCATATTAATTTTTGTCTAGCAGCTCGGTAGATCAGAGGTTAATCATAAGCAAGGAACGAGGTTTGTAATGCCTATAAGTAATTTGTTCCAGGGCTAGATGTATCTCCATGTGCAATTTATGTATGTAATATGCCTCTACCATACATAATGATTTTTATTTTTAGAGCCATGATGCAGCTTTATTATGGTATAGCAAGAATGGTTAGGCTCGACCGGAGAAGGACCGTGCTCTCACGGAGTACCAGCGTAAAATAGCAGCTTATTGCTGCTGTGTTTCGTATGGTGAGTGTAGAGAACCGGAGACCCATTTTTCTGGAAACGGGGCATTCCATCTTAGTCCTCACGGGTGACAACGCATCTGCATTTTGGATCTTAACAGCTAGACTAGTTTATTTTAGCTGTTTCGTATGGTATTTTGCCATGAGACACGCGACTGACACTGAAATAATATTTGATTAGCAGGAGACGAATATAAGAGCAATCTATGATTTAAAACTTAAAAAGTCTGTAAGTCAAAAATTTAAGGAAATTAATATATTAACTTTGGCCGCACAATACATTTATGAAAATGTAATGTATAAGTAGTTCTTTTTTTTAAATATGTGATATTCACTCTGTAAATACTAGGAACAGACAAGCTAGTAGTACAAGTTACTTGACTCCACAGAGTCAGAAATTCATTCTTGTGTTGCCACGTGTGTATTATACATTGCTGTATAATACACTTTTACAACAAAAACCAGGAAATATTATTATAATATTAAGGTATTTATGGATGATAATATCCACTTGGAATAAGGTGATGGCAACCATGATGTTTCTATTTTTTTTTTTGTGTAAGGTAGGTGAGGATAATATGGTCACCTTAAGCTTCGCCGCCCTAAAAAACCAAAACTAGGAGGAGCACAGAGACAAAAATATAAAGTCGTATACTGTAACTAATATATGAAGAAAAAAATTGCAAATAAGCTTTGGCAATCATTAGGATCACTTCGAAAAATCTACTTAAAAAAATAATTATACTACACAATACTAATATGGACTAAAATATTTACTATATAATAATAATTTAAATAATAATAATTTCAACTGTCATAATGGCGTCGATAAAGCAGCGCCCTTTTGACCCTTTATTATTTGATTGATTGATGAAGAGCTACCGTATCACAGAACCATCTTTGCAAACAAGGCTGTAGTTTTTGAGGTTTAAGAAAGTGACCATATTAACCGGATGACCATATTACCCTCACGTACTATAATTATTTGTGTAACATTATATATAATTTTAAACTTTTAAATGTCTTGCTGGGTTTTTTTTTCTGTATGTCATCATCATATACCACTGTAGTGTAGCCCTCACGAAAGTATATATTAGTGTTAAGGTAGAATAAGTTTAGAGCAGTATAATTAAAGTTCTAGTACCAATTGAACACCTTCCAATATTATATGGCGACCCTGCCAGGCGGTGCGCTCCGACAATGCATGCGCACCGCCGGGCCTATTTCAAATTAAAAGGTGGGAATAAATATTACTAAATTAAATAATGAAGACACGAGTGAAATGGTTGACAAAATAAATATTATAACGGAATGGACGCAATACCGGAAGTGACGAAAAATAAATAAATATGAATACAAGAAAAGGCCACAATTATAATTTTACAGAAGTCGACTGAAAATTAAAATATAATGTATATGAAGTAATATAGTGTATAAAAGGCAGCTAAGAAGGAATGAGGAAAATAAAAAGTGATTTTTTATATAATGATTAAAGACTTAAAAGATATTAAGACCTTCAAGCATAGGCAGATTAATTTAAAAAGGAAAGAAGCGGTTGTACTCTTGCGCCCTTCATCCAGAAGAAAATTAAGAATGAAAATGAAAAATGAAAATTGAGGCAAAAAAACAAGGAAGAAATCAAGAGGTAACTTCGCACCTGTGTGATTTTTGATTCCATTTAAAACTTTAATAATTGAGATTTTTCTTATGTTGTTACTGCTATTATATTTTTTTAAAGTTATGTATTAAATGTTATGTATTAAACTCTTGATTAAGTTGAAAGTATTTATCAGATAATTTACGATTCAATTGATTTTTTTAATATTTTTATTACGGTATCTGAAAACATAATCATAATGCAATAACTATAAATTCAGTAAGCACTTCTGTGGCATGTTTGTATTAAGGCACAAGACGCTTTTATATTCACTTTTATTCAGTAATTGTTTTATATTCTTTTTATTACTGTATCCTGCAAATATTTAATGAAAAAATATGATAGACTACATTTTTACGTACTTAAATTTACCATGGCTTATCTCTATATAATTATAAATTTTTCATATTTTTTAGTTGAAATAACACTGATGATACATTTCGTTGCTTTTTTTCTGTTGTCTTTTAATAATAAAATATAGGCACACAATTTTGAAAAGGGTTTTGAACGTTCGCTATTGTTATAATTTTTTTAGTTTACTAAATGCAATGAAACTTAAAGTTATATTAAACTACTTAAAAATTAAAATTGTTCTTTTGAATGTTTAAATAAATTAAGGTTTTGTTAAATAAATTTGATAGCTGTTATAGTAATTTTTGAATTATGTTCTGTATAAAATAAATATTATATTTCTAGAAATCGTAAATTGTTAAAAACTAACGGATTTTTTCGATGGATGTTAAAGTGATATACCTAACTTTTAGCGATGTAACTAAAATGAACTTCTGTGTAAATTTTAAAATATTTAAAACTTTAATTTTAAGATACATACATTTTACTTGTATTCATATTATAATAACATATTATACAAGTTATGCTAAAATTAGGTATGATCATAGTTCAATGCAATCTCAAACGTTTCCATTATACGTATTTTCAAATTAAAACAGAGGTCTCACAAATCGCTTACGCGGCTGGGATTACAATTTGTGGTGTGGTTTATCTGTAGTTATATGATTATGTTATTGTTATTGAAAATGATTACGTTGCTTTGACTTCTTTGTTCTATATCTTAATATGAAATGTAATAATTTATTAATTTCGGTGTTATATTTATTGAACTTTCAAATCATAAACTTTTAATTTTTATAATTCATTATTTTCTGGGAAAATGGTAAAGTTTTAATACCTATCTTATTTGTGTGGATTATGAAAATAATTACTTCGTTGAATACGATTTTGGAACTCATTATATTATGTATACAATTAATCAATCTAAATTTTGTTGTGTCCATATTGTTGGCCTCAATCACTGACTGATAATGATGTAACTAAATATTATACGAGACTATATGATATAAATTTGTAAAAGATGTGAGTAAATTTATGGCTAAGTTACGAAATACGGAATTACAAATGCAAACTATTAATAATGTGTTGGTGTGAGAGTAAGGTAAAGAAAATTATTGGAGGTTATCATATCCACATACAATCAGCCCGATCAGCTGAGAGTTTGGAAAACCTAATGACCGATTAATTTTTAAGACACGATTAAATGCGGAATAACTTTTAATTTTGTTGTTAATGAGGGAAATGAGAATTTGTTATGAATTGTATAATAATATTGTCCATAATCTTGATCATGTAGGGTCGTTGCGCCGGTAAGCCGACCGGGTCTAGATTTCGACTTTTGGCATCAGGTGATGCAGTAAATTTGATTTAATAACGATTATAATAAATATTATCGTATGTAATTAATTTTAATGCATATGTAAATAGTTGCACTATATCTGACAACATTACTTAATCGGGTAAACACAACACGCGATTTATAATAAATAGTTCAATTCGACGCCGGTACAGTAGCTGTCAGGGCGTGTAAGATCGGGCAAAAAAATAGTGGCGCGCGTTCCACTCAAAAGTAAGTTTTGAGTTGTATTTACTATGATTATTTAATATTTTAATTATATTTCACTGTATAAATAACTTAATACAGTATTTTTACATTTATTATTATAATATTATTGTGAAAAATTTAATAAATTATAAAAAAGAGAACGCCAGAAAGAAAGAAGCCGGAAAGTGACACATAAAATTTTCCTATTATTTGGTTGTCGGCCATGCAGCCGGAAAGTAGCCCGAGTTTAGCTTGAATACTTTCTCTCTTTCATTTATTTGGTTATGTACTGTTAGTTATATTTCTTATTTATAATGAATCGTATTCTTGCGAAGACACTAGCTTTCAGTTTACAGCCACCAATTACTGCAATTTGAACGGTTAGTGATGAAACTAAAATACCCATTTCGGTCGTGGCCGAAAACTGGATTGAGTCTAAAGTTATTATTTAGTTTTTGGCCAACTTTAAATTGTATGAAAGAATAGGGCGGCCGAAAATCGAATACTGCCTTGGTTTATGGCCATTTTATGAAATATTTCATTCAATTTGCATTTTAGGAAGTAGATTCAATAAGACATTTTTTTCTTCAGATGGCTTCTCCAAATAAAACTCCTGCAAATAAATATAATAAGTAAATGGCTTCAGAAAATATGGACTTTATTCATTTGATCTCAATGAAGTGGATTACTCAAAATGTGTCCAGAACAGCCCGGAAAGACTAATCAGTGATAATTCAAAGACACGAGAAAACAATATTTCTAAAGCAATATCTAACGCAGACCTAGTTACCACAAGAAAAGTTTTGAAACATTTAAATTCAACTCTGGCAGAAAAATACATAAAAGTTGCTATTATATTGAAAGAGATGAGGAAGAAAAGAAAGTCTTCTCAGATCCAAATCGATGACCTTCTATATGAAACATACTCTGAAGACCATACAAACTCAACAGTCAATACAATATACCAGCCATGTAGATGATATCAACACTACAGAAATGGTTTCTTTTGAAACCATTCCACACAGACAGGCCAATGAAAACTCACTTCTCCAATTAAACAATATAAGACCGCTAAGTCGCTTGAAGTCTCCAGAAAGTCTGTGCAACACAGACCAAGATAAAAGTATTCTAACTCACGATTTTCTGGCAACTATGGATTCAGGGTACAGAGATAAAAAAGTACACGTACACCTTCTTCTGCGGCAATTTCATCCGCGGAGTGGCGAAAATTTTTAATTTTACAAAAATATATATTAAGTTTGTACTATCTTTTCTCTCCTGTCTAATGCGACGCTGAAAACTGAAATTCTTGTATATTTTTCATATCAAAAATTATTATAAAAAAGAGTTTTCTCTTGTAGCATACATGAGTTGTAAAAATGAAAACTACATTATGTAAGTTACAAATCGACAAGTTTGGGCTCCACGGACTTTCTTGTAAGAAAAATGCTGGTAGGTTTTGACGGCACGGTTCTTTGAACGATGTCATCCGAAGGGCTCTTGTCTCTATAAATTTTCTCTCGGTTTTAGAGCCTTGTGGAATATTTAGAGACGATGGCAGGAGACCCGACGGTATGACATTGGTCCCTTGGGAGAGAGGTAAAGCCCTAGTGTGGGATGCTACTTGCGTAGACACTTTGGAGGCTTCTTATCTCAGGGGTATCTCGTTTAGAGCCGGGGCGGCATCAGAGGCAGCTGAACTGAGTAAGTGGCGTAAATATGAGTCTCTGAGAGATGACTACATGTTTGTGCCATTTGCTGTAGAGACTATCGGTCCGTGGGGTCCACGTGCGGTGAAGTTCCTAAAGGAACTATATCCGCGACTGGTCGTTGCTGCTGGTGATAAGAGGGCTGGTTCTTTTCTCGCTCAAAGGCTAAGTATAGACATTCAGCGGGGAAACGCAGCCAGCGTTCTTGGTACGATACCGCGGGGTTGATAAGTATATTGTGTATGATAATTAAGCTACTAGTTTTAGTTTTTTTTTAATTATATTTTTTAATATTGTATATTATGTTATGTAAATACATTTAGTTACATATTAACATTAACAGCTCTAAGCTATCATAATAGCAATTATTTTTCTGTGGTAGCAACCTGGCAAACCAGTTAGTATATATATATATATATATATATATATATATATATATATAAATAATGAGTGTTCGCTGCCAGGCTGTTTCTAATTTGTTTTGTGTAGTTAATTGTAGTAAACATGATTGTAAGCTGTTATTTAAAATAAAAGTCCATTGGTTTCTTGTTGGTTCTTCCCAGGACAGAGGTTTTTTCGAACCAGTGGTAATTAGATAAAAGATGACTTTCAATAAGTATTATTTATAATCTATATTGAATAAAAGTTTCTGTTTCTGTTTCTATATGTATTTATTTTAGTTTATGTATTTTGACGGATTTCTGGACACGGCGAAACCGATTTTAAATTTTCTTCTTTTTCAACAAAAGTTATACTTCAGAGGTGGTCCCATGTATTTTTTTATGTTACTATTTAGAGACACTTTTAACCGACTTCAAAAAGGAAGAGGTTCTCAATTCGAGTGTCATTTTTTGTATGTACATTACGCGACATTTTCGATTTTTTATTAAATAGCTTATACTTCAAGGGTGGTCCCAAATAAATTTGGATGAAACATTGTAGCAAATAAATAACTTCCTTTTTAGCAATTTGATGTTACTTTTTGTTGAAAGTTATAATAATGCTGTTTTCTAGAACTTGTAATATACCTTGGTGCACTCAAATGGTTAAAATAATTAAATTAAATAAAATTAAAAATAAAAGAGTAAAATAATTTCCACATAATAGCTTCTGCAGTCGGTGCTCGTAGTTTATCGAAGAATTTAAACCGCGACTTCAGAAGCATGTGTAGGAACTATTGTATTCTCTTTGTTGTCTGAAGTCATTTTTATTCATTTTTTATAAAGTTTAAGTATCGTTATAAAGAATTAGGAATATTGTATCACTTACCGTCGCGCCGTCTGTCCTACACGACTATGTACCTACAAATGTACGTACTGTACATAGTTTTAACTTTAAATGCGTTCAAATATTTTATGAGTATAATTCAATGCAACGTATTCTTTACTTTAATAAAGCAACAAAGCTTCCAAATTTCTAATTTCCAAGATATCAGAAATCACTATATACGTGGTAGAGCGATGCTGCAGCTATATTAGTAGTATAGTCATATGGTCGAGCAAGTAGATGAGTTTATGTATTTGGAATGTGTATTTAGCAGGGATGATAGATATGATAAGGATATAGAACGACGAGTGAACTCAGGAAATAGAGTAAATGGGGCTCTACACTCTATTGTGGAAAGTCTGAATGTGTCCAAAAGGGCACGTATGGCAATTCACAGTGCTGTGTTAGTACCTACTTTAATATATGGCAGTGAAAGTTGGGTGTGGCAGAAGTAGCATAAGAGTAGAATAAATGCTGTAGAAATGCGGTCATTAAGGAGTATGTTAGGGCTGAATCTGAATGACAGGGTGAGAAATTGTGTGATAAGAGAAGAGTTTGGTATGCAAGATGATTTTGTGACCAGGATTAAGAAAGGAATACTTCGGTGGTTTGTTCATAGAAAGAATGAATGAGAAAGCGTGACAAAGCAAATTTATGTGGCAGAGGTGAACGGCAGAGTCGGAAGGGACGCCCTAGGAGAAAGTTTATCACCTAAATGGCGATATATTGAAAATGGGCAATTTCAATATTCCGACGAGCGTGTATGCGTAGGTATATGGATATGGAGGAGGCGATAGAGGTGTGTGAGGATTGTGCCAAATGGAAGTTTATAGTCTCTGCCTATCTCTGTCTCTGACAGGCTTGAGTGTTTATGTATGTATGTAGTTGTAGCACGAATGGCTCGACCGAGGAAGGACCACGCTCTCACAGAATACCAGCGTAAAATAGCAGCTTAACACAGCTGTGTTTCGTATGGTGAGTGTAGAGAACCGGAGACCCTTTTTACTGGAAAAGAGGTATTCCATCTTAGTCCTCACAGCTTACAACGCATCTGCAATTTATTGAGGATAGATGTAGATGTCTATGGGTCACAGCATCCACTTATCATCAGGTGGACTGTGTGCTCGTTTGTTACCCTTATTCTACATAACATAACATAAACACCACGCCTGTCACCCAGAGGGTAGGCAGAGACTACGGACTTCCATTTGGCACGATCCTGGCACACCTCTCTCGCCTCCTTTACATCCATATATACCGCATACACGCACGTCGGTTAGGTACTCTAATCTGGCCCATTTTAATATATCGCCAATTTGGTCGATAAACCTTCGTCTAGGGCGTCCTTTCCGACTCTGCCGTTCACTTCTTGCAGCATAAATTTGCTTTGTCACTCTTCTTCGTTCATTCTTTCTACATGACCAAACCACTGAAGCATTCTTCTTAATCCTGGTCACAACGTCATCTTGCAAACCACACTTTTCTCTTATCACTATTTCTCACCCTGTCATTCAGATTCAGCCCTAGCATACTCCTTAATGACCGCATTTCACAGCATTTATTCTACTCTCATGCTTCTTCTGCCACACCCAACTTCTTTCACTATACATAAAAGTAGGGACTAACACAGCATTATGAATTGCCAAACGTGCCTTTTGACACATTTTGACTCCTCACAATAGCGTGTAGAGCCCCATTCACTCTATTTCCTGCGTTCACTCGTCGTTCTATATCCTTATCATATCTACCATCCCCTAAATAAACATCCCAAATATACAAACTCATCCACTTGCTCAATCAACTCCCTTCTATTCTTATTTCACATAACGTTTTACTTTCTTCTTTCAAAACCATCACTTTCGTTTTACTTTCGTTCACTTTCATACCTTTTTTAATGACCAGTTCATTAAAGTAACCATCATTTGCAACTCGGCCGACGATGCAAATATGACTTGATCATCGGCGTACAAAAGGCATTTGACGGTTAACTCACCCATTCTCAACCCACATTCTTCAACTTTCAAAGTTTGCAAACAACTGTCCATAAATAGGTTAAACAGCCACGGGAAGCTACACAGCCCTGTCTGACACCTTTTGGATGCCAAACCAGTCCGAGTAGATCCTGTTGATCCTGACAAACACTAGAGTCCCTATAAAGAGACCTTAATGCCTGTATCAAACCAGCGCTCAAACCAAATGAGTTCAGTGTTTGCCATAACATATTCCTGTCCACTCTGTCATAAGCCTTTCCAAGTCCATGAACGCACAAAAAACTTTCTGGTTTTGTTAAAAACTTCTCCGCAATCATGCGCATGGAAAAGACTTGATCCGTACCCCATCCCTTTCTAAATCCAGCTTGCATCCCAAATTTTTCCATCAGTTTCTTCCATAACTCTTTCAATTAACACCTTAGCATACAGTTTACCCACAATGCTAAACAAGCTGATACAGTAGTTTTACAGTCCTGCTGTGACCCTTTTCCTTATATATTGGGACTATAACGGCTTTGCACCAGTCTTCCGGTACCCTTGGTTCCCAACATAAATTAAACAAGGTGTACAGCAGGCCTGCCACCACTCCTCTCAGCCCTTAGCATTTCGGTGATACTCTATCATATCCGCCTGCCTTACCTGCTTTCATGCTTTTCATTGCTTTCATTATTTCATCTACACTTATCTCCCTACCTCTCTCACTTCTTTCGAAATTTCTATTTCACTTAATTCAGACGACTCTTCACTCATAAACTTTCTTTCAAAGTATTCCTTCCATCTCTTTAAACTCAAGCTTCATCATTCAGCATACAGCCATTCTCGTCTCGTATAGCATTCATTCTAGGCTGTTTTGAATTTCCTGGCAGTTCTTACGAGTTTCCAGAACATTTTAATATTTGCCTGGAGTTATCAGATATCCTTCTATCATTCTTATCCGTTCTTTCTTGCTTTTTCCTTTCAACAACTTCTTTTACTCTCTTATTTATAAGTCTAAAGTCTGCCTTTTTTCTTTCAATCTCATCATTCATACCGCCAGAATTACCAGCTTTGGTTGCCAGTAAATCTAGCCATGCTCTCTTCTTTGCTTCAACTTCCATCCGTACCTCATCATCCCACCACAACGTATTATTTTCCTTTCATTCGTTCTCTTCACCCACATACTTCGGTGGCTGCATCCACTAAAACTTTCTTAACATTATTCCATACAGTCTTCAGGTCTAAATCATTCATACATATTTCATTCAAACCACTAATATTCTCTCTCAGTCTACATTTATACTTCTCTTTCACATCTTCATCTTGTAACCTCTCTATTCTTATACGCTGTAACGCAGTGGTGAGCCCTGATGTCCGATGCCGCCAACGCTTGAATAGACCATTAATTCGACATAAGACCAAGTAATGATCCGTCCCAACATTGGACCCCGGTAAACCCTTGTATCTACCACTGCGCTCCGCATTCTTTCATCCACAATTATGAAATCTATCATGCTTCTATCATCACCTCTTTCCCATGTAGCATGAATCCTTTTATGGCGAAAAGTGTTCGTCACAAAAGATTCTTTTTCCACACATACGGCGAGGAGGTCTTCACCATTCTCATTTACACTTTCATCATGAACGTTCCTAATATCCTTTCATAACCAGACCTCTTCACCCCAACCCTTCCATTAAAATCTCCTAACATAATAATATTTTCATTTCTCTTACATTTCCTCAACACCATCCTTACCATGTCCCAAAACTGCTCTCGGATATAAGTGGGCTTAGATACGTCTGGGCGTACACCCTAGCACAAACAACTTGGCTTCCCACTTTCATTCGTATCCATAGCAGCCTTGGGCTTACACATTCATACTCTTTCACATTGACCCATTCTTTCTGAAAGGATGACACCGACTCCCTGGCATGCCCGCTCGGTCTCGTCTACACCAGACCAGTAAGCGGTATACATGCCATGTGCAGTGGCATCCTTTCGCTTCATTCGTCTCATTTACACATAACACATCTATTCCTCTATCATTCATCATTTCGCATACTTCATCCATCTTATCATTCATTGCTCCACATACATTCAGCGTAGCCAGACGGGCCTCCACCATCCACTTTTCGCCTCCGGGAACAGAACGTGACGGGTGGCGAACCTCGTCGCCAGTTTTACTCCCGGAGATTCTTCGCACCCCTGCCCCATTAAAGGGCGCCGGGAACTCAGGGCCATTTTTTTTGTTGTTGGCTCATGGTGCGACTAGGGGTGGTAGATTTACGCCGCTACCATATGGCGAGGCCGAGTCTAATCTTTTCGGCTTTGTCGCTCGTTTAGCACCACCAGGGACACGTGTAGGGTGGGCCTAGGTTAGTGGTCGAGCCTACGGACGCGAGCGACTCATCCCCAATCCCTTATTCTATTTTTTTTTAAATATATTTTATGAGTAAAATTAAATTCATCGTATTCTGTACTTTAATAAATCTAACTACAAAGCTTCCAAATTTATAATTTCCCAAGGTATCAGCACTCACTTACAAACTTTTGATAGTTTCACTTCTATTGAACAGACATGCGGCAGTTTAAACCATCATTTACTGTCATTCCTGGCTAAAATTTTAAGATAAATCCTATTAATAAAGTGTAAATAAATTGTGCATATGCAATTACCAGCATCTAGTGGGGTACATTTAGCTCTTATAAGTAAAAGCCACATGCATAATATTTGTGGACAGGTATGTGGTAGAGCCACGCTGCAGCTATATTATGGTTGTAGCACGAATTTGTCAGCACGATCGGGAAAGGACCACGCTCTCACAGAATACCAGCGGAAAATAGCAGCTCAATGCTGCTGTGTTTCGTATAGTGTGTATAGAAAACTGGAGACCCCTTTTGCAGGAAACGAAGCATTCTATTCATCAGGGGTTACAACGCATCTGCATTTTGATTCTTAATCGAGGATAGATGTAAATTTCTACACTGCATCTACTACAGCATCCACTTAACATGAGGTGGACTGTGTGCTCTTTTGTCACCCTTATTCTATAAAAAATTATGTTTAATATCATTATCATCATTACAGCCTATCAAAGTCCACTACTAAACAGAACGCCTCGGTCCCACTGAAAATCAGCACTGCAGTCTTTACTGCAGCATTAAGTTGAGTATTGTTCGTTTGCCTAATGCACCACGACACATGGAACAGTTATGAACCGAAGCACAGAAACAGAAACAGAGACAGAAACTTTTTTATTCAATATAGATTATAAATATATTTACTGAAAGTCACTCTTGTGCTTAATTTACCGCTGGTTCGCAAAATACCTCTGTCCTGGTAATAACCCGCAAGATACTCAGCGGGAGATTTCTTTTTGAAAAAAGAACAGATATTTTCTTTCTTTTTTTTTTAAAAACGTTACCTCCACACTAGGATTTTCTCCTGTATCGTGGGGGCAGTTTACACACATAAATTTCACAAGGACAAACATCCAGACCCGGAACAATTATTTGTAGGCCATACAAATACTTGTTCCATGCGGGATTCGAACCCGCGGCCCTTAGCGCAGCAACTCATTGCTAAGCCACTGCGCCACGGAGCCGTCATTTCAAAATGAATTAGAAATTAAAATCTATGAATAACCGTGACGTGAACAGTCTTACGTATGTAGTTTTAATGGTTATAATAAAATCACGGGATTTCCGTCGAAAGTCAATTATTCACGAGGCTATTGTGTATCAAACTTTTGTTAGTCGACATTGAATGTTTTCCGGGTAGAGAAGAAAGCGAGAATTCTTTCTTTTTAAAAACACATTTCTTAGTCATCTTACTACAAAATACTATGCCGTTAGGGGCTCGTTCCTTTCCTAAGCTAGGATGACTTACGCTTAAATACGTATTTTATATGTTACACAATGATTAACAACACAAAACAAACTAGAAATAGTTTGTTAGCGATCACCTCATTCCCAGGGGTTATTATCATCCATAAATCCGTTTATATTATACTAACCCTTTTTATACAAACTTTGTTTAATTAAGTTTTTAAACTAGGTGGAAGTCAGATTTTGTATATTTTCTGGGATTTTGTTGTACTAAACTAGTACACAACAATAACAGTTGCACAAAATATTTTGTTAAGCCTAACGTCCTGTGTCTGTTTTTATTGTTTTTTTTTTTTATTGAATAATATATTTTACCCGCGATTTGATCGCGTAGAAATTATAGAAATACAACCTACTGATCTATAATAGAAGTATAATTAGTAAATAGCCAGCACTGCAGAGTTGTAGAGAACTCAGAACTTCTCTCAAATTCACTATAATTACAGACAGTGAGGCATTCCATCTCAGTCCTCAGAGACAGTGAGTCTTTTGTTCTTTGCAGTTGGTTTAGATATCCGTAGTCGCAGTAGCCACTTACCATCAGGTGAACAGTAAGTACGTCTGTCACTTCAATTTTATTTAAAAAAATGTGTTTCCAATTTGAAAGCAAAATCAAAACAAAGTTCTACTCGTTTTTGTTTCTGAATGGTCCTTTGTTTGGCTCTTATTAGCTGCTTTACACAAGTGCTCTCAAGGTATAATGATCTCGTCGTTTCCAATTGCGTATATTTTTCCATTTTATTGGCGTTTCAATATAAACGGTTATGTGTCAACGGAATTTATTTTTCAGAATCAAACTTTGTATATTTGTTATTTGGATATCATTATCTATTACAGCCTATAGAAGTCCACTACTAAACATAGAACTCCCCCATTAATTTACTCGTATTTTGTTTTAGTTACTAACATTCTTTGAAAAAATATTTTATAATTGTTATCGATTTTGACATAACATCATCAAAGGATAAATATGAAATACGTATGTACTTACATTTAACAAACTGTAATTTACGTCATCACCGTGTGGTGGTCGTTTATTATTATCAGCTCCTCATTTTGTCACGGCTCAATTTCGGTCACGGCGGCCAGTCTTAACGGAGACGAGCCATCTGTGCAGGACAGGATTAAAAGGGCCCGAGTGTATGCTCAAGCATCTCTATTTTCTCACTCTCATAGTCCGATAGGTCGGTAATCCGACACGACCAGAGAGAGAGAGAGCATGCGCAGGACCAACGGCTTTACGTGCTTTCCAAGGCACGGGGGTGAAACACCGCCAATTTCCTGACTCCGGGCTGTTACTGAGAATTTATTATCAAAAAAACCATAACTGATTTTGGCCCGCTCCGGGATTGAACCCGGGACCTCTCAGCAATCGCATTTACGACCACTAGACCAAAGAGGCAGTCGTTTATTCCAGTATCGATATTAAAAAGCTTTGTAAATTTAGTTTCACAATGAAGATATGGATATTTTACAACATATTCGCTTTTGCTTCTCGCCTGTATAAGTCTATTACTAAACACGGATCTCACCTTTGTATTGGATCTTTTTTTTTGTGATTTGTTAAATTCGTTCAGGGAACTGTGGGAATGATAATAGACGAAGTATATAGATCGGTTTTGAAGGTATCCTCAGTAGAACCAGAACAACCGATAAAGCCAAACGGATCAATAAGCTGTAGTGGCAATAGGCATAAAGCACGAAGTAGCAGCCTTGTACCAGTAAACGAAGCATATGGCTCTATACCATATGGTGGTTACGATCTAGGAAAACACACAAGCCTACGCCCACTCAGCAAAGGTCTCGTGATGAGTTGTGTTGATGATGTAAATGATGATGCAACTTAGACTACTTACAATATTTCCAATTTTTTACACATTTATCTAATTTATCCTTATCATCATCATCATCATCATTACAGCCCTTCACAAGTCCACTGCTGAACATAGGCCTCCCCCAAAAAATGCCACAAAGCACGGTCCTGAGCCACCTGCATCCATCGACTTCCTGCATGTCTTACCAGGTCGTCACTCCATCTAGTGGGGGGACGCCCTACACTTTGTCCGCCGGTACGAGGCCGCCACTCGAGAACCTTTTTTCCCCATCGGTTGTCGGTTCTTCGAGCTATATGGTCGGCCCATTGCCACTTCAGCTTACTAATCCGTTGGGCTACGTCGGTCACGCTGGTTCTATTATAATTTATCCTTATCAGCCATAACTAATTCAGATTAAAGTTTAGCAATATCTTACTTTTGTTATGTTATCCCCAACTTACGTACTTTCTCAGATTCTCGATAACGAAAAAGTAAAACCAAACTTTAGTAATCTTGCTCGTCTCCTTATTGTAGTCACTATCGGCTTCCGCTCTCCCATCCCCTCATTATTGGGATTAACCGTAAAGATACAGAGTAATGAGCCCTCGTTGACCCGGTCAAAGATCACCCGGTCAGTCCCGGTTGGAGCGGATTACATTGCCAGCTCGTACCGGATAAATCAGGATTAGTTTAAGTGCATAAGACACTAAAGTGGCCCAGGGTTGCTTTGTAATGTGTTTCAACCGACTTATACCAGAAAAGAATAATGGTGCCTATTACAAGAGCACTGAAGTTTACTCTCGTTTGTAAAATCAACTATTTATTTCAAATACGACACTATTGGTTTACAAATACGACACTATTTTCAGGAGAAGCAATGCCAGAGAAAATATCTAATAAAATCTTTATTACAACAATCTTAGATCTATGAAGCCCCAGCTTTTAAAAAATATAAGCTGAGTGACAGGTTTACCGTGTAGTAGCGGTATAAGAATATCCACTACCCCATATCATCCCGTGGGTGTTGTAAGAGGCGACAGAGTGAAATAAAACAGAAGATGGGCAGCAGCGTCTTCCTGATAACAACTAGAAAATGAAACAGACTGCGGTTGACAACTCGCTTGCCAAGCAAGGCAACTATGGCAAGTAGCACCTTTATTTATATATTTATTATTAACCTAATGTGAGCTTCGCACGGGTGATTTCTGGTTCTCGACATCAGCGCCACCTACCGGGTCCAATTGTGAATCGAAACCTTTCTCGAATCAACTTAATTACACAAACAAAATTTCATCAAAATCGTTCCAGCCGCTTAGGAGGAGTTCAGTCACATACACACGGACAGAATAATTATACATATAATTATACCTACAAATATTTTTCTTGAATCATTCTTTGTAATGATGAAAACCGCATAAAAATCCGTTGCGTAGTTTAAAAGATTTAGGCGTACAGACGTCGAGAAGCGATTTTGTTTTATACTATGTAGAGAAAGAGTAGAAACATTATATAGTACAACATTAATCATTTCATATGTACCACGTGGGAATGTGAAACTATGTTCAGCAGTGGACTTTGAATGGCTGTAATGATGATGACGATGATAATAATGAGTGACGTGAAGCAGTTCCTTCTTAGATTTGATAAGATATTGTTAAATAAAAATTGGTATATTCTAACACAAAAAAATTAAAACAAAAATATCTAGCCAGAGAATGAGAGAATTTTGAAGCAACAATATTAAACCTTACATCCGAAACACAAACATAGCTTGTCCTAACGTACAGATGTGGTTGTGTAACTCCAGTGGGAATCTTGATTGTCTTCGTTCTAACGTTTGACGTTTGCTTTAGTTATATAGTTTAAATATACCTGTATAGATTGTAAATCGATGTTTTTTTCATTAATTATATTAATGTGATCATATTTTAGGTTTTTTTTTAGAATAAATGACAAACGAGCACACAGTCCACCTGATGGTAAGTGGATGATGTGGTCCATAGACATCTACATCTATCCTATCATCAAGATGCGGATTCGTTGTCTCCGCTGAGGACTAAGATGGAATGCCTCGTTTTCAGTAAAATGATCTCCGGGTCTCTACACTAACTTCACTCATATTCTTTGGAGCAGGTCTATGTTCAAAGTGGGCTTGTGATGGGCTGTAATGATCCGGCGAAAAGAAATTCGATTTCTCAAAAAAAATGTATCTCCAAGTTTTTCGGATAAGATATAGTCTAGATCTTAACTAGGATTGCTCTTTATCATAGAGCAACACGGGCCACCGGCGGACTGGAGGGGAGTAGCCATAGCGTTATTTCCCGACACAAAACTGTCTGTCATTTTGGGGGAATTTGCGCACACAAAAACAATTGCCTATCATTAAAACAATAAACTAACAATTTCACATTATAACATGTATCGCTCGGTGACAGCGACAACTCGGATAGTCAGTCGCTCGACCGATCTACATATTGTATAAGGGCGAACAACCAATGTTCGTAAACAAATCCGAAACAACGTGATCGTTATTTTTGTAATTTTTAAGTTTAAAAAGAAGTAAATAGCAATAATGTGATAAAAAATTACATATATATATGAAAGGTTCCTTTTGTAAATTTGACATATCAGACCTCTTATTGCTAAACTGAACAATTCGGCATTTTTATAGGACGTCGATTCAGCGACGCAACTAGATTTAGTCTTTTTTTTTAATAGAAGATGGGTCAAACGAGCATGCGGCTTACCTGATGGTTAGAGTATGTAAGTCTAATGAGCAGTGCGGCTGCAACTAGTTTTATTGTATTCATAGGACCGCGTGGACTTATACTTCAACAGGGGGGAATGCCTGCGTATGGCTACTCCCCTCCTATCCACCGGTGATCGGTCATAACATAGCTGCATTGTGTCTCTACCACTTTACAAGTGCCATTATAATAATTCGGATTTCACATGTCCTCGAAATCTTTTATTCCTCAGACATGCAGGTTGCCTCACGATGTTTCCTTCACCGCCGAACACTTAACTTATTAACTTCACAGATCTCACCCGGATTGATTGCGTGCTGTTAAATTTAGGACGCGCGCTAAAACCCCTGAACTACCACGGTTCGGACTTCGTATGCCCTCCAAAGTTTCGCGTAATTGTAGAAACCTGTCTAGATATGATTGTCTTTTATTAAAAATAATGTGCAAAAAAGGATTTTAAATTGCTGATGGCGTTCCCCAGATGATTTGACGGCTCTGTAGCGCAGTGGCTTAGCAATGTGTTGCGGCGCGGGGGGCCGCGGGCTCGAATCCGGCACTGAGCCAGTATTTGTATGGCCTACAAATAATTGTTCTGGGTCTGGATGTTTGTACTTATGAAATTTATGTGTTTAAACTACCTCTACCATACAGGAGAGTTTCTTCTGTACCGTAGAGGTAGTTTGTGGTTAACGTTTTTGATAAAAGAAAGAAATAGAATAATGAGATGATGTCAAAAAATTCTTTATAACAAATGTTTCTAAAGTTTGACTTTCACATAACTTTAGTTACTTGAAAAAGAATTCTTCGTCGGAAACTATTATAACTATCAGATGAACATTTCTAAAGAAATTGTATGAGAATATAGTGTAATGAATATTGTGTATTTATACATACTAATGTCTTTAATTTGAAGAGATTATAATCCCTTCTTTTGAACCGAAGTTGGCTGGAGGTGAAAACTTTTATAGAAAAAGAAATAAACTCATTTTAATACATAAATAATTTTCTCCTTGACATTTCTTTTAATCGTTATAATATTATTGGGTTTATTTATAGCGTATGAAATATTACAGAGTAGCAACCGGCCCCGGCTTCGCCTGGATAGGAAATATAAAATTATTTAGATTTAATATAATAAAAGACGATTTATTTCATCAATTTTTATGTTTTTCAAAAAAAATCTTTAAGTTTTTCGGATAAAATGAAGCATACATCCCTCCTGGCATTGTTCACTATCTATTTGTACTGTTTCATCACAATCGGTTCTGCCATTCAGAAGATCAGCCCGACAAACAGACAAATTAAAAAAAAATATTTTTTATGTCGTAACAGCATGCAAATAACCCTATGAGATTAATAGGAGCCAGTTATTTCAATATTACAGACAGACACGTCAATTTAATTTATATGTATAGATGAATGAGGATATTAGATGGTATGATGAGAATTAGTGACATTTATCACGAAGAAAAATGAAATAGCATAGTTAGTTTGAATTAAAATTTTGTGTTACGTAACATGAACAAACCCCAGCCCAAATATAATGAATGACCTACCGTCAAAGGCTCCCGCAACATAATGAAAATAAGCGGTTTCAAAATGAGTTCACTGTTTAAATTAAAGAGTAATTGCACATATGAGTTCTAAATTAATTTTATCGCAAAGAGAAACTTAGAAATGAGGATATGCGCAGTAGAACCAGAGTAACCGATACAGCCCAACGGATTAGTAAGCTGAAGTGACAATGAACCGGCCTTATAGCTTGAAGAACCGACAACCGATGGGGAAGAATGGTTCTCGAGTGGAAGCCTCGTATCGGTAGGCAAAGTGTGGGGTGGCTCCTCACTAGTTGGAGTGATGACCTGGTAAGTGAACAAGTGAAATTTTTAAAAATTAAGCATTAGCTTTTTTTTTTTATACACCAGGTTTTTTGTTTTCATATTCTTACATTGTCATCCGATTATAAGCTATGTTCGGCTAATTCTCTAGCTGAACGGAAAATTTATTTGATATCCATTAATAAATTCGACCTGAACAGACATACACGAAAGCGAGTTAATATAACAACTAAAATTAAAAAATTAAAAGAACTGATGATCTTCAAACGGCTGAACAGATTTTTCGAAACATAGCTAATAAAACTCTCGATTCAATTCAATTCAATTCGATTCAATCAAACACAAAAAAACTTAATCAAAATAGGTTTATCCGTTCAGAAGCTATGATGACATAGACAGACGCAGATACACAGATAAACATATAACACCCCTCTGTTGTCGTCGGGGTTTACAGAATTGAAATACAAAGTGTTAGTACAAGATATTTACAACATTACAACTTGTGAAACGCTGTAATGATATTGATGTTGAACGTCTCAACTAAGAGCGTTTACGACAAACTTCACTAAAACAGATGAACAGAATAGGATAGAATTTTTTTTTATTCAATATAGATTACATGTAATTCTTACTGAAAGTTTTTTTTTACTTTTACTATGATTTAATTAAAAGTAAAAAAAAGTAAAGTTACAGCCTATATACGTCCCACTGCTGGGCACAAGCCTCCTCTCATTTCTGACAGGGTTTTAGGGCAAGGAAATGTCCGCCGCGCTACCCAAATGCGTTGTCTTCGAAATATTTTTTTTTGATTTCTCAGACATGCAGGTTTCCTCACGATGTTTTCCTTCACCGCCGAGCACGTGGTAAATCAGCACTTAAAATTGCAATTAACAATTTCATTGGTGGCGGGGATCGAACCCGGGTTGCTCGCGTACTGTGAAACTTACAGCGAGCGCTAACCATCTGAGCTACCACGACTCTTATACTCGATATAAGTAACTCAAAATAAAATTATTTACGACGGTATCCCTCACAACACCAACTTTTAACTCTGCGCAAAGTGTGACTGAGACATGAACTAACTTAGTTTTTGAATAGAATTGGCACAAAGTATCAATACAGTGTGACAGCATCCATGTCTCCCACAACTGGATACAGGAAAGGCCTCTATCCATTACTGAGAGGGTTTCAGGACAATAAAGAGTTTGCTGCGCTGTTTGTTGTGATTTCAATGCATGTTCCAAAATAATTTTTTATCTTTGATTTTAAAACCTAGGTTCGATTACAATAGGAAAACATCGTGAGGAAATCTGCATGTGTGAGAAATTTAAAAATATTTCGAAGACATGCGAAGTCTGCCAACACACATTGGGCCAGCGCGGAGGACATTTTCTTGCCCTTAAACTCTTTCAATCATAAGAGGAGGTCTATGCCAGCAGTGGAACGTATATAGGATGTACCTTTACTTACATTTACTTTGATTGATTTCGTAGTAACGTATGTTTGATAGTAACGATGTTTTCATTCACTGCCGTGCACGTGATAAATAAGTACAAAATATTTCAGGTAACCAGGTTCCAGGGAGATCTTTTTAATTATTTTATACAGGTGAACCCAGAACATAACCCTCTCCGTAATAAGCTTAGAGATTTAAAGCTTCTTCATACGGCTAGCAATTTTTTTGCGTATATTCTAGTTTAAGCAGGCAGCATAACAGGTAAAAAGTAATTACATACAAAAAGAGAAATAAAACTAAATTTAATATAATTGAAAAACATTATAAATTAAAAAATACACTTAAAAAAACCTGTGCTGCAGCATTAAACTGCGAAAAAGACCGGACTCAGTGATAGCACTGGTTTTCATCATAATAAATTCTTCACTATAATATTTCTTTTTATAGAATAATAGTGGACGATGTGGCCCATAGACATCCATCCTCAATCAAGAGTCAAAATGGAGATACGTTATCACCTCTGAGGACTAATAGGGAATACCCCGTTTCCAGTAAAAAGGGTCTCCGGTTCTCTACACTCACCATACGAAACACAGCAGCATTAAGCTGCTATTTCTCGCTGGTATCCTGAAAGTACGCGGTTCTTCCCCGGTCGAGTCGACCCATTCGCTCGCATCGCTCTACCACGTATTATCATTAAAAAAAAATCAGAAATTTTACTTTTCGCGCAATTTAAAACACCCAACTGCAATCATAAACATATATAATAGCACATGATTAGAAAAATAATAGAATGAAAAATATCCTAATCCCGATGATAAATTATAAAGGGTCCATTATGTTACATGATAGCCGCACATTAGAACCGGTTATAACTATAATAGAGACTGGTGCGGTTAGAAGACCGGGTAAGTTTGGTTAATATAGCATAGATAATTGTTTGGCTTGGTCTAAAGATCATTCATTTAAGTATAGGCTTCAACTAGCTGCTTTTGTAAAGATATTACGAGTAAATACAATTATTATGTGTTTCAACACCATTTTTAAACGATATTGACAGTTACTGCCAACGACCAATACGACTTAAGAACCTTCAAGAAACGAGCATACTCCTTTTTAATAGGCCGCACTGCAATTCCCCTGGTGTTGCAATTGTTCATGGGCTACGGTCAACATTTACCATCAGGTGAGCCGCAAGCTTGCTAGCCCCTTCTTCTGTAAAAACTAAAACGTAATAGCATTCACTATTGATTATAATTATAATTTTTATATTATGTATATTGATTCTATCCCATGTAATCTCTCACTATGGAGTTAGCTGATAAACAAGATTTCATCTAAAATGACCTTTACAATACAGTTTTACAGGCGCCATTTTCTTCTACGAACCTTGTCTACAAAGCGCTTGAATATTTTAGGAATTGCCTGCGTACGTAAAGATCAAAGGAGCCAGCGTAATGTGTATGAAAATTATAGTCAAAAACATTTTTAGGATTCCATAACCCAAAAGGTAAAGCAGAAACCTTATTGGGATTCTGTCCGTCTGTGTGATTGTAGGTTTAAAAAAAAACTGAACCTTAAATTCTTACAGCCTTATAGCATATAATATATAAAATCTAGTTTACTTTAAATAAAAAACGGTTCTTCAAATACGTTTAAATTTATATATTATATTTTGTATAGAATAAGGGTTACAAACGAGTACACATTCCACCTGATGATAAGTGAATGCTGTGGCCTATAGTCATCTACATTTATCCTCAATTAAGAATCAAAATGCAGATGCGTTGTCAACCCTGAGGACTAAGATGGAATGCGTAGTTTCCACTAAAATGGGTCTCCGGTTCTTTACACTCACCATACGAAACAAGGCAGCATTGAGCTGCTATTCTACGCTGGTATTCTGTAAGAGCGTGGTTCTTCCCCGGTCGAGCCGATCCATTCGTACCACAACCATAATATAGCTTAATATAACGTATAATTAATAATGAATTCTCACACAAACAAATTAAAATATTATTGTTATAATATAGATTTAAAGGAAAAAGATGGAAATGCATAAAAGAACATGCAGGCAGCGTTTTTGACAATACAAACGTTTTCCTCTGTTTTCACCTTGAATAATTTGCACATATAACACTGGAGCAAATAATTTTTACGATACAATCTACATCTCCCACTGCCATATTCCTATATCTTGTTTTATTCCATAAGTTAAGTATCTTAAAAGCTAGAAACCTTCTAAAATTACTGAAACAGAAACAGAAACAGAAAGTTTTTTATTCAATGTAGATTATAAATAATACTTATTGAAAGTCACTGTTATGTTTAATTACCACTGGTTCGAAAAAAAATACCTCTGTCCTGGGAAGAACCAGCAAGAAACCCAGCGCGACATTTATTTTTCAAAAATAACAGCTTATAATTAAAAACTACTAAAATTAGAAACAGCCTGGTAGCGATCACCCCATTCCCAGGGATTATTATCATCCATAATGAAACTGTTCAGTTCACCTAATGGTAACTGCAGCCCAATGGACACGTTCAACCAATTTCAAACAAAGACGGCTACAGATGCGTTGTCACCTCTGAGAACTATGATAGAATACTTCACAGCCTGTAACTATATAACTGCTCTCTATACCTTACAGACCGGAACACAACAGTATAAACACTACTATTTGGCGACAGAAATATATAAAATGGTAGTACCTACCTCATGGTAGTGGGACCACTTTTAGCCTAAACTCCTAGGTCGGACTCATAGGTCAGTCAGTGATCCAACCACCTAGTGAAGATACCTTAAGAATTCGTTATATTAAAAATAACGTCTCATCATCATCATCATTACAGCCGTTCACAAGTCCACTGCTGAGCATAGGCCTCCCCCAAAAAATGCCACAAAGCACGGTCCTGAGCCACCTGCATCCATCGACTTCCTGCATGTCTTACCAGGTCGTCACTCCATCTAGTGGGGGGCCGCCCCACAGTTGGCCCACCGGTACAAAATAACGTCTATCTCTAAAACATCTCTAAAACTAGGTACAATATACTAGAACCACTACAATCTCCTACAAGGAACATTTCTAAAATAAATGTAAGTGCAGCTGTTCTATCTCGTAGTTATGAACACTTGAAAACACAATGTCTTTTCTAACATACCAATGTCTACGACGTAAATGTCCTTTATCGTAGGCAAGATAGATTTGTTTCGGTTTTTAAATCTACTCAATTGTCTTCATATAAGACTATTAAAATTATAAATAAATTGTCGTTATAAAACTGAAATCTAAGGAGAATATTTATACTAAATTTTATCAAAATGGCGTTGAATATATAAGATATATTTCTTTTTTATTCAATATAGATCACATGTGTTATTCTTATTGAAAGTCATTTTTTACTTTACCACTGGTTCGAAAAAAACCTCTGTTCTGGGAATAACCAGCAAGAAACTCAGCGGGACTTTTTTTAAAGTAAATTTTACATTAATGGTTGTACAAACTATTTAAGTACAAAATTCATTTTTTTTAGAAACTGCTTGGAAGCGACCACTTCATTCCCAGGGGTTATTATCAACCATGTATTCATTTATACTATAGTAACCCTTTTTATACAGTTTCAGCTTAATAAAACATTTAAACTTGGTAATAGAGAGAGCCTGTACACTTTCCGGGACCTTGTTGTAATAGCGTATACATTGCCCCAAGAATGAATTACTGACTCTGTGGAGTCGAGAAACTGGTATCGCTAGCTTGTGTTTGTTCCTAGTGTTTACAGAATATATATCACTTTTTTTACTAAAACTACCTTTGCTTTTGTGAACATACATTAAATTTTCGTAAATATACTGAGAGACTAAAGTTAATATATTTATTCCTTTAAATTTATCTCTAAGAGAATCTCTCGGTTTTAGGTTGTAAATGGCTCTAATGGCCCTCTTCTGTAAAACAAAAATAGTTTCTGAATCAGCCGCATTTCCCCATAGCAAAATCCCATAAAACATTATGCTACGGAAATAACTAAAATAAACTAATCTAGCTGTCTCGACATTAGTGAGACCTCTAATCTTTTTTACAGCATAGGCTGTAGAACTTAGTCTGCTTGCTACAATTATATGTCAAATTTAAATTATTGTTACATATTAAATTATTCATTTGTATATTTAAATTATGTCTTACATTATTATCCCTGTATGTAAGGCAGTGTGCACAAGACAATGTTGGGTACATTTAAGTTATTAAGTTGTTCAATATATCTTAATAACTGTTTGTTGTTTACTCTACCTCTTCTACCAACAAAAATTATTATTGTACTATTTGGGCAAAATTTAGTATCTATAATTTTATTTAGGATGTCACTAAAAGATGCTCCAGGCATGCAGCAATTTGTCCCTTTAAAGAGTTATTTAAAGTTATGCCTAGATTTTTTCCCATACCATCGCTATACACAATTATATTAATTTTGTTAATATTTGAGTTATTTTTTATTTTAAGCTCCTCTGCTATGGCACTGTCATAGAGTTTTGGTGGTGGTATAATATTATCAGCACATACCGACCACTCTGAAGAAGCTGGTATTGAATGCTGACACTCACATTGATGTTTAACTAAGGATTCAGAACGCTCCTCATTATATTTACAAGTCTTTACCAGATTATCCATAGCCAGTATGTGTTCTTTTATTTCGTTTTGGGCTGATTTATATTTATTGGACACAGTTTGAAGGGAGTTAGTAAGTGATAATGTTTCTGATTTAAGGCACTCTACGTCAGTCTCATAACATTTTTTTATGTTATCCACCTCAATTGAATACAACTTAAGTTCATATATCAATGCTTGCTTTTCTTTACATAAATTAACATAATTTTTGGTATTAATCTTATTTTTTATTAATTTTTGCACTTTCCTTATGTATTTATTAACGATTATATACTTCTTCAATTTGGTTTTACTGCAATTCTATTATTGCAGAGTGCTGTAAAATTCTTCAAGTATTACATTGCACAAGCTCAGAGAACAGGCTTTGAGTCTGGGAGGCGTTAAGGTTATCTATATATGTTTTAAATTGTGTTATTTGCTCATTAGCCTCATTCAACTGTAACTTCAATGCAGCAATAAACCTGAGAGCTTCCTCATATTCCTTGCTGCATTGGTCAAACTCATTAACCGTTCCCTGTAGCTGATTCGTTCTTTTATAACACTTATGTATTCTGTATGTAACTTAACCATATCACATTTCAATTTTGTGTTTTTGGCAATTATGCTATTTCTTTTTCATTATCATCCCTTTCCTTAACCAATAGTTCACACTGCTCCTTGGATGGCTTAAGTTCTTGGAGCGCAAGCTGGAGTTGGTTCTCCATCTGGCGCGTCTTGGCGTTGCGAGTATTCATTTTACTATTTATTATAAATAATAAAAGAAAACAAAGATCGAAAACAGAAGAAACAGAGTAAGCTAATGTCGAGTTGTTGTTGTTTTTTTTTTCTATTTACAAATCTTAAATCAAATTATCCTTAAAATAATTCGAAAAGGAACCCGCAAAGAATGTAAAAATCCGAGTAATAGAAGAGATCTTTAATTAAGAAAAGGAATGATATGAAATAAGAATTACAATGATTTTAAAACAATGTTCGTTACCTGTCACTTTTTGTTCCATTACCAAAATGTTGTTATAATATTTATGTACCGACTTTCTTAAATATTAAATACAAAGCGGCAGTAATTATTATATTAATTATAACATAAAATTGAGGTGGATATTATGAATTAACAATATTTATATTATTAAAATTTATCGGGACCAATTACTTTTAAAACTTTTCATTAGGGTTGCCACCATATGATCATGCCGCAATATGTCACCGTGTAGTGGCGGTGTAAGAATATTTAATACCCCATGTCATCCCGTGGGTGTAGTAAGAGGCGACAGATAGAAACAAATCAGGATATGGACAGCAACATCTTCCTGATAACAACTCAATAATAAACTGCGATTGCCAACCCGTTTGCCAAGTGTGGCAACTATGGCAAATATATCCCCTATGAGACAATTTATAGCGGAGACCTATGTTCAGCAGTGGACTTTAATAGGCTGTAACAGTAATGGTAAAATAGAATTCAAAACGTACCTACTCTTAGGTCGTGGTTTTTGAAAAGTATTTTAATGCTTGAGGAATGCAACTCCGTTTTTTAGATTATAAATTACAATAATATTCAGAAAAACGAGGAATATTAGGACGGATATTACGACGGATGACGGATATTAGGTCTCGACTGACTGTGGTCGCGATAGAATAGAATAATTTTTTATTCAATATAGATTACATGTGTAATTCTTATTGAAAGTAATTTTTTACTTTACCACTGGTTCGAACTCGACACTAGTGACACCTCTAATCTTTTTTACAGCATAGGCTGCAGAACTTAGTCTGCTTGCTAGTTTGGATATATGGGGGCCTCACTGAAGCTTTGCGTCGAGAGTGATGCCAAGAAAAACAGTGGATTCAACAGGGCTCAGTTCTTCCCCATTTAAAAACACATTGGTACCCAGATTTTTAACATTCGTTGTTGTAAATTTAATACATTTAGTTTTATTTCCGTTTAAATGTAGATTATTAACTTTAAACCAATGCACTAATTTTGATATAGCATTATTCACTTCGTCACATTTAATGGACGATGGGAGACTCTACTATGTTCACAAACAATTATTAGAAAACTGTGTCAACATTTTAAGTATTAAACCACTCAAGTGGTGCTTACTATTAAGCAATGTTTCTGGGGTGGCCTGCAATATTATATAGTAGGTATAGATTAGAGTGTATAACATGTGTGTACCTTGGGTATCGTAAAACATTCGAAACGTTGGATATACAGGGTTATTTTTCAATAACCGGCCAAATTTGCAGAGAAGGTTCAGAATAAGTAATATAGGCAAATGGTAAAGAAAATTATATAAGTATTATTATTAATAAGTATTATAAAAAGTATATAATAAAAATAAATTAAATTTAAACGCTACAAAACCCGTAATGTTAATTTTATTCAATATTCGCGTAACTATAAAAAATCATTATGAGAACGACGACTATTTAAATAATTGAAAGAGGAATACACACAAACCGACCCAAGTTCCGCTCGGTTTGGTTTATCGGAAAGTCAATTACTTGATGCTCTGGTTGGCACTATTTACCGCAGGGAGGTTTGTCTTTGACCGACTCGGCGAATAAGCTAATTCGTTTTATTGGTTTGAAATACGTTTGCTATTCAATCTATGTGAATAATGTTTAAAGAAAGTTCTTTATTTTCATCAACCCCTTTAAGTCCACTGCTTTTAGATTTTATCGCTATTTGATTATACTGCTGTAAGATTACCGGGGGGGGGCAAAATGAATATTTAAAAGCTGGAAGGTAGCTGTGAAGGTAGTCCGGGCTAACTACCGTCTAACTAACCGTCCGGGTAACTATCCGTCCGTCTGTCCGTCTGTCGGTCAGCGGGCTGTATCTCATGATCCGTAACAGGTAGACTGTTGAAATTTTCACAAAATGTATTTTTTTATTAGTAATAAAAATAAAAATAAATTAAAAATTAAAGGGGGCTCCCCTAATAGAAACGTGTTTTACGATGATACGAAGCCCTTCATACGCGAGTCCGACACACTTTGCCGGTTTTTTATCTACCGACTTCAAAAAGGAGACGGTACTCAATTCGACTGTGTGTTTTTTTTCTTCTTTTTTTATGTGTGTTAACTCATAACTTTTTTCTGGGTGAACCGATTTCGATAATTCTTTTTTTACTTGAAATCTGGTGCTTCTCATGTGATCCCATGTAAATTTGATCAAGGTTTGACCAATAGTGTTTACTTATTCTTAATAATTTATATTGAAGTCTGTTTTACAAAATTTTTAATTTTAAATTATTTCAATAGCCTCTCGAATCCTTGGTAAAAATGGGTAATTTTTTCGAGGATTTGTGTTCTATCAATGTGGCGAGGACGAACTTGAACATGTTCCCAAACTGGAGACTTCCCGGAGAATCGATACTGTAAGTCAGATATATGTTATTTTACGCGGGTTTTATTGATCGTTTTGTTTGTCTTAGGTAGGGTTGGCCTTAACTACCACGTTTGGTAGATGGATTGGTAATCTTAGTACCAGAGGTCTTGCGTCTTTGACGTTGCTTCGCGTAATATACGCTGGGCGTTAATGAGATGGTCATACCTACAAATAGACATGTGTCAATCGTTCATTTCTAATAACACGATCGTTCAAGTCTTGATTTATTTTACGAACCTAGTTATTCAGTTCGATTATTCAAATGGATCATTTCGGTTTGAGCAGAATAAAGCCCATTCGCGAAATACATTTACATTTACGATTCGTGCAAACAGTCAATCGTAGGTCACAAGATATTTAGGTCCTATCATATACATATACATTTATTCTCAATTAAGAAACAAAATGCAGATGCGTTGTAACCTCTGAGCACTAATTTGGAATGCTTCGTTTCCAGTAAAAAGGATCTCCGGTTCTCTACACTCACCATACGAAACACAGCAACATTAAGCTGCTATTTTATGCTGGTATTCTGTGAGAGGGTGGTCCTACCCCGGTTGAGCTACAGCCACGATATAGCTGCAGCGTAGCTCTACCACCTATAAAATCATATAATATCTATGTAAAAATCTGAAAAACGGTTGACCATTGCATTGCGCTCGAAAATCTATTTAATTTTTGTTTTTTGTTTTTTATTTTTTGAAAAGTTTTGAAACGGCTCTCAGTCCCAATTAACACTTTCGAACGGTTGATTCGTTCTAAAGATATCGTACGACAACATTTTATTTACATACGTGCATACACAACAACAACCAACACACACACAAACACACACACACACACACACACACACACACACACACACACACACACACACACACACACACACACACACACACACACACACACAAACCCACACACACAAACCCACACACACAAACCCACACACACAAACCCCCACACACAAACCCCATCCAAAATCAGACCGAAATCTATAACTTCCCGCTTTGAAAATTAATAATTTTCAAAAGTAAAACTCCTTAAAAGCTTATAAACAAGTGTCAATGAGGACAGCCACTTTGGAACGAGGTGAAATATTTGACAGATTTCATAGCAGGGGAAGTTAATTTGTAAGAAATGTGTACAGATTTTCTTTCTGAAATATTAAGTAATATTTAATATTAATTAGATTAGAAATGGATAAACCAAACTACGGAGAATTAACAAAAGGTAAAAGTGTGTAAAAAAATAAAAACTACAGCACTGAGGCATTGTTTTGTGTATATACATACACTAGAAATCGAAAAACTTTTGCTTGAAACACACTTTTTCAATAAATATGACACTGTGCAACCATTTCCGTGGTTAATAAAATCACATTTAGTGTCCAGTACAATATAACATCGTCAATATTAATCCTTTGTAGCTCATAGAGCATCCACTATTCAATTAAGTGATTCATCATCGGCTTTACCTCGTTGAAACACTACAGTTAATAACTGAGGGCGGTTTCGAGTTCAATAGGTACAGTGTGCACACGTCAACAGGCCGAGTTCCGGTCGGCTCGGCTTATCGAAGACCCAATAACTATGTTCAGTGGTTAGCAGTAAATACGACACCTGAGTTTCCCTTAGATACAAATTAGATACCTATAAGAGACAATTGCATCAATTGTGTGAAGAATCCGCAATCCAATCAGAATACCTAACACAAGCATTTTAAGCTTACCAGGAGTGGTTAAGTGGAATAATATCTTAGCATTACTAGTACATATTACGTTGTAGAGACATGCTGCAGCTAAACATTGTACACGAATGGATCGGCTCGGCCGAGGTAGGACCACGCTCTCACAGAATACTAGCGTAAAACAGCAGCTTAATGTGTTTCGTATGGTGAGTGTAGAGAACCGGAGACCCTTTTTACTGGAAACGAGACATATCATCTTATCCCTCAGGGTTGACAACACATCTGCACTTTGAATCTCAATCGAGGATAAATGTAGATGTCTATTGGCCTTAGCATCCACTTACCATCAGGTGGACTGTGTGCTCGTTTGTTATAAAAAATATTATTAAAAAATACAATACGTACAAATGACAGTTAAAAACTTAAACTAGAACAAGAACGCTGACTGCGTTTCCTCGCTGAATAAGCTATACTTAGTCTTTGACGTCCTGATGTATTTTTTTGATATATTATTGATATATTTCCTAATGTATAGATTTATTAATTTCACAGCATTTATAACAAGGTATTACTATAGTTGCCACGCTTGGCAAGTGGGTTGACAACCGCTGTTGGTAGGAAAAAAGTTCTCGATTGCTAGCCTCGTACCGGTAGGTGAAGTGTAAGCCGGCTCCCCACTAGATGGAGTTGTTGTCCTTGCTTAATGGTTCGGGATCGTCATTTACTGCATTTCTTGAGGGAGGGCTTTGTTCAGCAGTAGACTTGTAAGGGAAGGGAAAATAAACAAATTACACAGATCACACACATAAAAATATGCAAAACGGGATATACCGAAATAATAAAAAAGTTATTAAACTATAAATAACTTAAAACATGTTATAAGAAAAATAATGTTACAAGAAATAATAATATTGGTAAATAAACAGATTTGAGAATTTAAATAATTGTTTTAATAATTGTTTAATAAATGTTTGTCCGCAATATAAGTATGTACATCGTACATGCCACCAAGATTGATTTGTGTAGTCATCTAACATCTTTTTTTAGTTTAAAAAGAATCGCCGGTCATGTTGTTTTCTTTACTACAAGACACTGATCAAATCTGTTTTATTACTATACTTATATAATCTATTACTATTGCACGCTTCATAACGCGAAGCGTTATTAGGTAGTGCATTACTCTTGACACGTCAAGGTCAAGCAATTTTGTTTCCTTAAAATGCTTCTATCATAACCATATTGCACTAATACAATAATATGAGTAGCCGTATATCAAGAAATCACTCGAATTAGTCCATTTTATATTTTCTAAAAAATCATTTAATATTGCTACTTTGGAAGAAAACGGTTTGAAAAACATTTTACGTGGACGTCCGGATGTTGATTTTATATGTGGTCACGATAACTCCCGAAAAAATTGACGTATCAAGACTTTTTCTACATCGATTTTATACTTTGTGTAATCGATTTATTTTGGTGAACATTATTAATTTTTTCCCTGTAGGTGACACTATCTGTTAAAATAATAGATCGCTTAATTTAAAACACGTAAATAATATATTTTAAAAGTCAGGAATATATTTTTTTTTCATGAAAATTAAATGAAACGCTCATGAGACGTGCACTTTTGGATTTTATATCCAAAAGTGCACGTCTCATGTCTCATTTATAACTATTTTCAAATACTTTGGAAAAATATAATATTAAATCTAACAATCTAGAAGGTAAGCTTAGTTACTCTTGTTTTATGAGACTGGTTGCAAAGACACGTCGCAATTACTAATGTAAATAAAAATAAAATATGCTTCTTTTTTTCAATAAAATTGGTTACCGAGAAAATTCAATACCATGAATTAGCAGTCAAACGTGCCGGCGAATATATTATCTGCTATTTTTCCTGATGATACGCTCACCCTTTACATAATCCCTTAAATATAAATAAGGGAACCAAAGGGAGTATTGTGTTTATGTGCATATATGTATATCCTGAATAAGCTACACAACAAAGGGTCCATTTAGTTCCAAACATTAAGCAGAAATAAATGGAAATTGATATGAAATAATACGATGTTGTTTTATAACGTAACTGACTATGGGTCATGAGAATTCAATTTATTTATTTTTTCATGTAACGTGTAGTAGCGGTGTAAGAATATCCACTACCCTAATCACCCCGTGGGTATCTTAAGGAGTGACAGAGGGAAACTAAAACAAAAGATAGGCAGCAGCATCTATCTGATAACGTCTATCCTGTATATACTCAAAATAATAAATATCCCCCCTATAAGGCAATTTATGGGGGAGACTTTGTTCAGCAGTGGAGTTGAGTAGGGAGTGAGTTATGGGCAGGTAGGTTGTCATGATCAAACTTAACAATTTATATATGTATATACAATAATAATAGTAATAAAATATATATATATATATATATACTTATATACATATATATCTCAATAAATGTATAAATAAATAACTAAACTCATTTAAGTGCTGTAATAAACATAGATACCAAGTTGCTTTCGTTTAGTAGGCTACGGATATATTCGTATAATTTTCTCTTAAATACATCATCGGTGGGTATTATTCGCAGGTCAACAGGCAATTTGTTTCAGAGGGCGATGGTTGTTTTTTTATGCATAATATTTAAAATTCTGATGTGCGTGTGTTCGGAATTCTTCTCCTCCTAAACGGCTTGACCGATTATGATGAAATTTTTATGGGGTACTTATGGGGTCACCTAAATGGTTCTTAGCTATATTTGAACCCGATAGGTGCGCTGTTATCTAGATTCGAAAATCACCAGTGCGAAGCGAGTGCTAGTCGCTAGTGCGATATAAAAAGTAAGTTTAATTTTTTTTAAACCTAAAATTATTATATATTTTTGAACTGATGGTTTGAATAGCTTACAGTAGGTACGATCCCTTACCATGATAAAAAAATTCATTCCTATTTCATTCCTCAAAGGAAAAAGGTTCTCGAGTGGCACACTCGTACCGTTACGCGAAGTTAAGAGCGGCCTCCCACTAGATAGAGTGACAACATGGTAAGATATGCAGGTAGTCGATGGATGCAAGTGCCTCAGTACCGTGCTTTGTGGCATTCCTTGGTGGAGATCTATGTTCAGAAGTGTACTTGTGAAGAGCTATAATGATGATGACGATTACTCCCCAAAAATAACTTCTAAAGTCGGAATACCTATTTAAAAAAAAAACGTTACCTTCTTAAAGTGCATTGAATTCACTACTTAGGGTGTATTCACAACCGAGGATAACGGGAAATTGGAAAAAATGTTACCGATTCCTACCAAGGATGATTCGCGAGGCTATTGAAATTAAAAAAACATCCTAATTTCAATAGAGAAGATGGATGGGTGCTGCCATCTGCTTGGGATCCTATAATTAATAAAATTAAATCCAAACCCAAGTAAACCACTGCAAGACTTCAAGATACTGTAAGCTCATTCTGCGTAGATCGGACCAAAAATTAATATTCAAAAACTGAAGGTAGCCGAACTAACTATGACATTGGGACGTCAAACACCTCAGTCCCCTCCGTGACCATGGGTGCTGTAAAGCAACCGAAACGTCGGGAATTAAAAAGTTTAATTAAACGCGATACAATCCGTAAAAATTAGTTTAATTTAAAATGTTCTTTATTTTTTTAAAGAATTTAGAGTGACAAACGAGCACACAGTTCACCTGATGGTAAGTGGATGCTGTGGCCCATAGACATCTACATCTATCCTCGATTTAGTGTCATAATGCAAAATGAGTTGTCACCCCTGAGGACTAAGCATATGTAATATGTAATGCATCGTTACCAGTAAAAAGATTCTATCTAAACTAAACAGCAGAATTATGTTGCTATTTCACGCTGCTATTCTGTGCGAGTGTGTCATTCCCCGGACGAACCGACCCATTTGTACTGCTGCTAAAATAAGCGTTACCCAGCATGGCTCCATCTTTTTTTTTCGATAAGTGGTCAAACGAGCATGCGGCTCACTTAATGGTAAGTGTAGACCGCGACCCATGAACAACTGCAACACCAGGAGAATTGCAGGTGCGTTGCCGGCCTTTTAAAAAGAAGTAAGCTCGTTTCTCGAAGGTCCCTATCGTATCGTACCTTGTTATAAATAGGTGTTTAGAATTGGCAGGTGAAATTTAACGTGTATTATATATAGAAATAGGCGTTATAAAATAGCACACTATCCACCTTGTAGTAAGTGGATGCTGTGGCTCATAGACACCTACATCTATCCTCAATTAAGAATCAAGCAGCGTTATTGTCATCCCTGAGGATTAAGATTTTAGACCTAGTTACCAGTAAGACTCCCAAGTTCTAGTCAATAACTATTTCATGCTAATATCTTCTAAGTATGTGTTGATGTGCAAATCTCGTGACCTTGAATGCGGCTTTCATCGAGACGTATGAAAAGCCAAATATTGGCAGACTATATATTTGGCTTTATTTTTTTATCAAAAATATGGAAATATAAGGCTATTTCACGCAGCAGACCATCGCTATTTCCATTTCCAACGAATAAAATATAATATAAGGAATAAATCAGATTTAAAAATCGGAACGAAATTCGTCCGTAGTACGTTGACCCAGATATTATACACTTGCATTTGTGAAGTGGCCACCTCGTATTCAAATTGTCTGCAATTGATTCACAAAGGGAGTAGCTAAGATTTAATAAAGATATATGAAGCGATTGCACAAACATATTTGTGGTTTATCGTTGAGGGAAATTTAATTTTGTGTGTATTTCAAAAGAAATGCTTTATTAAATGTGTTGTTTTAAAAATTAAATGTTTAATAAAGTAAAAACCGACTTCAAACAGCTAAAAAAAGCACACACACACACAATAGCTTCTGAAATCGGTGCTAAGATATAGAGTATCAAACAATGACGTTTTATAAAAACATTTTATGTCCCTATCTACGAATCAAAACCCTGAATTCAGAATCGGTTTATAAGTACTTACTACTTTTTGTTAAACAATTTAATTTTGTGACACTTTTGAGTGGAATGAGGAATATTACAAGCATAAGGTAACAAAAAGAATTTCGTCAAAAAAGGTGTATTAATACATTCCCTATTTTTGGGAATCCCCCATTGGAATACCGGCAATTTAATTCACTCATTTACTTTTCGCATTCCGAAAGACGAAGCAAACCATTTGGTTAAAATGCGTGAAATACCCACAACAAAGGAGTTATAGTAATGTCTTTCAGACCCTCAACGGAGACTAGGAATCTGCGCACGACTGGATTATAGTGCTCGAGTAAATGCGCATGCACAGGTGCACACTCTATTCCCTTACCCTCATAATCCGAGGTGACGGCAAGCCGACACGACCGAAGAAAAACCAGACGCAGGTTCAACGTCTTTACGTGCTTTCCGAGGCACGCGGGTGGAACACCGCCAACTTCCTGATTCCGAGCTGTTACTGGGAATTTCTAGACAGGAAAACTCATTAACTGAAATCTATACAAATAAATAAAATAAGTGTCTATTTGTTATGTTAAAATAACAGCTTTTTACTAAATGCATATGAAAGCATATACGGTAATGATAACAAAAAAACAATTTTTAAATTTTTTGTCTGTCTGTCTGTTTGTTCCGGCTAATCTCCGAAACAGCTAGTCCGATTTTGACGGGACTTTAACTGGCAGATAACTGATGTTATATGGAGTAACTTAGGATACTTTTATTTTAGAAAAAGAATTAGAGTTCCGCGCAAAAAAAATAAAACCCATGAAATTGTAGTAATACCACGCGGGCGAACTCGCGGTGCACAACTATTATGATGAAATATTTGTTGGCCTGACCCACGATTCGAACCTGGGGCCTCATGATCAGCAGTTGCGTTTAAGACCACTTAACCAACGAGGCAGTCACGTCGTATATATAGTTGTATCAAAAATATATCCCCTATTTTTCCACCCTTAGGAATAGAGTTTTTCTTCTTATATAGGGCCCACCTGAAGGCTACCTATTTATTAAAAAAGAAGCATAAAAGGAATCGCGTAACAAACATATGAAATGATATATATATATTGAAATATAAACTCTATTTATAGACGTAAGAAATTAAAATCTTATTTGTAACACATCGACATGTTTTGTTCACACAGAAACACATACAGTGACAAGGTAAGAATATCCACTAGCCTATCGTCCCGTGGGTGTCGTAAGATTGACAGAGGGAAACAAACCAAGAGGTGGGCAGCAGATTCTTCCTAATAACAGCTAGAAAATAAAAAAAACTACACTTGACAAGCGTCCGCAATGCGTGGAAATTATGGCAAATGTACTAATATTATTGTAGCAAATATATTATGAGCAATCTAAGGACCGCCCATTTTCAGCAATGGACTTTGATAGACTGAAATTAATGACGACGATGGTGATGATGATGATATATTTTTACTTAAGTCAAGCCAGTGCTTTACTAGAATCTCACTCCGTGATAAGCCGTGATGAAGCCATAGACAATGCAATTTAGCATGGCCTTAGCGTATCAAAAGTCTATTCACCGTTGTCTTAAAGTCATTCAGATTGTGGTCGAACGGAACGCCGGCAAATTAATCCACTACATTCCTGTTCGCATTGTTTGGTATTTTACCATCTGTGGTTTGTGGTTTAAGATGTTTATTTCTCAAAAGAATTTTTATTCACTTACATGAGAAATGTTCACAATGTTACATAGCTTAATTCAAACGGCACGACACAAACAAACTACAGAATAAAATGACACAGTTTTGTTTATAATCTAAGGTAAATAATGTAATAAGTAAGTGTATGTAGTAAGTAAAGTTTTAAATACATAGTAAAATAATTAAAGTAGAATGCAAAGATTAAAATTAGCATTCATTTACACTATTTGGTTCGATCGCTGAGTGCAAAAATATTCATATACCGACGTTATGCTTCGCTTAATCGAATTGACGTTGAACTATCGAGACTGGAAGTGATATGCATCCTTAATTGAGCGCAATTACTACTTGGTCAATGATAATTTTTCTTCGTTTTTTTAAATATATACATACATGTGTGCATACATTATTTACATACAAATACATACATATGCACATACACATATGTACACATACACACACATTTACATTTAAGTTTTATTACTCATAATTGTATTAAAACGAATCAAATATTATGCTAATTTAATAACATTTTAGCATTTTAGTTTACCTATTCATACTTTAATCATCCAATCATTAACCACAATTTAACCGAAATACTAAACCACCTAGATTATGTGTTTAGAAAATAAAGTTTTAGTATTTTTTAAAGGTTGTCATAGATTTGGCATCCCTTATCTCTTTTGGTAGTTTGTTGTAGATTAAGGCACCTTCATTCAAAATACATTTTCATTAAGTCTTGGTCTTAGTTTTGTTAGGTATAGGTTTATTTTTTGTAAATTTTATTTCTGTATGAATGCTATTGTTTAGTTATTTTACGTTTTTTTGTTTTATAGAATAAGGGTGACAAACGAGCACACAGTCCACCTGATGGTAAGTGGTTTCTGTGGCCCATAGACATCTACATCTATCTTCGTTTGCGAATTTAAATGCAGATGCGTTGTCAGCCGTGAGGACTAAGATAGAATGCCTCTTTTCCAGTAAAAAGGGTCTCCGGTTCTCTACACTCACCATACGAAACACAGCAGCATTAAGCTGCTATTTTACGCTGGTATTCTGTGAGAGCGTGGTCCCTCCCCGGTCGAGCCGACCCATTCGTGCTACAACTATACTATTAATATAGCTGCAGCATGGCTCTACCACGTAAAAAATGCAAGTATAATATTTATATGTTTTTGAAATATTCATGATTTTAGTATCCTTATAAACTTGGGCCGTTGGAGTAAGAAAGTCGTAATTAAATAGTACCTTAATCAGTTTATTCTGTGCTACCTGTGTATTGTTTCTATATTTGTTTTTGCTGTTGTGCCCCAGACCTCTATAAGTTATTCAATATGTGGTTTGACTAACGAATTATAAATTGTGTAACCCACGTTACGTGGGAAACATTTCACTATATTTCGCAGAGCACCAGTAAGAGAAACCAATTTAGATTTAATATTATTTATATGAGACTTAAATGTCATATGGTTATCCAACAAAAGACCAACGTATTTTTCATGATCCACTTTTGAAATTAGTTCACTATTTATTGTCAGAGGCTGACAGTTACCAATTTTTTTTTAATAATAGTTAGTATTTTTAAATACCAACTATGTCACTCTAATTATATAACATGTCTCTCTCTTTTTGCTTGCTGAACTTGTGACGCGTAGACGTGTACTAAAATCGCTCCTTAAAATCATATGAATATTGTGAAAACAACACTAAAACAATCAGTTTCAGTCAAAAAGTCGAGCGCGTGCCTGCTGTACTACCCTATGTCAGAGGAGTCACAGACAAGGTTGGCTACATCTTGAAGTGAGCTTCCATTAAAACATACTTCAAGCCGCCAAAGAAGATTAGTCAATTTTTACCATCCGTCAAGTGTCATATCCCTCTACAAGATGCAGGAGTGTACAAGCTGGATTGTGAATGTGGTCTCTCTTACATAGGACAAACAAAAAGATCTATAAAAACCCGCGTAAAAGAACATATACCTGACTTGAAGTACCGACGTTCCGGGAAGTCTGCAGTCTGTGAACATGTTCAAGATCGTCCCCGCTATTACATTAGATTTGATTGACCACAAATCCTCGCGAAAGAACATCGATTCCTACCAAGGATGATTCGCGAGGCTATTGAAATTAAAAAACACCCTAATTTCAATAGAGAAGATGGACGGGTGCTGCCATCTGCTTGGGATCCTATAATTAATAAAATTAAATCCAAACCCAACAAATTAAATCCAAAAAACAATACCACTGCAAGACTTCAAGATACTATAAGCTCATTCTGCGTAGATCGGACCAAAAATTAATATTCAAAAACTGAAGGTAGCCGGGCTAACTATGACATCGGGACGTTAAACACCTCAGTAACCCGTGACCATGGGTGCTGTAAAGCACCTGAAACGTCGGGAATTAAAATAAGTAAATTGAACGCGATAAAATCCGTAAATATGTAGTATTCGCGTAAGTATATGAAATCATTATTAAAATAATCAGTTATATTAACGTGACTTTCATTGAAAATGACATTGACTCAACGCTGCTGTGTTTCGTATGGTGAGTGTAGAGCACCGGAGACCCCTTTTACTGGAAACGAGGCATTCCATCTTAATCCTTACGGGTGACAACGCATCTGCATTTTGATTTGCTAACGAGGATAGATGTAGATGTCTATGGGCCACAGCGACCATTTACCGTCAGGTGGACTGTGTGCTCGTTTGTCACCCTTGTCCTATAAAAAAAATATCTATCTTAGTTTTTAGCTAACTTCAAAAAGGAGGAGGCTCCTAATTCGTACCGTTACCGTTACAGCCTATTAAAGTCCACTGCTGAACATAGGCCTCCCCCATAGATTGCATCATAGAGTGTATTTGATATAGTTGGCACGCTTGGCAAGGGGGTTGGTAACCGCAGTTTTTTATATTTAGTCGTTATTAGGAAAATTCCTCATCTCCTGATTTGTTTCCTTCGTTCGTATTGTATGTTGTATTTTTGTATGTAACTCGATATCTTCGTCAATTTTGCACCCATTTTAATTAATCCTTTTTAACCCCCGACGCAAACAGAGGGGTGTTATATGTTTAACATGTGTATTTGTGTGTCTGTCTGTGGCATCGTAGCTCCCAAATGGATGAACCGATTTAGATTTAGTTTTTTTTTTTGTTTTAAAGGTGACTTTGATCGAGAGTGTTCTTCGCTATGATTCAAGAAAATCTTTTCAGCCGTTTGACGATCGTCAGCTCTTTTTTTATTCGACGTTTTTTTTTAATTTTTAATTTAAATTATAATGTATACATTTATTGCCTACCCCTCTGGGTGACAGGCGAGTGTTTATGTTATGTTATTTATGTATATATTTACGACATTCGAGCTTGTGATATTACTTAGTCCACTCAAAAGGGTTAAAAATTGTGATTTTAATAAAAAGTAAAAAATGACTTTAAAGAAATTAAATGAATAAAATAATTTTCTCATAATAGCTTCAGAAACGGGGCTTTTATACTTCTTTAACTTTAAATATACACAAATAAATAAAATTGAAGTGTCTGTTTGTAATTTCAAAATAACATTTTTTACTAAATGCATAATGTGAAACAGACAGACAAAATGTTTAATAAAAATTTTTTCTGTCTGTCTGTCAGACTTTCAGTCTGTCTATCTGTCTGTCCGTCTGTCTGTGAGTCTGTTTGTTTCGGCTAATCTCCGAAATGGCTGGACCAATTTTGAGGGGACTTTCACTGGCATGTAGCTGATGTTATAACTAGTAACTTAGGCTAATTTTATTTTAGAAAAACAATTAGGGTTCCCCGCAAAAATATTAAAACCCATGACATCCAACCGTAATAAATTCCACGCGGACGAAGTCGTGGGAAACAGCTAGTATACAATATGTCTTAGCATCGACTGCTAAAGCTGTTATGTGGAAATTATTTTATTATTTTCATTTCTTTGAAGTCGGCTTTTACTCTTTATTGAAAATCTTATCTTATCTATACACATTGTAATATCTGACTTCTATTAAGCTCAGGGGGTTATAGGCATGCTATTAAGATATAAAGGTAGCTCAAATTGTTAGCGCTCGTTGTAAATTTTACAGTACGCGAGCAACCCGGGTTTGATCCCCGCCGGCACCAATGAAATTGTTAATTGCAATTTTAAGTGCTGATTTACCACGTGCTCAGCGGTGAAGGAAAACGCCGTGAGGCAACCTGCATGTCTGAGAAATAAGAAAAAAAATATTTTGAAGACATATGAAATTCGCCAACACGCATTGGGGCAGAGCGGCGGACACTTCCTTGCCCTAAAACACTTTTAGAAGTGAGAGGAGGCCTGTGCCCAGCTGTGGGACGTATACAGGCTGCAACTTTAAGACATAAAAACACTTTTTAAAACTTTTGACTGTCTGTCCGGGTTAGTTTTCGGAATTACTGAATCGATCGTAATCAAACCTTATGAACAGATAAATAGCAATGCGAGAAGGAATGTATGCTATATTTTATTCCAAAAAATTTAAAATATTTTTCGGAAAAACGATAAATTGATAAATTAAATGGTCTTTGACTTCTTAAATCTAAATAACGCAACATTAATAGATCCTATCCAGGCAAAGCCGGGACAGGTTACTAGTTTGTAATATTATAATTGATACTTTTATTTCTTACTCTATAAATTAACCCAATGATACCATTACGAATTAAAAGAAAGATCAAAAAGAAAAGAAAAATTTCTATTTATGTATTAAATTTATGAGCGTATTTCTTTATCTATAAAAGTTTCGACCACAAGTCAACTTCAATTCAAAAGAAGGCATTATAATCCCTTTAAATAAAGACATTAGTAGGTATAAATACACATTACACAATATTCTGCTACAATTTCTTTAGAAATGTTCATCTGATAGTTATAATAGTTTTCGTCGAAGAATACTTTACTTCTAGATAACCAAAGTTTTGTGAAAGACAAACTTTTGAAAAAAGTTACTGTAAAGAATTTTTGTCATCATCTTATTATTCTTTTTCTTTCTTTCACCAAAAACATTACCCCCACACTAAGATTTTCTCTTGTATTGTAGAGGCAGTTTACATACATCAATTTCGGAACAATTATTTGCGGGCAATACAAATACTTGTTCCGTCCGGGATTTCAACCCGCGACCCCCAGCGCCGCAACTCATGGTTAAACCACTGCGCCATCTTCAATCATCTGGAGCACGGCATCAGCAATTTAATATCCTTTTTTGCACATTATTTATAACAATACACAATCATATCTATAGACAGGTCTCTACAATTATACAAAAAAAATTGGCGGGCATACGCAGTCCGAGTCTTGGCAGTTCAGGGGTTAAGAGATCGTAAATTTTACAGCAGGGAAGCAATCCAGGTGAGATCCCCGCAGGCATTAATAAGTTAAGTGTTCGGCGGTGAAGAAAAATATCGTGAAGCAACCTGCATGTCTGAGATATAAAAGATTTCGACGACATGTTAAATCCGAATTATTTATACGTGGTAAAGCAACGCTGCAGCTATATTATGGTTCTAGCACGCGTAGCCCACGCTCGACCGGGGAAAGACCACGCCCTCACAGAATCCCAACTTAATGCTGCTGCGATTTATATGACAAGTGCAGATAACCAGATACCCTTTTTGAAAACGAAACTGCATCTGCATTTTGATTCTTAACCGAGGATAGATGTTTATGCCTATGGGCAACAGCATCCCCTTACCATCAGGTGAACTGTGTGCTCGTTTGTCTATAAAAAAAGTCCGTCAACTCTCACTGCTGCTCCAGTCCTGAAACACACTGCAGCAGAAGTATTTCACAATTACTCTACCAGAAAAGAGAAGAAGCCTTTGCCTTTACAGACTGTATATTTAATTCTGCTAATTCGCACTTTATTAGTTCGGCGCAATCCAGCAAAATGTATTTAATTGATTCATACATTACAGCTCATCACAAGGCCAATGTTGAACATCGGCATCTCATCTCATGGCCTCATAGGTCGTTTATTTGCCATAGTCGCCGCGTTTGGCAGGTGAGTTGGCAACCGTAGTTTTTTTTTAATATGATAGTAATCAAAAGGATGCTGCTCTCTCGTCTTTTATAACACACAAGATGATATGGGGTAGTAAAATGTATGTAGTTAATTAATGTAATTTATACAAAACTACTATATTCTTACAGCCTCAGGAGTCCACTGCTGAACATAGGACTCCCCCGTAGATCAGCCTATATTGGGATATTTGCCATAGTTTCCACGCTGGGCATACGGGTAGGGAACCGCAGTTTTTTCTTAATTTTTAGTCGTTATTAGTAAGATGCTGCTGCCCATCTCCGATTTGTTTCGCTTTGCCACCTCTTACGACACCCACGGTATGATATGGGTTAGTGGACATTCTTACACCGCCACTACGCGGTAATGTTTATCGACATATAATTTCGCAACCAACGTTATCGTCTCCTGAACTACCGACTTCCCAACTAACAGGATGCGATAAAAGAACGGATAATCATTCCCAGCAGTACGTACGAACGCGAAACCCTTTTCTGATCATAAAACGACGTAAAATTCAATACTAGTCTTTACGGGCAATACAAAAGAATACAGAGCGCGTTTGATTGTGAACGACATTACATTTGTTGTGGACCGAATTCAATAAATATAAAGCATTATTTATGTGACGTAAGCAATCTAGTTTAGTTTTATTGATTTTTTATTCATAACGCAAGTTTTATGGCAGCAGCAAGAATAGATCGAATCAAACGAGGGAGGACAAATTTTTTGTATAATGCGAGCGTTAAATAGCAGAATAATGATGCTTTATTTCATATGGTGACGTGGACCGAAAATTAGCAGCGAGGCATTCCATCTTTGTTCTTAGAATAGAATAATTTTTGTTGAAAAAAGATTACATGAATATTTACTGAAAGTAAATTATGCTTGTAGCACTGGTTCGGAAAAAAACCTTTGTTCTGGAAAAACACAGCAGGACTTTTTTTTAAACATTAATTTACAATATAACATGCTGTTAAAAATAAATATGAAAGCTTTTAGAAACAGCATTTTTTATAGGATAGGGTGACAAGCGAGCACACAGTCCACCATATGGTAAGTGGTTGCTGTGGCCCATAGACATCTACATCTATCCTCGTTTGCGAATCAAAATGCAGACGCGTTGTCACCCGTGAGGACTAAGATGGGATGCCTCCTTTCCAGTAAAAAGGGTATCTATATATATCTCTATATGATAGGTATATAGGGTATATGATATCTCTGAGGACTAAGATAGAACGCGTCACAGCCTATACTGGCTATACCTTTCAGACCGGAACACATCAGTGCAAGCATTGGTATTTGGCGGTAGAAATAAGTAAGAGGATTTTTGGTAGAGGAGATTTGTGGTAGAGCCATGCTGCAGCTATATTAGTAGTATAGTTGTAGCGCGAATGGGTCGACCGGGGAAGGACCACGCTCTCACAGAACACCAGCGTAAAATAGCAGCTTAATGCTGCTGTGTTTCGTATGGTGAGTGTTGAGAACCGGAGACCCTTTTTACTGGAAACGAGGCATTCCATCTAAGTCCTCTCGGGTGACAACGCATCTGCATTTTGATTCGTAATCGAGGATAGATGTAGATGTCTATGGGCCGCAGCAACCACTTACCATCAGGTGGACTGTGTGCTCGTTTGTCACCCTAATCCTATTTAAAAAAAAGAGGGTTGTACTTATCCAGACGGACTCCTAGGCAGAAACCCTACTACCTAGAATACTTTATAATTCCTTACCTTTGTATTTATAGTATAGTATTTTTTATAAATGGTGTTTAGTGGCGGCGTAAGAAGAGCCACTACCCTAAATCATCTCGTGAGTGTTAAGAGATATTATAATAAAAACTGCGATTGCCAACCCATCTGCGAAGTTTAGCAACTATTGCTAAAAATCCCTTTATGAGGGGTGATATATTAATCAACGGGGAGGCCTTTGTTCGACAATCGACTCTAAATAGGCTCTAATGAAAAGAATATTACATTTAGTATATGACTAAAAAAGTTTTTTATCGAATGCTTTTTACAACTAGACACAAACAATTAAAAATAAATTTAACTGTCATTAAAGAGTAAAAATTATATTTAGTGCTTAATAAAATAGTAGAAACGTTGTTTTTAAACTGCAGTTATACACTTTTATGGGCTTTAAGCTTTTAAATGACACTTCCTGCGGTAATATCAAAAGTAATTAAAGGGAATAATAATGAAATTCATTAAGTACTCGTAGTATGTTAGGTGTCTGAATTGTAAGGTGAGAAATTGTGTGGTAAAAGAAAATTGTTGTTTGCAAAAGGTTGTGACCAGGATTAAGAAAGAAATTTTTCGGTGGTTTGGACACGTAGCACGAATATATGAAAAAATAAATGGGTGTAGAATTAAGTGGCAGAGTCGGCAAGGAACGCCCAAGGCGGAAATTTAAAGACCAAATTGCAGACACATTAACATATTCAATATACCTATATATCTATATAGCTGAGATAAATGACTATATATATATTAGAGATGAGTATCTGATAATGACTATATATTTGTGCCATTTGCTACAGAAGCTTGGGAGTCCACGCGCGGTTAAGTTTCTAAGGGAACTGTATCCACGGTTGGTCACCACCGCTGAAAAAAGGGCTTGCTTCTTTTCACGTACCAAAGGATAAGTATAGCCATTCAGCTTGGAAACGCAACAAGTGTAGGCCTAATAAGATTATTTTATAATTTTAGTGTTCAGTTTATTTTTAATGTAATAAATACTATATATTATCGTGTTAAGTAAATAAATATAATATTACGGTCAAAACATTTTTCGTTCTAGATAAGTTCATAATTACACAATCGATTTAGTGAAATAGATAAAACTAGTTTTACGGATTTTATCGCGTAAAAAGCGATAAAATCCGTAAAACTAGTTTTATTTAAATGTGTTGTGTTCGCGTAAATATAAGAAATCATTAGTGAAATAGATTTGTTTAAAGAATCTGGACGAAATAATAGAAACTTGTTCTAAAAAAAATTAAAAATTCTGGTAAGTGGATCTCGTGGTACATAGATATCTACATCTATCTTCGATTAATAATTAAAATGCAGATGCGTTGTCACCCCTGAGGAAGATGGTATGCCTCGTTTCCAGTAAAAGGGGTCTACAGATCTCTGCACTCACCATACGAAACACAGCAGCATTGTGCTGCTATTTTACGCTGGTATTCTGTGAGAGCGTGGTCCTTCCCCGGTTGAGCCGACCCATTCGTGCCACAACCATAATATAGCTGCAGGAGGGCTCCATCAACGTAAAAAACTTAAGGATGATGTTATTATAATGATGTTCTTTAATAGTATTAAAATTATAACAAATAAATAATATAATTAATAATAGTAATATTGTTACGTAGTATTGTGATTAATCTTATTATTATTTACGATAGATTCAAGATTTCAAAATGTCTTCAGTCTAAAAGTGCACGTATTATTTCTAAACAATTGTCTGTCTATCAATAGACAATCTATAGAAATAAATAAAATTGAAGTGTCTGTTTGTAGTGTCAAAATAACAGCTTTTTACTAAATTCATATGAAAGTATATACGGTACTTATATCAAAAATACAATTTTTTAAATTTTGTCGTGTCTATCTGTCTGTCTGTTTGTTCCGGCTAAACTCCCAAATTGGCTGGATCGATTTTGACGGGACTCACTGGCAGATAGCTGATGTTATAAGGAGTAACTTAGGCTACTTTTATTTAAGAAAAACAATTAGGGTTCCCCGCAAAAAAAATCAAAACCCATGAAATCCAACCGTAATAAATTCCACACGGACGAAGTCACGGGGAACAGCTAGTCAGTTATAAGCCTCAGTATTGTATTAGTTCTATGATCAATTTTACTAGGCTGTTGATATTCTTTAATAAATTAACAAAAAAATGTTTTACTTTAAAAAAGTTTCGATTTACTTAGTAGAAGCCTTAAGGCGACTTACTATTCGCCTTAAGGCGTTCTGTACCATTCAACCTAAAAGTAAACAGAGAACACTACTTTTGAGGCGCAATATGATTTTTAAAAGAAAGAATTAAGTATCAAAACAATATTTATATTAAAATTAACTATGTAAGTATATGTATTATTTTTAATTTATGTGAGACAAATATCTCTGAGGTAAGGAACCGTTCCTTTTGTTTTTTCTATCGTAAACGATAGTCCCAATTTGGCCCCAAATAAATATCAAAACAGTTTCATTGTTCTGTGTAGTCATTTTTATTATTTTATACTAATCGAATTATTCACTTAATTATTGGTTGAAAAATGTCTAGTGGTTTTTTTTGTCATTTACGAACAAAACAATGTCACAACAAACATTTTCATATTTAAACCAATACCCCTAAAAATCATCGTTAGAGAGTCAAAAACTGTTCAATATATTTTTACTAAGACAAAAGATTGGGACAGAATGCCAAAAGGCATTAAGTCCGCCCTTTGTAACCCTTTTATTAACGTGAAAAAATTAAGTATACATAAGGAACAACATCATAAATACGCAATATTGATTAAGATTTCTTTTTATGAACTTATTAGGTTTCTGCAATCAACGTACCAAATTTTATTTGTCATAATCATTCTAACGTAAATGCTTTATTTATTTTATAATTTATAACAAACTCAAAAAAAAATTGGAATTTTCAAAAGCAATTGATAGCGGCAATTCACATTCGAAAAATTAAGTAAAAAGTATTAAATAACAACACACAAATTAATAACCCTAATCTCAAATATTAATATGAAGCAGCATCCGTGACCCTTTTTTTATTTACGAGACAAGTGAGGCTGTAAATAAAGAGATCCGAAATAAGAGAACTCCGAAGGCCACGTTAAATCTTCTTAATCCAGATATAAAGAACAAAGTACTTACATCGGTCCGGGAAGCGGGATGAGAAACCTCAGAACAACACTTAATTTACACGACACCAAAACATCACTCGTGAGACACGGGACACAATTACTGGCTGGTGACACGATCTCTTGCAGCCGGGAAAGGCGGGCGTCGATCGCTCGGGACGACGGCGCGAATACGACTGACCATTCTGGATGAGAATGTGGCCGTGCTTGAGGGAAAATCATGCCGCTGGTTTGGGGAATTTTTTAATTTCATATATCATCGTCCTTTCTCACAGATAGTAGTAGCTTCTACCTAGGACCATGTCCAGCAGTTGACTCTTTACGACCTGATGTTCCTCACCTCATAGGATACAGAAGGTGTTACATATTACGATAAATTCATAAATTTCCTTATAGAATTTGCTATAAAATTTATTAAATTTCGTTTGAATCGACTAAAGACTGACGATAAAAAGTACAGCTGTGAATATTATCAATTTACTTGTTAGGAGGATTCAATTAATATTATTATTTAACAAAAATAACGTACAGTAATGTCTACTAGTGTGTTATTTATATTAAACTATATATATATTCTAATTTAAATCATTGGTATGAAAAGGTAATGAATATAAAATTTTAATTTAATTCGCTTTCCCCAAAACGCAGGGAAATCCGCCCGCCCTAGCATCCCCGCCCTGAGAAAATGGCGGGAAGTGGCGCCTGCGTGGACCCCTCCCCCATCCCGCGTCATCCTGCCGGCGAAAACTTAGCGCCAATCGAAGTGACGAATTAGGCCTGCACAATGCATCTTACCCAGACATTAGAGAAAACTAGTAAAAAGTCCAAACTTTTATGTTTATGTTATGAACTTTAAAAACTTTTTGATTTTGCAAGAATCAAACTAATTAATAATTTTTCGGGACTCATTTTAGCCGACAACAAGTTCCAAATTCTTTTAAAAGACAACTACGCCGTAGCTGGAGCAGGATCGGAGGCAGGCTACTAAACCAGGCCTGAGAAATACCTTGTCTTCTTCATCATGAAGACGTGTAGGTCACAACGCTTTTAAAAGTCATTGTGTTCATTAATCACAGCCTATCAAGTAGTAAATAGTCCACTGTTAAATATAGATCTAGCAGTTGGAATGAATCAGAACAATTTCTCGGGGCAAGTATACCTTTATACAGGGCAGAGTCATGCTGCAGCTACATTTTAGTTGTAGCACGTACCGGTCGACTCGACCGGGAGAATACCATGCTCTAACCAATACAGCGTAAAATAGCAGCCTAATGCTGCTGTGTTTTGTATGGCGAGTATAGAGAACGGGAGACCCTTTATATAGGAAATGAGGCATTCCATCTCACTCCTCAGGAGTAACAACGCATCTACATTTTGAATTTTAATAGAGGATAGATGTAGATGTTTATGGATCACAGCATTCACTTACCATCAGGTGGACTGTGTGCTCGTTTGTCACCCTTATTCTATAAAAAAAACAAGCATGCGGCTCACCTGATGGTAAGTGACTATGCTCATTAACAACTGAAACACCAGGGGAATTTTGCAGTAATCAAATAGTTAAAACAAGTAAAAATAACTCAGAAGTGATACAATACGTGCTACGAAACTTAAACCTAATATTTTCTATTATTTTCACGAAGTTTCAAATAAAGTGCTGTATATCAAAAGCTTTTAATATTTTCTAACAGATATTTGTTCCAAGTTAGACAAGAGAACATTCTTTATAGGTGTAGGTATCAAAACTCGTTCAGCTTTTAAATAAAAACTAGTTTTTACGGATTGTATCGCGTATATTAACTTATTTGATATTCGCGACGTTTCGAGCACTTTACAACACCCATGGTCATGGGGGGGACTGAGGTGTTCGACGTCCCAATGTCATAATTAACCACGGCTACCTGCAGAGTTGAGGTTCGGAGAAAATTCGACCCCAAACAACTGAAGGCGGTCAGTGTACTTCAAGGATACATTCCGGAAAGTAGGAGCCAGGCTGAGCGGGCTCCTTTTCCTTACTTCGATGAGAAGCACCAGCTTCCGAACAAAAAAAATCATCGAAATCGGTTAACAGGTAGGAAAAAGTTATGAGGTAAAATAACACACATAAAAAAACATACAGTCGAATTGAGTACCTCCTCCTTTTTGCAGCCGGTTAAAAATTATTTTGATTTGAAATAGCCAGTACTGCAGAACAGCAATTTCATAGGTAAAGACTTATTTTTTAACGAACTAAATCGTTCTGAACCGACTCCAAAAAAGGAGGAGCTTCTAATGTTCGATTGTATGTTTTTTTTTCGTCAATTGTGAACGGATTATGATTTTTTTTTATATTCAGTGATATTCTAAATTTTATAATATAACATAGGAATATGTATTTCTTACATGAGTTCGATCGCAAAATAAAAATTTGCAAAATAGCAGCTTAGCTATTTCGCACATTTTTATTTATAACTTTTATAATATTACTTTTCATATTGATTAAAGTTATATTATAAAAGTTAGAATACTGCTATTTTTCCTATGGTGAGTGTAGAGAACCGGAAACCCTTTTTACTGGAAACGAGGCAATCCATCTTCGTCCTCAGAGGTGAAAACGCATCTGCATTTTGATTCTTAATCGAGGATATGAATATAGGCTACAGCATCCACTTACCATCAGGTCGACTGTGTACTCGTTTGTCACCCTTATACTATAAAAAAATTACTCACTCGGAGATGTTTTTCAAACAAATTAATATCTTACCTTTTGCTTCACAGTTGATGTTAGGTAACATTATTTATGTCAGATACTCTTTTGATAACTTTGATAAATGAGTAATGCCTAAAAGTATTAAATCTAGCCTTGCTTTTTAGATTTTCTTGACTTGAGCAATATAGCAAGTATCCCTAGTGGCCTTTCAGTGAGCTGTAATGAATAATGAGTGAGTTAATCAGACTCTGGACATGAAAAAAATAAGAATGCGCCAGGATACAACTTCGAGTATTCCTCTTCAAGCTATTGCAGTCGAGAAAGGTATAGATTTGAAAAAAAGTTATTTGACTAAAGAAATTTTACCTTCTTGCTTTAAGTCATTTCTTTCAGTTGTCCAAATTCACCACGCTTACAGGCTTTATAATAAACTAGCGTCGCCCCGGCTTCGCACGGATGATTTCTGAATCTCGATAACATCGCCTCCTACCGGGCCCAAGTCTGAATCTAAACTATCTTGGGACCCACTCGAACTCACACAAAAAATTTCATCTAAATCGGTCCAGCCGTTTAAGGGGAGGATTCAGATATATATGTGTATATATATATATATATATATATAATAATATATATATATATAGCCAGAAAGCTGGCAGTATCTCACCGCCGTGCCTCGGAAAGTACGTAAAGCCATTGGTTCTGCGCCTGATCTCTTTTCGGTCGTTTTCGGTATACCGTCCCATCGGATTATGAGAGTGAGGAAATAGAAAGTGCTCCTGTGCTTATGCATACACTTGGGCACTATAACCCTACCCTGCGCCGTTGGCTAGCCTCCGTCGAGGCTGACCGCTGTGACCGAAATTCGGTCTGGAGGACATTATTATTATTAGAGCTGCAGCGTGGCGTCATTTGGTTCGATAATATCAGCAGAATTACAACATTACTGCCGCAAATTTTAATTTTACCGATCGTACTCATTTATGACATACCTGTATTATATTGTAAAAGTTATAATATCACTACAGTCGGGTTGTTTTTTTTTAATTTTAGCCAACTTTAAAAAGGATTCTCAATTCGACTGCATGTTTTATGTATGTCAGTTAGGCGATATCACAGTCGAAAGATTAGACTCTCTTAAACTGTGGCGATATTTTTTCCAATTGTGAAATGATTTTAATGCTTCTTTTTAACCGACTTCAAAAACAATCACAATAAAGTAATCGCTTTGAGGAAAACTCAGTTAAATTAAATGAGAAAATGAATAAATTCAATTTAAAAGCCTCTTTACACATATCAACGCAAAACATGTAAACTCTCTGTATTCGAATGTTCAAAAAAAACAAAGGAATTAGTTTTATTAAAGGAATACTTTCGAAATGTTTTCAGCCGACATGTGTGCAATATATTCGACATAATATGTAAACCGGTTTTAATTTTTTTAATTAAATATACCTCACGGGTCATAACATTTAAATTAAAAAATATCACCCTTAAGGTTGGAAATATAGAGCTGAAGTTCTTGATGTAACTATTTATACAACATTCTACCTTGAGCTTGTGATAATATTGCTATTCAAAAGGTTCAAATAAATAAGCTTTCAAAAATAATAATAACCGACTTCAATAACCAAAAATAGAAAAATAATTTGAACATATACTTAAAATATATAATATAGGACACGATCATTAAAATCGGTCCACAATTATTGACGAATATATAGAGTAAAATACATTCAAATAAGGAACATTCACTCGAATTAAGATCCTCCTTGTCTTTGTAGTCGGCTAAGAAGAACTCAACCGTCTCGTCAGGTTGTTCTTTTGTATTTCAACCTTTTTTCACAGAAAAATGTCTACGCATCCCCGTCTCGCAAGGATGGTTTTCGTCAGACTCACATCACACCTAGCCATGGTGTTATACCTTCGTTACATATAGCAGAGCCACTGGAACGCATTTGCACTCATCTACACCCCATCCATCCTTATCATCACTATCATTACACCCCTTCACACACTTTTTAGAAACACTCTTTTATGCTGTTGCCAACAAAGTATGGTTTATATAAGTAACAGTGACAAGCGAGCACACATTCTGCTTAATGGTAAATGGATTCTGTGGCCCATAGACATCTATTATCACTTACGAATTAAAATTCAAATGCGTCGTCACCTCTGATGACTAACTTGTAATACCTGAGTTCCAGTTACAAGTGTCTCCCGTTGTCTGCACTCATCTTACGAAACACAGCAGCACTGTGCTGCTGTTTCACGCTAGTATTTTGTGAAAGCATAGGCCTTCACTTGTGCTGTAAGTGTAATATAGCTGCAGCATGGCTCTACTATGTAACAAATTCTATCAAATCTAAAAAGTAATTCCAATGAATTTATTACTTAGCACTTAATTAAGTCGTCTCATGTTAATGTGGGATTTATAACAACTGTGTAACTTGCCTAGCATCTCGAAAAAGGCGACTAATGGGATATTGGGTTTCTGATTGTTTAGGCGATGGGCTAGTTAACTATCATTTCGTTCACAATTTTCTTTCTAAAACTTTTTGGCTAAAGGTGATCAGAGTAGCTCGCGACTTTATGGACTCTGCCTACCCCACAGGGATGTGTGTGCGTGTGTGTGCGTGTATGTGTGTGTGTGTGTGTGTGTGTGTGTGTGTGTGTGTGTGTGTGTGTGTGTGTGTGTGTGTGTGTGTGTGTGTGTGTGCGTGTGTGTGTTTGTGTGTGTGCGCGCGCGTGTTGTGTGTGTGTGTATTTGTGTGTTTGTGTATGTGTGTGCGTGTTGTGTGTGTGTTTGTATGTGTGTGTGCGCGCGTGTTGTGTGTGTGTGTGTGTGTGTGTGTTGTGTGTGTGTGTGTGTGTGTGTGTGTGTGTGTGTGTGTGTGTGTGTGTGTTTAATAAAAATTGCCTAGGCAGCAAATTTGAATAAAACGTTAAAAATATACAAAACTAATATTATGTATCGTTGGAGCCACACGCAAGTGTGAGTAACGATCCAAGAGCAAGTCTTATCCGACACTATTCCGTTGATATCCCGGACGTCAGTCTGAGCGCGATTTAAACGGCTCTCCAGCATCTTAAAAACGGCAAGTCCCCGGGCGAGGATGGAATCACAGTGGAGCTTCTGAAAGCGGGTGGAAAACCGGTACTTGAAGTCCTTGAGAAGCTCTTTAATTCCGTCCTCCATGGTGGCACTACTCTGGAGGCGTGAAACAGAAGTGCGGTGGTCTTGTTCTTCAAGAAAGGCAACAATGCTCTCTTGAAGAACTACAGACCGATTTCCCTTCTGAGCCGCGTCTACGTGCTGTTTTCGAGAGTCATTACGAATCGTCTCGCACGCAGACTCGACGTCTTCCAGCCTCCCGAACAAGCCGGTTTCCGAAAGGGCTTTAGTAGCATAGACCACATATATACCCTTCGGCAAATTGTACAGAAGACCGACGAGTACAATCTACCACTTTTTCTTGCGTATGTGGACTATGAGAAAGCCTTTGATTCCGTTGAAATTTGGGCGGTGCTGCAGTCCCTTCAACGGTGCCAAGTTGACTGCCGGTATATCGAAGTGCTGAAGTGTTTGTACAAGGGGCTGCGATGGCTGTCCGAGTACAGAACCAGAGTATGAAACCTATCCAACTGCAGAGAGGTGTAAGACAGGGTGACGTTATATCCCCGAAACTCTTCACCGCTGCATTGGAAGACGTTTTCAAGCTACTGGACTGGAAAGGATACGGTATTAACGTCAATGGCGGGTACATCACTCACCTCCGATTTGCCGACGATATATCCTTCCTTATAGCAGAATCGCTGAAGGACCTAAGCATTATGCTCAAATACCTCAATAGTGTCTCTCAACGTCTTAAGATGAACATAGACAAAACAAAGATTATGTATAACGTCCATGTCACACCTATGCCGGTAGATGTTGGGAGCACTAAGCTCAAAGTTGTTGACGAGTATGTTTACCCGGGACAAATAGTCCGACTAGGTAAGTCCAACTTCGACCGAGAGGTCAATCTACGGATTCAACTCGGCTGGGCAGCGTTCGGGAGATTACGTCACATCTTCTCGTCAGGCATACTTCAAAACAAGATTGTTCAACCAGTGCGTGTTGCCAGTGATGACCTATGGATCTGAGATATGGTCCTTTACTGCTGGCCATATGAGGAAGCACAAGGTCACTCAGCGGGCTATGGAGAGGGCTATGCTCGGTGTTTCTGCGTGATAGAGTTGAAAACGAGGATATCCGCAGTAGAACCAGAGTAACCGACATAGCCCAACGGATTAGTAAGCTGAAGTGGCAATGGGCCGGCCATATAGCTCGAAGAGCCGACAACCGATGGGGAAAAAAGGTTCTCGATTGGCAGCCTTTTACCGGTAGCGGAAATGTAGGGCGAACCCCCCACTAGATGTAGTGACGACCTGGTAAGACATGCAGGAAGTCAATGGATGCAGGTGGCTCGGGACCGTGCTTTGTGGCATTCCGTGGGGGAGGCCTATGTTCAGCAGTGGACTTGTGAAAGGATGTAATGATGATTATGATGATAACGTGTCGCCGTGGATACACTCCTCTATTTATAAAAAGAACTTACTCTTTGTTTTTTTTTTATTTCGGTAAAGGAAACATAGTGAGAAATCCTTCTTTTGAAAAAATACCTCGAGATTATCTAAACATCTCCACGTTTGGTAAACGGAATGACGATCTCCGTACCGGATAAAAAAATTACAAGCTGCAAGATTTTCACAAAACAAGCTTTATATAATATAATATGGTTGTAGTGCGAATAGATCAGCTCGACCAGCGAAGGTCTACACTCTTTTAGAATACTAGCGTGAAATAGCAGCTTAATGCTGCTGTGTTACGTATGATAAATGTAGAGAAACGGAGACCCTTTACTGGAAACGAGGCATTTCATCTTAGTTCTCAGGGGTGATACCGCATCTGCATTTTGATTCTTAATCGAGGATAGATACTATAGGTCACGGCATCGACTTTGCTCATTGTCACCCTTACACTATAAACAAAGCTCCCATAATTTTTTTTTTTTTACAAATTATTTGTTGATTAAGTTAAATTAAAATTAAAATTAAAAAATTACAAAAACAGTGAATAAACACATTTATTAGCGCCGTTTTAAAATTAAATTAAGGCTCGTTACCGTTTCAACAATCCTGTATTCGTCCGCAACGTTTTTATTTGAACCGCAATGCTTCGATAATTGACGCACTTACACCGTTTCGTAATTGTTACGAAAATGAATTTACCAAAACTATACAGATATACAATATAGTGTATATATATCTGTATTATATATCTGTATTATAATGTGATATTATTGAGCGAAGATGTGTATTAACTAGATTAAAAAACGAGAATTAGATAAAAATCGTCTCAAATGTCCCGAAAGATTTCGATTAACCCGTTCGTGTATTATTATGAATACTGTGAAATTTTTATGTATTAAATATTGATGAATTGCACAAGAATAGACATCAGGACCTGGAACAATTATTTGTAGGCCATGATTGTGGCAGGACTGGATCGGCTCTGCCGAGGAAGAACCACGCTCTCACAGAATACTAGCGTAAAATCGTAACTTAATGTTGCTGTGTTTCGTATGGTTCCCATGGCCCTCAGCGATGTAACTTATTGCTAAGCCACTGCACCATTCACATAGAAACTCATTGCGCCAACTACATCCATTCCAGATCTAATTCGATGGCTCCGTGGCGCAGTGGCTTAGCAATGAGTTGCAGCGCTGAGGGCCATGGGTTCGAATCCCGCACGGAACAAGTATTTATATGGCCTACAAATAATTGTTCCGGGTCGGATTTTTGTCCTTGTGAAATGTAGGTATGTAAACTGGCTCCACTATTCATGAGTAAATCCTAGTGTAGAATTAACGTTTTAAAAAAAAGAGATATCGTCAATAGTGATATTCTTGAAGTTCTTCAAGAGTATATACATATATCTACCTCTGGCAGATAGTGAAGTTAGGTAGAAACAAATTCGAAAAATAAGCCTATAGACGAATTTAATTGATCTGGAGAGCATTTGGGAAGCTTCGTTAGGTCTTCTAATCACCTATACCGCAAAGCCCGAAGACGAAAGTCATCGTCCAGAGCGTGAACGTGCCGGAACGTGAACACTAACCGTAGGACTAATCCACGAGCGCAAAGTCGTCCAGCGATGGAAAGATCTATGCTCGGAGTTACTCTAGTGGATAAGATTATCTTGAAAAATAATGAATTTACATTTTCTTCATTCAACAAAACCTATCGAAAGTCGATTGCTAAACAAAAGTCTTCCTCATAGGGAGATGTTTGCCATAGTTGCCTCGCTTGGCAGGTAATCGCAATTTTTTAATTATTATTGAGCTGTTATGAGAAGGATGCTGCTGCTGATCTCCAGCATGAGTTTTCGTCTCTCGCCTCTTACAACACCCACGTGATACACGCCCCTACTCGGCGGTAAGCTTATGCACCGGGATTATGTACCAGAATTTGGTATCAGTTAGTATAAAAGTAAAGTACTGGCTTACAATATTAAAAAAATATATATATCTTACGATGACGATACGAGTTACGTAACGGTGTCACAGCTGATAGATCAAGCTGCGGCTTTGTTTTTAAAATCCTCTCTGCACCGTTTTTGTGTTGCAGTTCCCTTTGAAGCTGCCGCCTGTTACTGAAGTTTTTCACTCATGGACGTTTAAGCGCTGAAAGCGCTTTGTTTGTTACCGTTAGTTCGTAACACTGTTATGTAAAAACGATTGTTTGACTTAAATTAGCTATTTTTTTTTTTTACGAGGATAAAATTATGATAATGAATAAATAGAGAAATATCAAATATAAATTATGCAACCTATCTTACGGCAAACGTCTAGGAACAATAGTCGGGTTCTCTGACTTAAATTACTAAACACAGATGAGATCATATCTTTATAGTTAATACAACTATTAATACGTTTGTTTCAAGTTTATACACATCGGTACGTATGCTAACAATCTATGGAAATAAATTTAACATTTGAACAAAGAACAGTTAATTATACAAAGTAATGTAAGATAGCGAGCTCAATCTCCAAATGCACAATGATATCTATATTTTTAAATTAAAATGAGATGAATATTTTTAATTTTTAACTAATCTTGAAGGACTTGTGAGCATACAGGTGTTTGATCTTTCAGTTATCTATATATAAAGTACTCTGTGGTCCCTTCATCTTGAAGCCATAAAATATTATTACGCTATTATAGATTTGCAGGTTTTTTTAAGTTCCACGCGTTAGTTGCGGTTTAGTGTAGTAAAATTTAGTGTGGAATAGAATAGAATTTTTTTGCTAAATAAACTTTGTATATTTTTTGGGAATTTGTTAAAATCGTCAATTGTAAAATGAGCAGATATCTCTGCATTCACTATATGAAACATAGCAATATTACGCTACTGTTTGCACTGATGTCCTGTGAAATAGATGCAGCTCAGTTGACGTATTCTGAGAATAGCTTATAATGATGTAGTGGACTGACACAGCTTGATAAAGAAGACTGTCCTGGCTCCTAGGTTTAAACACCCGCCATGCAAACTGCAGTAGCGGTATACTGCTGCTTTGTTAGGTTTGGTCTTGTGGGTTTGTTAGACAATGTTGAACTCCAAAATTGTATGTCTCTACGTAGTATAAAACAAAGTCGCTTCCCGTCGCCTGTACGCTTAGATATTTTAAACTACGCAACGGATTTTGATGCAGTTTTCATCAATCAAATAATAATTCAAGAGAAAGGTTTATTAATATTATATATTATTTAATTATTCTGTCCATGTGTACGTGACTGAACTCCTCATAAACGGCTGGACCGATTTTGATGAAATTTTCTGTGTGATTAAGTTGAATAGAGAATGGGTTAGATTTACAATTGGACCCGGTAGGTGCAGTCAGAGGATCCTCATTTTAACGGAAGTGGTCGGAAAAATCTTTAAAAAAAAGTTTACTTGTTATAAAAAACATTTTTATATAAAACAAAAGTGACAAACTAACTTACAGTCGACCTGAATGTGGTATGCAGACCTGCAGACCATGGACACTTGCAGGTAGCTTCATACAAAGCAGGCTACAGATGCATTGTTACCCCTGGGGACTAAGACGGAATGCCTCACAACCTGTAATTATACTTTTTCTCCATCTCCTTTATACCGGATCACAACTTTGCAAGCACTGCTATTTGGATGATGATCCCAGATGGACTCCAAGGCAGAAGAAGTCCTATAGTCCCATCTAGTTCATTAATTTAATTTTATTACCGACCGTGTAGTGGCGGTGTAAGAATATCTTTACGTGGTAGAGCCACGCTGCAGCTATATTATGGTTGTAGCACGAATGGGTCGGCTCGACTGGAGTAAGACCACGCTCTCACAGAATACTAGCGTATAATAGCAGCTTAATGTTGCTGTGTTTCGTATGGTTCCCATGGCCCTCAGCGCTGCAACTAATTGCTAAGCCACTGCACCATTCACATAGAAACTCATTGCGCCAACTACATCCATTCCAGATCTAATTCGATGGCTCCGTGGCGCAGTGGCTTAGCAATGAGTTGCAGCGCTGAGGGCCATGGGTTCGAATCCCGCACGGAACAAGTATTTATATGGCCTACAAATAATTGTTCCGGGTCGGATTTTTGTCCTTGTGAAATGTAGGTATGTAAACTGGCTCCACTATTCATGAGTAAATCCTAGTGTAGAATTAACGTTTTAAAAAAAAGAGATATCGTCAATAGTGATATTCTTGAAGTTCTTCAAGAGTATATACATATATCTACCTCTGGCAGATAGTGAAATTAGGTAGAAACAACTTCGAAAAATAAGCCTATAGACGGATTTAATTGATCTGGGGAGCATTTGGGAAGCTTCGTTAGGTCTTCTAATCACCTATACCGCAAAGCCTGAAGACGAAAGTCATCGTCCAGAGCGTGAACGTACCGGAACGTGAACACTAACCGTAGGACTAATTCACGAGCTCAAAGTCGTCCAGCGATGGAAAGATCTATGCTCGGAGTTACTCTAGTGGATAAGATTATCTTGAAAAACAATTGAATGAATTTACATTTTCTTCATTCAATAAAACCTATCGAAAGTCGATTGCTAAACAAAAGTCTTCCTCATAGGGAGATGTTTGCCATAGTTGCCTCGCTTGGCAGGTAATCGCAATTTTTTATTATTATTGAGCTGTTATGAGAAGGATGCTGCTGCTGATCTCGAGCATGAGTTTTCGTCTCTCGCCTCTTACAACACCCACGTGATACACGCCACCACTCGGCGGTAAACTTATGCACCGGGATTATGTACCAGAATTTGGTATCAGGTAGTATAAAATAAAGTACTGGCTTATAATATTAAAAAATATATATATCTTACGATGACGATACGAGTTACGTAACGGTGTCACAGCTGATAGATCAAGCTGCGGCTTTGTTTTTAAAATCCTCTCTGCACCGTTTTTGTGTTGCAGTTCCCTTTGAAGCTGCCGCCTGTTACTGAAGTTTTTCACTCATGGACGTTTAAGCGCTGAAAGCGCTTTGTTTGTTACCGTTAGTTCGTAACTCTGTTATGTAAAAACGATTGTTTGACCTAAGTTAGCTATTATTTTTCTTTTACGAGGATAAAACGATGATAGTGAATAAATAGAGAAATATCAAATATAAATTATGTAACCTCTCTTACGGCAAACGTCTAGGAACAATAGTCGGTTTCTCTAACGTAAATTACTAAACACAGATGAGATCATATCTTTATAGTTAATACAACTATTAATACGTTTGTTTCAAGTTTATACGCGTAGGTTTTCGGATGCTAACAATCTTGGGAAATAAATTTAACATTTGAACAAAGAACAGTTAAGTATACAAAGTAATGTAAGATAGCGAGCTCAATCTCCAAATGCACAATGATATCTATATTTTTAAATTAAAATGAGATGAATATTTTTAATTTTTAACTAATCTTGAAGGACTTGTGAGCATACAGGTGTTTGATCTTTCAGTTATCTATATATAAAGTACTCTGTGGTCCCTTCTACTTGAAGCCATAAAATATTATTACGCTATTATGGATTTGCAGGTTTTTTTAAGTTCCACGCGTTAGTTGCGGTTTAGTGTAGTAAAATTTAGTGTGGAATAGAATAGAATTTTTTTGCTAAATAAACTTTGTATATTTTTTGGGAATTTGTTAAAATCGTCAATTGTAAAATGAGCAGATATCTCTGCATTCACTATATGAAACATAGCAATATTACGCTACTGTTTGCACTGATGTCCTGTGAAATAGATGCAGCTCAGTTGACGTATTCTGAGAATAGCTTATAATGATGTAGTGGACTGACACAGCTTGATAAAGAAGACTGTCCTGGCTCCTAGGTTTAAACACCCGCCATGCAAACTGCAGTAGCGGTATACTGCTGCTTTGTGAGGTTTGGTCTTGGTGGGTTTGTTAGACAATGTTGAACTCCAAAAATTGTATGTCTCTACGTAGTATAAAACAAAGTCGCTTCCCGTCGCCTGTACGCTTAGATATTTTAAACTACGCAACGGATTTTGATGCAGTTTTCATCAATCAAATAATAATTCAAGAGAAAGGTTTATTAATATTATATATTATTTAATTATTCTGTCCATGTGTACGTGACTGAACTCCTCATAAACGGCTGGACCGATTTTGATGAAATTTTCTGTGTGATTAAGTTGAATAGAGAATGGGTTAGATTTACAATTGGACCCGGTAGGTGCAGTCAGAGGATCCTCATTTTAACGGAAGTGGTCGGAAAAATCTTTAAAAAAAAAAGTTTACTTGTTATAAAAAACATTTTTATATAAAACAAAAGTGACAAACTAACTTACAGTCGACCTGAATGTGGTATGCAGACCTGCAGACCATGGACACTTGCAGGTAGCTTCATACAAAGCAGGCTACAGATGCATTGTTACCCCTGGGGACTGAGACGGAATGCCTCACAACCTGTAATTATACTTTTTCTCCATCTCCTTTATACCGGATCACAACTTTGCAAGCACTGCTATTTGGATGATGATCCCAGATGGACTCCAAGGCAGAAGAAGTCCTATAGTCGCATCTAGTTCATTAATTTAATTTTATTACCGACCGTGTAGTGGCGGTGTAAGAATATCTTTACGTGGTAGAGCCACGCTGCAGCTATATTATGGTTGTAGCACGAATGGGTCGGCTCGACTGGAGTAAGACCACGCTCTCACAGAATACCAGCGTATAATAGCAGCTTATTGTTGCTGTGTTTCGTATGGTGAGTGTAGAAAACCGGACACCCATTTTACTGGAAAGGAGGCATTCCATCTCAGTCCTCAGGTGTGACAACGTATAAGCATTTTGATTCTTAATTGAGAATAAATGTAGATGTCTATGGGCCACAGCATCCACTCACTATCAGGAGGACTGTTTGCTCGTTTGTCACCCTTATTCTATAAAAAAATCTATTACCCCATAACATCACGTGGGTGTCGTAAAAGGTGACAAAAGGAAACAAACCAGGATGTGGACAGCAGTATCTTCGTTATATCAAAAAAGTCAAAACTCAACTCAAAATAATACAAAACTGGTGTTGTTGACCTCCTCAGCGTGATAACTATGGCAAATATCACCTAGATGAGGCAATCTGAGGGGAGGCCTATGTTCAGCAGTGGAAGTTTATAGGCTGTGATGGATTATGGAATTTATTACAGTCAATACCTAGTTCCACTTTGTTTACAATGTCCTCCTCCGACACATTTATCAACTATTAATTTATCAAGTACTATAGTGATATATAATAATCAGGCTTGTTGATATTTCAAGCTACAATTATCTAGTATCAGTTTACACATAGATCAGTTACGAATCTATTAATAATGGTTTTGATTACTGGTTGAAGATTACATATAGGCGCCGTATTTGCTAATATTGGGTTCAGTGGTTTAGCAAATATAAGGGATAATATAACGAGAGACAATACATAACACATTCAATAGGAAAGATTTGTTTGACCAACTCGAATATCTAGGAGAGAATATAGGAAAATATTTGTATTAAGCCGTCTCCTGATTGGTTTGAGTTCATATTAATTAACAGGGATTCCCCTTTTATGCGACGTGACGTAGGGCATTAAATTTGTTTGCATTGATATTAAAATAAAATATTCTTTTTTAGTAACAAATAGTCGTCCATGATGATTTTTTGTCTATTTATCATCACCATTATTATCACATCGTGCCGTGTTAGCTCAGGGGACAAGCCCTAGCTGTAAATTTCACAGTACGCGAGCAACTCGAGTTCGATCCCCGCCGGCACCAATGAAATTGTTAATTGCAATTTTAAGTGCTGATTCACTACATGCTCGGCGGTGAAGGAAAACATCGTGAGGAAACCTGCATGTCTGAGAAATAAGAAAAAAAACATTTCGTATACATGTGAAGTTCGCCAACACGCACCGGGGCAGCGCGACGAAAATTTCCTTGCCCCCGTCCAGCAGTGGGACGTATATTGACTGTAATTTTATTATTATCATCACTATTGCTGACCATTACGTGTCCACAGGTAAATACAGGTCTTCTAATAGTAATGCCACAACGCACGGTCCTGAGCCATCTGCATGTCTTACCCGGTCGTTACTTCATCTAGTGGTGGCCGTCCTTCACTCCGCTTATCTACACGAGCCTGCCATTCTATGCTAGTATTCTGTGAGAGCGTGGTCCTACCCCGGTCCAGCCGACCCACTCGTGCTACTACCATAATATGTCTGCAGAGTGGCTCTACCACGTAAATATTTAAAAATTTAAATAAAACTAGTTTTACGGATTTTATCGCGTTGGGAATATAAAATAAGTTAATATACGCGATAAAATCCGTAAAACTAGTTTTATTTAAATGTGTAGTGTTCACGTAAATATAAGAAATCATTATTTAATTATTTTTTTATTAAATTTAAAATCACTCGTTGCAACTATCTGTTAAAATATAAAATGACTTTTCACATTGTGTTTGTGAAATAGAAATCGCTTAAAGGGATAATTACCACGGCGTTTGTAGTTCATAAGTTTTCCGCTATTGTAACAACTTTAGGGTTAAATGCCAAAAACAGTTATTTATCTATCTACAAACGAGCACACACCACCACCTAATAGTATGTGAATGCTGTGGCCCATAGACAGATACATTTATTGCTCGATTAAGATTCAAATTGTAGATGCGATGGTATATTTTGTCTTTTATCTTCGTAGAGTGGAAGATTTAATTTGGCTTTTAAAAGTACTGCAGTGCGCAGTTTACTTTATATATGATTACAAGCTGCGGACTTCTGTGATCATATAGATTGGATTACATCAAATTTGATAGACCACAAATCCTTGCAAAAGAACATCGATTCCGACCAAGGATAATACGTGAAGCTATTGAGGTAAAAAAACGTCCAAATTTCAATAGTGAGGGCTTAGGCGCCGAGGGCTGCGGGTTCGAATCCCGCACCTAATAAGTATTTATATGAACTATAAATAATTATTCCGAATCTCGATGTATGTCTTTGAGCATATTTATGTAAACTGTCTTCTCGATACAGGAAATATTCATAGTGTAGGGATAACGTTTTTTTAAATAAATCAAAACAATAGAAGGCGTCTGGATACTACCACCAGCTTAGTATCCTGTATTTAATAAAATAAAAACTAAACGTGCTACTGCAAGACTTCAAGATACAGTAAACTCATTATGTACGCTATATTTCTATGTTCGAGAAAGATATTATCAAAATAATTAAATAATGGAAATGCAAATGGATTTGAACTTTAGATATGCAGTATATGTAGTGTATATAATGAATAAAATAATTAGTATGTACAATAAAACGGATATAATAAAGATATTAATATTATGCTATGAATATTTAATGAAGCAATTTTATCCTCCTAAAAGTTAAACCGAAAAAAGTATTATTTTACTTTTAGCTTGATATAGGTAGGTACATTATCTATTATATAGTACGTGAGGGTAATATAGTCATCCGGTTAATATGCTCACTTTCTTATAACTCAAAAACTACAGCCTTATTTGCATAGATAGCTTTGTGATATGATAGCTCTTCATCAGTCATTCAAATAATAAAGGATCAAAAGGGCGCCGCTTTATCGACGCCATTTTGACAGTTGATATTATATTAGGTCGTTACATATGAAATTAGCGTTTTGTCGTACTGACCAATTTGATCTGAAATATCTCCTGTTTGGTTAAGAATTCCAAATTCAAATTTATAAATTCATTTAGCTGGTACATTTGAGTATTGAAAACAGTCGTTCATTTGTTTTTTCCTCATAATTTTTCTTTGGCGTCGCTTATTACCGCACAATGGAAAACATGAAATATCGGTATATTTACGAGCACGAGTTCTACCGTGGCACCAGTGCTGCAGAAACAGCTCGAAGGATTAATGATATGTACGGCGCTGGTGTCGCAAAAGAAAGTACGGTACGTTTTTGGTTTCAACGTTTTCGTTCTGGAAATTTCGACCTTCAGAACCAACCCAGTAGACGGCCGGAGACCAAAGTGGAAAATGAAGAATTAAAGGCTATTGTGGAAGCGGATCCATCATAAAGCACTTCAGAGATAGCTGCAGGCTTCGGGGTAAGTGATAACTTTGTATTAATCCACTTGACGCAAATCGGAAAGTAAAAACTTGAACGATGGGTACCTCATGAATTGAGTGAATCGAGCTTGCAAACACTGTGTTACTTTGCTCAACCGACACAATAATGAAGGGAGTTTAAATCGAATCATTACTTGTGATGAAAAGTGGATACTGTACGATAATTGGAAGCGCTCGTCGCAATGGCTGAACCCTGGAGACCCAACCAAATCCTGCCCTAAACGAAAATTGACTCAGAAAAAGTTACTTGTGAGTGTTTGGTGGACTAGCGTGTCGTTCACTACAGCTTTCTAAAATCTGGCCAAGCAATTACGGCAGATATCTATTGTCAGCAACTGCAAACCATGAAGGAAGAACTAGCTGCTAAACAACCGAGATTGGTCAATCGCTCTAGGTCACTGCTGCTTCGCGACAACACAAGACCACACACTGCACAACAAACAACCACTAAGTTAGATGAGCTACAATTGGAATGTCTGCGACATCCACCGTACTCCCCGGACCTTGCTTCAACAGATTACCATTTTTTCCGGAATTTGGACAACTTCTTATAAGGAAAAAAATTCAACTCCGATGCGGCAGTCCAAACCGCCTTCAAAGAGTTTATTGATTCACGCCCCATGGTTTTTAGTAAAGGGATCAATGAACTACCTTTGAGATGGCAAAAGTGCATAGATAACAACGGTGCATACTTTGATTAATTAAATATATTTACAAAAAATTGACTTTATATTCCTCCCGTACAAAACGCCAATTTCATATGTAAGGACCTAATAGTAAATATTTTAGTCGATTTTAGTATTGGGTAGTGTAGTTAGTTTTTTTAAGTTGATTTTTCGAAGTGTTCCTAATTATTGCAAAGGCTTTTTTTGCTATTTTTTCTTAATATATTAGTTATAGTATACGACATTATGTTTCTGTCCTCCTCCTAGTTTTGGTTTTATAGGGCGGCAAAGCTTATGGTGACCATATTACCCTCACGTACCTTAGTTACAATAAAATACATCCCATGTAGTTCAGCTCCACGACAGACGGAGTGACGTCTCATAGTATGCAAGTACGTATTATCTAATATATAAAAATTAATATTTGTTTGTTCGTATTTTATGCACTGCCATACCGTTCATCAGATTGCGCTCAAACTGTGTCAACTTATTGCTTGCACTTGCCCGAATGTTACTTACAATTAACTTACACTAGGTGGCGTAGGTATCGTACGGACCATACATAAACACTCACGCCTGTCACCCAGTCGGGGTAGGCAGAGACTACGGACTTCCATTTGGCACGATCCTGGCACACCTCTCTCGCCTCCTTTACATCCATATATCTACGCATACACGCTCGTCGGTTAAGGGTACTCCTAATCTGGCCCATTTTCAATATATCGCCAATTTGGTCGATAAACCTTCGTCTAGGGCGTCCCTTTCCGACTCTGCCGTGCGGACGGCATCTGCTCGTACGGACCAATTTATTTGAAAGTCATATATCATTCAATTTCAAAGAATGTATTATCATTTCTTATTACGACATAACTATTAAAACGATATTTCCACAATTATTTCTTATGCGGCAGCAATGCGCCGGGTACCAGCTAGTTATTATTAAATATTTATTGTAAAAAGTTTTCAATTCACCAAATTTTATTTTATTTTATTAGAATATAGGAGATTTAAATCTACTTAAATGACTGGAACAATAATTCAACGTTAAAGCACTACAGTGGTTAAACGTACAAACTAACAGGATGATTATAATTACAATATTCCGTCCCTAACTACGTTTTCGTTTACAAGATAGTTTCGCAGTCGATTTCTCTTGAGGGCGCCTCGTTTGCCGAAACACATATACAGTCTTAATTGGAGTTCAACTATTTTGGAATAAAATTACACGTGAGTCGCACAACAACTACGGGGCTTCATTTTACTGATTGAACTAGAAATGTATTACATGCTGTGAGAAATGTATTATTTAAGCAAGTTTCAAATTAATTAACGTTAGTTAAATATCAGGTTTATTCTATTTGCATGGTATTAAAACATAAATAAGCATAATAAAAAAAAATTGTCTGTCTATCTGTCGGTCTGTCCAGGCTAATCTTCGTAGTAGCTGAACCAATTGTGATGAAACTTTATGAACAGATAGAAAGCAATGCATTTGAAACAAAAAAAAACAGATAAAATAAACAATACGTGATAGAGCCATGTCGCAGCTATATTAAGGTTGTAGCATGAATGGATTGACTCGACCGGGGAAGGCCCACTCTCTCACAGAATACCAGCGTTTTAATGCTGCTGCGTTGTGTATGGTAATTATAGAAAGCCGAAGACCCTTTTTACTGGAAACGAGGCATTCCATCTTAGTCCTCTGGGGTGACAAAGCATCTGCATTTTGATCCTTAATCGAGGATAGATGTAGATGTCTATGGGCCAAGTATACGCTTCCCATCAGGTGGACTGTGTGCTCCTTTGTTACCCTTATTCTATATAAAAAAAGTTTTCTAAATTGCCGATCTAGTAGGATACATAGAAGTATTTTATACATGCAAGTCTCCTCACAATCCCTTATCGCATTTAATATGTGCTGCAAATGGGGTTCAAGCTTGGATTGCTCACTTACTATCAATTTTAAAACAAGCTATTAGTACTGGCCGCCGAAATACAAATTTTTAAAAAGATAAATAAAAAGTTCCAAAATGCAATAAAAAGATGAATATATATTGCCCTTGGTGTGATCCATTAGTACCATCGTAAGTTATCTACCCCTTCAATCTGTTTTAATCAAGCTCAAACCTTAATAGCTACATGTCCTCAATGTCCGATCTCATCGAGTTTTGTTCACCTACATGTCATTATTTATAACGCCTATGCGGGTAGATACAAATGGAATACATCCAATATCGTCCAGGCTTATAGGCTAGACAAATAGGTGGTTATTTTTATAACAGTTTACCCTCTGCTTCTCCTCCTTGGCATTAACGTACGTATATATCTGAATAGATTGTTATAGACTTTCATTTGTCGCTTATCTTCGTGCTGTCCTATCTCAGCAGTTTACAGAGGCTGGCACTAAAAGTACAGGCTAATGATAATAATAGACCCTTTTACTAAAAAGGATGCATTCCATCTTAGTCCTCAGAGGTGACAACACATCTGCGTTTTGAATCTTAATCGAGCATAGATGTCTATGCATCACAGTATTAACTTACCATCAAGTGGACTGTGTGCTCGTTTGTCACCATTAAACTATATTTTTTTAATGCTGAATTGCTAATCTCGTTTGTCGGGAATGAGGCGTATGATTTCCATTTTTTGTTTAATTTGTTTTATATTTTATTTTATTTCTTACTTGTATTTAGTTACAATTTTTGTTAGACTGTGATTACAGAGATTATTTCTCTATTATATTTGCTTATTATTAAATTTTATATAAGTAAGTTTTTTCTTTTTTTTTTAAGGTTGCGTACAATCCTCTAAGATAAAAGGGATTTGTCATAAACGGTACTTTACACTTGGTTTGAATTCATTCGTTTATTCATTACAGCCTATTAAAAGTCATTGCTGAACATAGGCCAGATTATATATAGAATGCCTCATAGAGGAAGATATTTGCCATAGTTGCCACACTTGGCAGGCGAGTTAGTAACCGCAGATTATTTATTATTTTGAGTTGTTATGAAGAAGATGATGTTGTCCATCTCTTGTTTCAGTTTTTCACTGTCGTCTTTTACGACCTACATGGGATGATATTGGATATAGTAAATACCACTACATAGCTTGCTATTACAACCTTGTTTAAAACTTGTTAGTACGTGAGCAATTAAAGTTTGAACCCCCTTGACACTACATATTAAAGGCGATAAAGGAAACATTGTGAGGAAACTTTCATGAATAAAGAAAGAATATTCGTAGAATCACAACATGGGAATTAGCCTGTTTCAATTTTCGTAAGTTACGATATATCTTGATAGAGAAGTATTCAAAGTTACAATCTTTTGCAGCGCAAAAACTACAAACCGAAGATTTCATCTACTCCGCATAAGCTGCAGCGAGTGAATCAGTAGCGATTTCGATGTTATAATAAACTTGTAAAGCTGCTTTATAAAGCCACAGCGAACGCCGCTTTAAGAACACAGATCCCGTATTCATTCGCAGCATGAAACGTTTTCATTCAGACCGCTATATTCCATGTGGAATGCATTTACACCGTAGAGAAATTTTCTTTCATCGCTGCTGGAGATAAGAGGGCTGGTCTTTTTCTCGCTTAAAGGCTAAGTATAGCCATTCGACGATGAAACGCAGCCAGCATTCTTCACATGATAACACGGGGAGTAGGATTGTATAATAATTTAAGTTTTTAGTTTTAGTTATTTTATAATAAATTTTTAATACTTTCAATAGTAAAAAAATATTCCATTTTATCTTAGAGCAACACGGGCCACCGGCGGATTGGAGTGGAGTGGCCATATGCAGACGCGCCCTCAGGTCCACCGGTGGCCCGTGTTGCTCTATGCATTTTATTGGATTTGGCCATTAACTAATTTATAAAACTATGGTTTTCTTATAATTATTGTTAACTTACGAGTATGGGCAGGCTTCTGTCTAATTATAAAATATCGCTCTTGACGCTACGCTCTCATCAGTTTGGGTCTTTTATAGTTTTTATTTTTATTTTATAAGGGTCACCTGATAGTAAGTGGATGCTGTGGCCCTTAGCATCTAAATGTGTCTTCGATTGAGAATTAAAATGCAGATGCGTCATCACTCCTGAAAACTAAGATGGAACATCTCGTTTCCAGTAAAAGGGGTATCCGTTTCTTTACACTCACTATACGAAATACAACAGCATTAAGCTGCTACAGTAAGGCTCTACCATGTAGAAACTCTACTTGGTACATTTGACTCTTATACGAGATAGTTCATTATACGATATAGTCCATGCATTATATTTAGTGGGTTCTTATAACATCTACGGATCGAGATAGTGATAGATTTTATTAGGTTACCTGAAACGAAAACACCCACAAAAGCTTTTAAATTCTTAATTGACACACACGAGACACTTGATTCACAATCTGTAAATTAAAATTGTGTAAAATTTACGGTAATAAATGTTACGCTGCGGTGTGATAGTCAGCCGAGTAGCCGCTTTGTTTGCAAAAGTCCTGTCTTGAAGCAGCCGCCTGTTACAGTAACTTTTCTACTATTGACTTTTTACCGAACCATATGAGCCTTGTAGTTTTTTTTTTTTATAGGAGAGGGGCAAACGAGCCTGCGGTTCACCTGATGTTAAGTGACTACCGCCGCCCATGAACAACTGCAACACCAGGGGTTGCAGATGCGTTGCCGGCCTTTTAAAAGGGTAGGCTCTTTCCAGTAAAAGTCCACTGCTGCACTTACAGGTACGCACTTAAAATTATGACGCATAGCAATGTGTGCGTGAGTATGTGTTCTTATAATAGGTTGAGCATAGTTTTGGCTTGGTTTCAGCGTCTCTTGAAACGTTCGCAGCGTTCCGTTTATCTTTGTTTATTTGAGAATATAGATTACAAAATACATTTGCTGAAAGTCACTGTTTTACTTTAACGACTGGTTCGGAAAAAAACCTCTATCTTAGGAAGAACCAGCAAGACTCCTAGCGGACTTTACTTAAAAATAAAATTACTATATTATTTGTTTTACAGTTAAGTATGAAAACATTCAGAAACAGCATGGTAGCGGTAACCTCATTTCCAGGGGTTTATTATCAATCATGTACTTTTGAGCAGTATAATAACTCTCATTAAAAAATTGCTTAATAAAAATTCTAAGCTTTGTGATAGATAGGTTCTTTATATTTTCCGGGACTTTGTTGTTAAAGCGTATACATTGCCCCATGAAGGATTTACTTATTTAGTAATTGGTATTAAATATATTATATTTTTTAAATTACTGGTAGTATTAACATACATCACTATTTTTAATAAAACTATTTTTTTGTGCACATACATAAAATTTTCTTAAATGTAAGGAGGCCACAAGTTAATATATTTATTTCTTAAAATTTTTTTTAGATTTCTTTGGACTTTCGTTTTAAATTGCTTTTATCTAAAGAATCTTATCTCTTCTGCTAAAGAAAGATAGTTTAAATGTCAGTAGTATTAGTATTAAGTAGGTAACCTTATGATTAATCGTAGCAAGAAAGGTACCGGCAGAATAGATTAACAGTGCTACGGCGCTACGGCAATATCGTCGTAGCATATGCTGAGTCGATGACCGTTTCTTGCTACAGCTCAATAAGAATTTATAAGATTTTTTGTCTTTATATACAAATGCTACAAATAAATATTATTCCTTTCTTTCTTTAGATTTCTGTGCCTTAATATAAAAGCGAATATGTTAATAACTACTACCACATTTCACGGGAAACGCTTATGATGCCTCGATATTACAGATTTAGATTCCACCGACGTCTCTGGATAGTGGAATAGTTAAAATTTAAATATTCGGCAGTTATCTTGGAGCCGCTGTATTGAAATTACAGAATCGTCAAATAGAATCTCAAATATTCCGGTAGTTATGAGAGCGCAATGCGATTTGGTTAAAATCAACCTGTCTTTAAAAAGGCTTATATTGAATTCCACAGCTCGAAGGGTTTGCTGATTTGTAAATTTTATAGCGTCTAGTAATAAAAAACTATCAGTCGTAGGACTGCACGTCAGAAGTGAAAACTTTTAAGCTTCACAAACACATTTATATATATATATATAGTAGTATTGATCTGTATATATGTATCTGAGCGTGATGGTCACGCGAGCTTAGTGCTTTTTTCCCATCCCAAAAGTGCCCAACGTGCGTAAAGAAGTTTTCACTTTAAAAATATGTTTTTAAATTATTTATCATTGTAGAAGCGTGCACGTCGCGACCCCTGCCAGCCCTTTTCAGGGCTGCAATTCTACAACTGCGCACCCATGCTAACGAGGGTTAGGGCCCTCCCCAAGACGACACACCAGCTGGTCCCCGTTGGTGTGGAATGCAGCGCGCAAAGCGGCGATGGGGACCGCCACCCGTCACGCACAGCCCGACACGGCGGAAGGTGGAGGACAGAGTGCAGATGGCACGTGGAATATTAGAGGAAACATGAAAGATAAGACGAATGAGTTGATTGAAATAATGAAAGAAAGAGAATTAGATGTCGTGTGTATGTCAGAGACCAAACGGAAGGGCAGTGGTACTGAAGAGCTCCCTGGTGGCGTTAGCTCTATGGTCCGAGTCCTGGAGAGCGAGCGCCCGCCAGGAGTGGGGTGCTGCTGTCGTCTCGGTTGGTCGATGTTATGACTGAATATAAGATTGTGAACTCAAGACTACTCTGTTCTGTTTTAAATTGGGACTGACGAAGTTATTCCTTTGGCTGTTTATGCGCCGGTAGCTTCGTCGTCCAGGGCTGAGCTGGAGGAGTTTTGGGAGAATGTAAGAGAAGTTCTAGATTTGGCTAGGAAAACGAAAGAATTGTTGTATGTGGTGATTTGAATGGATGGTTGGTACCGCGCCGACCAGGGTACGAGTCGGTGCTTGGAAAGTTGGCGATAAAGAGTTAATGATGCTGGCAAGCTTATACTAGCGGTATGCAGGAAAGGGTCTTCTTGTGACAAACACTATGTTTAATCACAAGAAAATCCATATGTATACTAGAGAAAGTAAGAATGAGAGAAGTATGATCGATTTGTTCCTGGTGGATGACCGACTGCGAAAACAGGTGATGGATACGCGAGTGTTCAGGGTGCTGACCTAGAACGGATCACTATCTAGTGATCACTAGATTTAGGGTTTGTTCGCGGGTTGGCGCTACCGGACGGCGGTAACAGAACCGCAATCGGTCTGTCGCATCCGAAGTTGGAAGCTTCAGGAAGCGGATACTAGGGACAAATATCATGCGAGGGTAGCCGAAAAGCTTGACACCATCGATGGCAGAAATGAATGTGGAGAGAACATGGCAGAACCTTAGGGATGGAATGGTAAGTGCAGCAGAAGAAGTATGGAACAATAAAAAGAGGTAGTAAAAGAAGAGATGCATGGTGGAATGATGAAGTGAAAGAAGCTGTAAAGAAGAAGAAGAAAGCATGGTTAGACTACTTGGCCTCTAGTAATGATAAGGATATGAGAGAAGATGAAAGAAAGATATGCTGCAGAAAGTTCACACGAAAGCATTGATTGAGGAAATGCGTGAAAGGTGTAGAATGGAAGCGGATAAAGGTTGTCGCACAACTTTAGGAGAACTCAAACTCTTCTGGAAAGAGGTTGGAAGGACCCGAAGTGGTGCGACGGCCTTAAGAATGAACAAAGTGCTTTGAGAACTAATGACGTCCTCACAGAAAAATCGGACGTCATGCAGCGATGGAGCGAATTTTATAGAGAAATGTATGCGTGTGATGATCTTAGTGAGGATCCGGGGATGACTCCGTGACTGGTACGCCAGACCTGGACCTCGATGACGCTGAGGTCATCAGTATGAAAGAGATTGAACGTGCGATCGAAGTTTGAAATGTGGTAAGGCCGCGACTAGACAGAGTTACTGCTGAAATGATCAAGTATGGTGGGCCTCGCGTCTGGGACAGCTTTCATCTGCTGTGCAATTTGTGCTGGACGGGGACGTCCGGATGATTGGCGATCCGCAGTCATTGTGCCTTTATATAGGTAAAGGTTCACATTTTGACTGCGGGTGCTATCGGGCGATCAGCCTGACCAGTTTAAAAGTAAAGTATACTCGAAGGTTTTGACACGATGCAGAGAAATCGGAAAGATTTCTATGGGAGGCTCAATGCGGATTTAGACCTGGAAGAGGATGCACGGATCAAATATTTTCCGCATGATCACGGAGAAGCTTCTGGCTGCTAACCAGAGGATTTTCTGTGCTTTTGTGGATCTTGAGAAAGCATTTGATAAGGTGTGGGGAAGAAAATGGGAATTGTTGCCGGGGTACGGTGTGGATGGTCGATTGCTAAGGGCTGTGCAGGCACTTTACTGCGACTGTAAAGCCTGTGTGCGGGTAGGGCATGACCTGTCACCCATGTTTAGCGTCCAAAGGAGTAAAACAGGGTTGTGTCATGTCTTCCTGGCTGTTCATACTATATCTCGACAGCTGTTTACAGAAGCTGAAAGATAGCTGTCTGGGTGTGAAATTGGGTGACATAAAAGTAAATTGTCTGCTGTATGCTGATGATGCAGTGCTTATTGCACCATCAGAGGCAGAACTGCAGGCATTAGTCACGCGTATGAAAGAGGAATGTGAAATTAAAGGTCTCCGTTTGAATGCCAATAAAACTAAGGTTCTGGTATTTGAAAGGGACGAAGAGAGAACGAAGTGTGAAATATGGGTAAATCAAGAATGTCTAGAACAGGTAAATGAAATTGTATACTTGGGGAGTGCTTTTAGCCGGGATGGAAGATGTGATTTAGATGTGGACAGGCGTGTCGCTGCCGGAACAAAGTCAATGGTGCCTTGACTGCTTTAGTCAAAAGGCAAGGCGTAGTGAAGAGCGCACGCCTTGCAATACATAACGCAGTGTTGGTACCAACTTTGTTATATGGCAGCGAAACCTGGGTATGCCAGAAGAAGCATAAAAGCAAGTTGAATGCAGTGGAGATGCGATCTCTTCGTAAAATGTGCGGCGTTACCATGGCCGACCGAAAGCGAAACGAAGAGATTCGCAATATGGCAGGTTTGAAAGATGACCTTATCACAAAATTGATAAGGGCGTGCTTCGATGGTTTGGGCACGTTGAGCGAATGAGTGAAGACCGAATGGTGAAGAAAATATATAGCGCGAAAGTTAATATTAAAAGGTGTCGAGGTAGACCGAGACTAACTCGAAGACCATGTGAGCAAACTGCTCGAAGAGGGAGGGTCAAGAGTACTCGGATACCTAGACGTGCATGTATGAAGAAGATTATGAATCTGAAAGAAGCGAAAGAGATATGTAAGGATCGTGACACTTGGCGATCTGTTCTCTCTGGCTACCCGTCAGGGATTGTGCGTGAAGATAAGTAAGTAAGTAAGTAAATTATTTATGGAAGAGGCAAGCAGGCATACGGCCTAACTGTTGGTAAGTGATCAATGCCGTCTATGAATATCTGCGACACTGGAGGAATAGTTGAAGGCCTTTGATTAAAGTGTAGGCAGGTTGTTCATATTTTTTTAATATGAAAGTAATTTATTTTTCTTAACCTTTTCAACTTAACGTTAATGTAGTTTAACTTTAACACAAATGATTTTGCTCCTGTTTACGATTTAAATAGTGGATTAGAACACATGAAATTTTAGTTGCGCAGTTTGTACCTCTAACCATCAGGCAATTGTGGCCCAACATGGAGCCTATTTATTTTGAGAACCAAAACTTGTATTTTAATTCCTGAGTAAATATAAAAAAGATACAATCTGTATATACTACTGCCATGTTCCTATGTTTTGTCTTATTCATAAATTAGTTACTTTGAAATACTAGGATCTTTTAAATACTATCGCCTTGATTCTATATTTATTTTTCGCTTTTAAAATTACTAAAACTGGCCAGTTATGCAGACGTTATTAGACATCCAGAAAATAAATTTAACAAACATAAAAGTAAAAGAAAAACGTGCAGATAATAGCCTCAAACCTTCTTATATTGTTCTCGAAAAAAATTGGTCCTTTTGGAGTTGGAAACAGGAGATACGGAATGATGATTTTATCAAGTTTTCATAGCGACATGTAACCAGTTCTAGCGGCAGGTCTCTCCCTCGGTTACATAGCACAATTCAGGCTCAGCGCGAATAAAGATTGTTAAAAACCTTTCCAAATTTCGCTTAACAGTATTTTTAATTATAATTGTAATAATTATTATAATTACATTTGTGGATTGCACAGATAATTTAGTATTATAGACGGGTCGGAGGCTCAGTGACTTAGCATTAAGTTGCGGTGCTGAGGGCCGCGGATTCAAATTCCGCGCGGAACAAGTATTTGTATGGTCAACCAATGATTGCTCGGGGTCTGGATGTTTGTCCTTGTACAACTCGTGTATGTAAACTGCCTTTACAATACCTAGAAAAAAATCCTAGTGTGTTTTTAAATAAAAAAGAGGTTGACTTGTCGTGTGGTGGCGGCATAAGAGAACCACTACCACATATCATCTTAGAGGTGTCGTGAGAGGCGGCAAACTCAATTGAACCAGGAGATGGGCAATAGTATTTTTCTGTCAACTCAAAAATTAAATAAAAAATTGCATTTTCAGCCCACCTTCCAAGGTGGCAACTATGTCAAATGTGGAAAGAATCTACGGGGAGGCCTGTGTTCAGCAGTGGACTTTGATAGACTGTTAAGAACGAATGCCGTGTATTGGCGGTGTAAGAATATCCACACCCGATATCATTCCGTGGGTGTCATAAGAGGTGACAGAGGGAAACTACTCAGGAGATGGGCAGCAGCGTCTTCCTAATAACATCTAAAAATAATGTGGCGGCGCTGTCGTCGCGCCACATGCGAAATACATCGAAGCCTAAATCACGCTATCAAAGTTCCGAATTAAAAACAGTATACTCGTATATACAATAGCTCCGAACTACCACTCGGAGCGTTAGCCGCTCCCCGGGCAGAACACCTTGCCCGGCGGGAGATCTCCCCTTTTCCTTCCACCCGCCACAATAAAAATAAACTGCGGTGGCCAATCGGCTTGCCAAGCGTGGTAACCATGGCAAATATCCCCCTATAAGGCAATCTAAGGGGGACCTATGTTCAGCAGTAGACTTTATTAGGCTGTAGCGGTAACGGTATGAATGAATGAATGAAAAGTGTATCCTGTTGCTTGCTTCAAATAAAGTAAAAAGTAAAATATATTTTCATTTCACCGAAAACGTACGTACGTAGTTTATTGTATTTATTAAAACGTAATATGATTTGTTTGCGGTTTGTTCTGTTTTGATTCATGCATCGTAAGCTGTCGTGTTGGATGTCACGAACACGGACGTGCCTTAAATTTCGGCACTAATTGAAATAGGACACGCGCTATTTCGGAATAAATTATGGGCATTGCATAGACACTAGAATTTATTTTTATAAAAGAATAAATGTTAAAAAACTAAAAACTGACTTCAAAAACAAAACTAAAATAGAAATACCCAGCGGTATTTTTTTTGAAAAAAGAGCAGTTTACAATCGTTTAAATTACACAATAATTAACAACAGAAAACAAATTACAAATAATTTGATAGCGATCATCTTATTCTCAGGGGTATTTATCATCTATAAATTCCTTAAATAACCCTTTTTATACAATAATTGATTAATAAAATTTTAAACTTGGCGGAAGTAAGATTTTGATAATTTTCACATACGCTTCTGAAGTAGATGCTAAGACATAGTGTATCGAAGAGTTAAAGCCCGACTTCAGACGCTGTTATGTGAAAATTATTTTAATCTTTTTATTTTGTATGTTTATTTTTAACTACTTTTTTAACAACTATATTTTTTTGTAATTTATATCATAATTTCAAGCTAACAGCTAGAAAGTCATCTAAATAGGTAGTTAAAACAAAAACTAATCCCTGATTGTTCTACTTTTAGGTTTGACATTTTTCTTAAAATTTATATGGGCCAACCCTGAAGTGCTAGTAACTATATCATAGAAGAAAAAACATTTAAATCCGATAATAAACAAAGTTACGGCCTATACATAAATAATGAATGGACTAATTAAGCCAATTTTAAAAAGAAAACAATAAATGGAAAACAATTAGAAACAATAAACCCCTTTATTGAAGTCAGGTATTTTTTTTAAAGAAACATCTCATGTAGGGATCCGTAGCCAGTCCCGAAGATCAAACATTAAAATTGTTAGTTTGTATTATCGTTTTTATAGAAGATGGGGCAAATCATCATGGCCATAAATAACTGAGGACAACACGACAGAGGAACAGACAACACAGGCAAGTAATTTTTATAGAAGAAAGGGAGACAAACGAGCACATACACTATGTAATGGCTCCTGATACTGTGATACCTACAGGCTACATCTATCCTCGATTAAGATTATTCCCATCCTCGATTATCTACACTAATATTATAAAGAGGAAAACTTTGTTTGTTTGTTTGTTTGTTTGTTTGATTGTAATGAATAGGCTCATAAACTACTGGACCGATTTTAAAAATTCTTTCACCATTCGAAAGCTACATTATCCACGAGTAATATAGGCTATATTTAATTTTGAACAAAAATAGGGTTCCGTAAGATATTAGGGTTTTTCGGACACAAGGTGTAAAAAATCAACCAAAAAAGTTACTTATTTTGCGTACCCTGCCTAAACTATTAAAGATAGAACCATAAAATGTTCTAAGTAATTGTAGATCTTATAAATATCTACAAAAAAGTCCGCGACACACTATACCTATCTATGTCGAGTGAGGCACAATAACCATTTTTTTATTGAAAAATCTTGATTTTTTTTTGGACTACATTTAAACGCGTTTATTTTACTCTAAATTATTTCATCACTAAGTAGCCGCTTTAGGTAGAGTCTACGGGATACATCCATCCCAATCAGAGTGTTTTTATCTTAGGATTCTACTGCACCATACGCGGTCCGACCTCATTTGCATACCTTAAAACTGTAAACGGTATTGTCAAAGAGACGTATCAAGCAGCTTGCCGTGACCGAGGTTTACTTGAAAACAATGATCATTGGGGTAACACTTTAAGCGAAGCTTCGTTATCACATTGTCCAAAAACTAAGGAGTTGTTCGTAGTCATACTTTTATTTTGTCAACCATCGGAACCATTGAAGTTATGGGATACTTTCAAAGATCAGTTCTGTGAAGATATTAGACATCGTATCAGACAACAAAATCAGGATAACACTTCACCCTTCACTGAAGTCATTTATAATGAAGTATTAATTGAAATAGAAAACAAACTTCTAGAATTAAACGACAAAAATTTAAGTGATTTTGGATTACCTTCTCCCGTTCGTACCCAGAATAATACTATTGACACAATGGTACAACAGTATAACAGCAATGATCTAACAGCGTTTGTTAATGACAATGTGCCAAAATTAGTACCAGATCAAAGACATGCTTATGAGACTATTGTGGACAGCGTGAACAATAACATGGGAGATTATTTTTGGACGCACCAGGAGGCACCGGAAGACTTTTCGCAAATTTGATACTTGCTAAGATACGGCAATCAGGAAGATAGCGATTGCAGTTGCTTCGTCAGGAATTGCTGCAACTCTCTTGAACGAAGGAAAACTGCTCACTCTACGTTTAAACTCCCGCTATCCGTATCTTTAGATCAACGGTCTACGTGCTCTATTCGGAAAAATGGGCCTCTTGGTAAGTTGCTGCAAGACGCGTCGTTGGTAATATGGGATGAATGCACCATGAGTCATAGAGCTCATGTGGAGGCCGTGGACCGTACTTTAAAAGACCTCCGAAGCTCTGCTAATGTCATGGGTGGTATCACTTTTGTATTTGCTGGAGATTTCCGACAAACGCTTCCTGTCGTCAACAGAGGTACGCGAGCAGATATTATGAAGACATGTTTAAAATCGTCTCACCTTTGGACATCTGTTCAACATTTGAATTTGCGTACTAATATGAGAGCTCATCTACATGGAAATACGCATAGCAATTTTCCACAACAGCTGCTGAAACTGGGAGAAGGAATTTTCCATCTTTAAATTTGGGCACCGATTATGCGGTTACTTTGGATGAGTCTCTAGGGCAAATAGTCTATAATTTAGATAGTTTGATAGATGCTATATATCCTGACATCGAAAACTTACATCAAAATGATTTTCGTTGGCTGTGTTGTAGAGCAATAGTTTCTCCAGGAATGAAACAGTCAACGAAATAAACAATTTAATTATGCAGAAAGTACCGGGTGAAGTTAAGTGCTATAAATCCATAGACACCGTCACTAACATCGAGGACGCAGTGCACTACCCCAGGAATTTTAAATTCTCTGAACCTGAGCTACCTCATGAACTGTCGTTAAAAGTTGGCACGCCGATAATGCTTCTCAGAAATTTAAGACCCAACATGTGTAATGGCACGAGACTTCTTATAAAGGAGCTAAAAGATAATTTAATAGTTGCGAAGATTATCACCGGCCCTGCAGCTGGTGAATTAGCTCATATACCAAGAATACCCATGATCCCTACTGATTTGCCTATACCTTCAAAAGGCTCCAATTTCCAGTAAAATTTCTTTCGCACTCACGATAAACAAATCCCAGGGCCAAACATTCAAATTAGTAGGAATTGATTTACGAAAAGAATGTTTTACGCATGGGCAACTTTACGTTGCCCTATCACGGTCAGGGCTCCCGACCATCAGTATATTTTGTTACCAGAAAATAATATAACGTCAAATGTTGTGTATAGAGAAGCTCTACAATAATAGCTTAAGTTTTCTATCCTAAAACAACAGGTTGCACTCCGGGACTTAACAAATAACATCCACAGAAAGAAAATCTGTTCAGCCTGCGGATAGTGACTGCTTCGTCGATGTTAGTGTCGGTGTCTGTGAATTGACCTGGGAATCATTTTGTTTGCTGACCGTGTCTTTCCTGGGTAGGCTTTTTGCAGCGGTAACCGACATCCACGCGGGCGGAGCCGCGGGCGACCGCTAGTGAGTAATAATATAGTTGCGTTATCCTTCTTGAGGAAAACACGGAATGCCTCGTTACCAGTTCAAATATTTAGAGACCCTTTAAGCTGGTAACTAAGCAGGTTCCCTAGACTATATTATTATGCTACTTTTATACGTACGTATTCTGAGCTGGTATTATTAAAATACATACACTCATAAATAATAACAATAATGTTCCCCAGATCGAATTGCGGTCACGGCGCGGCGGCCAGTCTTAACGGAGACCAGCTATCTGTGTAGGACAGGATTATTGTGTATGAGTGTCTAAGCAAGCAATGGTGCACTCTCTATTCGCTCACTCTCATTGTCCGATGGGACAGAAACAGAAACAGAAACGAAACTTTTTATTCAATATAGATTATAAATAATACTTACTGAAAGTTACTCTATAGTAATCATGTATGTTACACTATTAACCACACAAAACAAATTAGAAATAGCTTGGTAGCGATCACCTGACTGCCAGGGGATATAATCATCCATAAATTCCTTAATATTATAATAACCCTTTTCATACAAACTTTGTTTAATAAAGTTTTTGAACGTTGAGCAGGTCAATTTTTTATATTTTCTGGGATTTTGTTGTAAAAGCGTATACATCGCCCCAAGAATGAATTACCGACTCGGTGGAGTCGAGTAACTGGTACTACTAGCTTGTGTCTGTTCCTAGTATTTACAGAATGAATATAACTTATTTTTCTAAAACTACTTTTATTTTTGTGTACGTACATTACATTTTCATAAATGTATTGAGAGGCCAAAGTTAATATATTAATTTCCTTAAATTTTTGTCGGAGCGACTCTTTAGGTTTTAATTCATAGATTGCTCTTATGGCCCTCTTCTGTAAAACAAATACAATATCAGTGTCAGTCGCGTGTCCCCATAGCAAAATACCATACGACATTTTGCTATGGAAATAGCTAAAATAAACAAGTCTAGCTGTTTCCATACTGGTAAGATTTCTAATCTTTTTAACAGCATATGCTGCAGAACTAAGTCTGCTTGCTAATTTTGATATATGGGGCCCCATTGAAGCTTCGTGTCTAGTGTTATTCCAAGAAAAATGGTGTTATCGACAAGACTCAATTGCTCCCATTTAAAATAATATTAGTATTTAATTGTTTGACATTTGGAGTGATGAATTTCAAACATTTCGTTTTAGTGCCATTTAAATGTAAGTTAATAACATTAAACCAATTTACTAATTTAGATATAGCATTATTTAACTCGTTATATCACCACGACAGCAATCCGACTCGACCGGAGAGATCATACACAGGACTAACGGCTTTACGTGTTTGCCGAAGCATGGGAGTGAAACATCGTCAACCTCCTATCTCCGGGCTGCTAAGAATTTCTAGACATCAAAACCTAAATACTGATATTGGCCTACTCCGGTATTCGAACCCGGGACCACATGATCAGCAGTCGCGCTAACGACCACTAGACCGAGGCAGGCACCTATAAGTAAATATGTAGCCAAAAACCACATGCGTTTTTTTTTACAAAACTGAAGTGATCCTACAGTCCACCTAATGGTTGTGGCTAATACGGTCCATGGACACCTGCAGCCAATTTCAAACAAAAAAGGCTATAGATGTCACATGTGAGGACTAAGATGAAATGCCTCACAGTGTGTAATTATGCTGGCTTTCTTTTTTTAAGATACAAAAATTATGGTATGTATGTCTTGTCTATGGTATGTATATCTATACGTTTCAGACCAGAACCCATCAGTGCAATTACTGCTCTATTTGGCGGCAGAAGTAGTTTAGAGGGTGATACCTACCCAGACGGACACCTGGGTCCCACCGCCTAGTATAAAACTTATAAAAACATGGCGACATCGAATAAAACTAATATACCAGATTGGCGTGTTTACTTAGACTAATAAAGAAAGAAAGATGGAGCGTTACATTTCAAGTGGCGCAAAAACCAAGCTAATACCATGCTCAACTAATTGTAAGAACACGCACTCATGCACACTATACGCAACTAACAATATGGCCTTGAGTGCATATGTGTGCGTTCAGCTGTAAACTTTCACGGCTGATAAATAAAGAAGAAAGATGTGTGAGTGCGTGTCGAAAAGTTGAGCTTGGTTTCGGCATCACTTTAAATGTACGCAGTTCCGTCTTACTTTATTTGTTGGTTAGTGTGTTTTATTATTTTATTATAGGAAAATCTATCATTCCATTTCTTCCTGAAGGCGACCATGGGAAATGCTTTAAACATCTTCCGATAGAAGGTGCTTACGAGGAGTAAATATCCAGAACAGCGATGAAGGAGTTGAATTTTACAATTACTAATAATTAATACAAAACAATTAATACAAGTTCTGTTATAATTTTTAAATTAAACAACGCCTTTATGAAATGAATTATTAAAATAATAATAAATATGGCTGATTGGGAGTTAGGTGATCAGTCAAGCTCTCTTTAAAAGATTTTATAATTAATTGTAAAACTTCCTGTATTGTACACTATCAACTTTAAAAGAAAGTCCCGTTGGATTTCTTGCTGGCTCATCCCAGGCTTTTACGAACTAAAAAATAAATGTAAAAATGACAATTATTAAGAAACAGAAACTTTTTATTCAATGTAGATTATAAATAATACTTATTGAAATTCACTCTTATGTTTAATTACCACTGGTTCGGAAAAAAACCTCTGCTCTGGGAAGAACCAGCAAGAAACCCAGCAGGACTTTTACAAAAATATAACAACTTACAATCATGTATTTTACAATTAACAACACAAAACAAATTAGAAATAGCCTGGTAGCGATCACCTCACTCCCAGGGTAATTATCATCCATAAATTCCTTAATATTATAATAATCCTTTTATACAAACTTAGTTTAATAAAGTTTTTGAACTTTGAGCAGGTCGAATTTTGTATGTTTTCAGGGTCTTTGTTGTAAAAGCGTCATCGCCCAAAATTTACATTACGAATATCACTTATTTTTCTAAAACTACTTTTATTTTTTGTACGTACATTACATTTTCATAAATGTATTGAGAGGCCAAAGTTAATATATTAATTTCTTAAATTTTTGTCGGAGCGACTCTTTGGGTTTAATTCATAGATTGCTCTTATGGCCCTCTTCATAAAACAAATACAATATCAGTGTCAGTCGCGTGTCCCCATAGCAAAATACCATACGACATTTTGCTATGGAAATAGCTAAAATAAACAAGTCTAGCTGTTTCCATACTGGTAAGATTTCTAATCTTTTTAACAGCATATGCTGCAGAACTAAGTCTGCTTGCTAATTTTGATATATGGGGCCCCATTGAAGCTTCGTGTCTAGTGTTATTCCAAGAAAAATGGTGTTATCGACAAGACTCAATTGCTCCCATTTAAAATAATATTAGTATTTAATTGTTTGACATTTGGAGTGATGAATTTCAAACATTTCGTTTTAGTGCCATTTAAATGTAAGTTAATAACATTAAACCAATTTACTAATTTAGATATAGCATTATTTAATTCGTTATATCACCACGACAGCAATCCGACTCGACCGGAGAGAGATCATACACAGGACTAACGGCTTTACGTGTTTGCCGAAGCATGGGAGTGAAACATCGTCAACCTCCTATCTCCGGGCTGCTAAGAATTTCTAGACATCAAAACCTAAATACTGATTTTGACCTGCCCCGTTATTCGAACCCGGGACCGCATGATCTAACGACTACTAGACCGAGGCAGGCATTTATAAGTAGATATGTAGCCAAAAAGCACATGCGTTTTTTTTAAAAAAAACTGAAGTGACAAACAATCTTACAGTCCACCTGATGGTTGTGGCTAATACAGTCCATGGATACCTGCAGCCAACTTCAAATAAGAAAGGCTATAGATGTGTTGTCACATGTGAGGACTAAGATGAAATGCCTCACAGTGTGTAATTATGCTGGCTATCTATTTTTTTTAAGATACGAAAATAATGGTATGTATGTCTTGTCTATGGTATGTATATCTATACCCTTCAGACCAGAACCCAGCAGTGCAATTACTGCTCTATTTAGCGACAGAAGTAGGTTAGAGGGTGATACCTACCCAGACGGACACCTGGGTCCCACCGCCTAGTATAAAACTTATAAAAACATGACGACATCGAATAAAACTAATATAACAGATTGGCGTGTTTACTTAGACTAATAAAGAAAGAAAGATGGAGCGTTACATTTCAAGTGGCGCAAAAACCAACCTAATACCATGCTCAACTAATTGTAAGAACACGCGCTCATGCACACTATACGCAACTAACAACATGGCTTTGAGTGCGTATGTGTGCGTTCAGCTGTAAACTTTCACGGCTGATAAATAAAGAAGAAAGATGTGTGAGTGAGTGTCGAAAAGTTGAGCATGGCGTCGGCTTCACGCTACTCACTCTTACTTTCTTTGTTGGTTAGAGTGTGTTTTGTTATTATTTGAATTGTAGGAAAATCCATCACTCCATTTCTTCCTGAAGGCGACCATGGGAAATGCTTTAGACATCTTCCTTTAGAAGGCGCTTACGACGGGAGTAAATATCCAGAACAGCGATGAAGGGAGTTGACTTTTACAATTACTAATAATTAATACAAGATAATTAATACACGTTCTATTATAATTTTTTTTATTAAACAACGCCTTTATTAAATGAATTATTAAAATAATAATAAATATGGCTGATTATAACGCCCCAGGCGTTAAGTGGCTTAAGTGATGGCAGTCAAGCTCTCTTTAAAAAGATTTTTATAATTAATTGTACAACTTTCTGTTTTGTATACTATTAACTTTAAAAAGTCCCGTTGTATTTCTTGCTGGCTCATCCCAGGATTTTACGAACTAAAAAAAATGTTAAAATGACAATTATTAAGAAACAGAAACAGAAACTTTTTTATTCAATGTAGATTATAAATAATACTTATTGAAATTCACTCTTATGTTTAATTACCATAGGTTCAGAAAAAAAAACCTCTGTTCTGGGAAGAACCAGCAAGAAACCCAGTGGGACTTTTACAAAAAATATAGCAACTTACAATCATATATGTTACACAATTAGCAACACAAAACAAATTAGAAATAACTTGGTAGCGATCACCTCATTCCCAGGGGTTATTATCATCCATAAATTCCTTAATATTATAATAACCCTTTTTATACAAACTTAGTTTAATAAAGTTTTTGAACTTTGAGCAGGTCGAATTTTGTATGTTTTCTGTGTCTTTGTTGTAAAAGCGTCATTGCCCCAAGAATGAATTATTGTCTCGGTCGAGCCGAGTAAATGGTACTACTAGCTCTTGTCTGTTTCTAGTATTTACATTACGAATATCACTTATTTTTCTAAGACTACTTTTATTTTTGTGTACGTAAAGTACATTTTCATAAATGTATTGAGAGACCAAAGTAAATATATACATTTCCTTAAATTTTTGTCGGAGCGACTCTTTACATTTTAAATCATTGATTGCTCTTATGACCCTCTTCTGTAAAACAAGTACAATTTCATTGTCAGTCGCGTTTCCCCATAGCCAAAAACCATACGACATTATTCTATGGAAATAGTTAAAGTAAACTAATTTAGCTGTTTCAATACTGGTAAGATTTCTAATCTTTTTTACAGCATATGCTGCAGAACTGAGTTTGCTTGCTAATCTTGATATATGGGGGCTCCGTTGAAGCTTCGCGTCTATTGTGATTCCAAGAAAAATGGTGGTATCGACAAGACTCGGTTCCTCCCTATTTAAAATTACATTAGTATTAAAATGTTTGACATTTGTAATCTGTGTTTAATAAATATTTTTCCAAAACTGTTAATCAAGAGTTATGATCCTTCTAATGAGTACATGATTGATAATAACCCTTGGGTATGAGGTGATATCTACCAGCTGTTTCTTAATGTTTTCGTATTTAATTATATAACATGTTATATTGGAAATTAATGTATAAAAAAGTCCTACTGGGTTTCTTGCTGGTCCTTCCCAGGCCAGAGTTGTTTTCCGAACCAGTAGTAAAAGTATAAATGACTGTCAATAACTATTCTAGTAATCTATATTGAATATAAATTGTATTCTATTCTATACAATTTTAAATACTGTAAATATCGAGGAAATTACTACAACATACATAAAATAAATGGAATGATAAACTTTGTTTCATTAGTAACACTTAACAAAGAATCTGTGGAACAGTTGTAAGTATCTGAAACAAACTCCCACAACAAACTTCAACAAACGTAAAATTTCGTTCGTGCGACAAAGTTCCACAGATAAAAGTTCGTGGCGCTTCTTAATAAAACTAGCAATGAACATGGCAGCAACGTCGTACCAGAAATAATTAGCAACAATGTAAACCGAGTAACATGGAAAAGTTCCCTGTTGTGGAAAGCGAGGCCAACTCTTCAATTTCTCTTAATTGCTTGCATTTTCTGTTTGTCTGAGACAACCTTAATAATTTTCTTGGCGAGTAATTTACATCGTGCTGATTAAACGTTAGCAACTACGTAATTGCTGGAATAAGTTTGCGAGGGAAAAGAGTAAATTCTTCCTTTGCTTATTCAGTATTTTTAAAATATAAGTCAATACTTTGTCTTTAAATAGGAAAGTACAGTCACAGAAAATGACAGTAATTTTTTTTTTACTATAAAGTACACAATATCAGACAAAGGGACTAAATTTATGATATTTTTAACATTAAACGTGGCACTACCAGCTATATTATGGTTGTAGCAAGAATGGGTCAGCTCGACCGAAGAAGGACCACGATCTCATAGAGTACCAGCGTCAAATAGCGTCTTAATGCTGCTGTGTTTCGTCTGGTGAGTGTAGAGAACTGAAGACGCTTTTTACTTGAAACGAGGCATTTCATCTTAGTCCTCTGTGGAGACAACGTATTGAATCTTAATCGATTATAGATGTCTATGGGTCCACTTCTCATCATGTGGACTGTGTGCTGGTTTGTTACTAGTGCTTGTTTAATGTTAATAATTATAGTGTTACTACAAGCTTAAGTTTCGTACATTTCAAAGGATTAATATCGAATCTGCTGTAAATAGCAGAAAAATCAAGACTTACGATCAAGTGACTTGTGATGATGGCCTGTAATGATGATGATGAAGGCTTACCTCAATTCGTTATCAATGTCATACATTAGCGTATGTTTTTGTGTTAAAATAATCTCTATTGAGCTTTACCCTAAGGATAAGACCAATAGTATTTCCCGTAGTAAAAGTACCCAGTGCGTTAATCTAGGACAATGGTTTATTGTTGCGCTAGAATTTATCTAAACTAGTTTCTTGCTTTATGCATGAGTCAGAGTCAGAGTTAAATCAAAATACTTTTATTCAATATCGATTAACTCTCTCTTCCCATCAGATATTACTTTTTAGTAAGCTTTGTTTTCGGAAACCATGAGTCAAGAGAGCTTAATGTGGGGCCGCAGGCAAACAAATAAACAATTGTTAATTCTGAAAATTACGAATAAAGATAGCTTCAAAATTAGGTGATTACTCTGCATTTTGAAACAAATAAATTTTGTATTATATTGTTTTTGTATTATCTTTCAGTCGTGAGTCTGCTAATGAATATCCATTTAAATAAAGGTTTCTTTATTTTGTTGGAGATCAATATTCGTCACAGGATGGTCATAAGTGTCTTAGTGTGAGTGGTCTACACTTCACTACACTTGACGCGGTACCTGTTTTTAATTAATGATCGGCTATTAAGCCAAAAACAGCTTTTATTTCAAAAGTGTAAAAAGAATAAGCAGCAAGTTTTAATTTAATGAAAAATAAACACAAGAAAACAAAATTTGAAGGAATTTTACGAGTTCCACACAGCCTTGGTATGAATCCCGAAAAAAATATTCTTAATTTATTAATAAAAGAAAACTTTCGTGGGCCCCAGACAGTTGAAAAATCCTAAAATAATTTTAAATTGGGCCGCAGGGTATCATTCTACTTCGACGTATTATGTTAAAATAATATTTAATCTTGGTGATCCCGCCTATTTAATCTTAGAATAAAGTAGAACATTATTCTTATTGAGCTTTTTCATTTTGATTTAATTTTGTTTCAGTTTTTTTTTAATAATATGACTGATTGTAACTAGCCAGCATCAATATAGGCGTTTTATTTGTAAGTGCGCATAAACGCTACTCAATTTGGCCAGTATTAAAATCTATGACGACAAAAAAAACGTTCCATGGGTCACCGTTTCCACAACCGGCTGAACACAACCACACAATCTTATTTTCATTATCATTACAACCGTTTACAAATCCAATGCTAAACATAGGCATCCTCCAAGGAAGGCCACAAAGCACGGTTCTGAGCCACCTGCATACCGACTTCCTAAATATCTTACCATATCGTCACTTCATCTAGTAAGGGACTGTCCAACACTTCACTTACCGGTACGAGGTTGCTACTCGAGAAACTTTCTTCCCCATGGGTTGTTGATTCTTCGAGCTATATGGCCGGCCCACTGCAATTTCACCTTATTCATCCGTTAGGCTATGTCGGTTACTCTGGATGTGGATATCTTTATTTCTAAGTCTATCACGCTAAGAAACTCCGAGCATAGTCTGCTCCATATCTCGCCGAGTGACATTGAGTCAGGTATAAGTTGATAATGGGTCAGCTTGACCGGGCAGGAAAGACGCTCTCACAGAATAACAGCGTAACATAGCAGCTTTGTGATGCTGTGTTTTGTTTAGTGAGTGTATACATTCAGAGACCCTTTTTACTGGAAACAAGGCGTTCTGTCTTAATCCTCAAGGGTGGCATTAGCGTTTCGAATCTTAATCGAAGATAGATCTCAATATCTATGGGCCACAGCACTTACCATCGGGTGGACTATGTGCATGTTTATCATCTTATCAAAAAGGTTTTCATTTTATTTGTGTTGATTCTATGAACAACATGTAGTTACTTTATAAATGGGAACACAACTCTGGATATGCTGTTGCTTAAGGGTAGAAATCTCACTAACTTAAATCGACGTTGCACTACTTTATTACTCATTTTACTCGGAGCGTTGGCCGCTCCCCGGGCAGAACACCTTGCTCGGCGGGAGATCTCCCCTTTTCTTTCACGGCCACAGAACTTTACTTAGATGTAAATTAAAGTTGGAAAAATTTACTTTGCTTATATCCACTCAATAAAATAAAATGATGTGTCTTACCTAGTTTGAAGAGCACCTCCCGCCCTCCCTCAATTGCGTGCACTATCCCCGTCACCACTAATCCCAGCACCACTACGCCCACCACCACAACACTAGGAAAGACACACCACCGACGGCAATACGACACGTGTTTCGCCTCTACACGAGGCATCTTCAGGTGTAGTAGACTCTACGGTGGTTGATCGCTAAGTGAGCGGTGAGCCAAAAACAGCTGCTATTTATAAGACTCGCTGACGCAACCGCTCCCCACTTAAGTAGCGAGCGACCGCGTCATGCGATAACATGCGACCAATCACCACCCGACGTACGCAGCCGCCTGCTATTAAATTAATAACAATCCACTGCGAAACGCCCGCCTATCCTCCAACCACGCAACCAATCGCTGATCACCGTGAAGGTGACAAACGACCATATTGCGATGCTGTCCGTTATTAGAGAGCAGGTTTAAAGATTTTTAAGAGAGGTGAGTTAGAAACATTTGCTTGTTCATTCAGCAGTGCAACATTACAATTTTTATTTTTTAATATCTCCAACTGCTCCAGCACACACAGTCGCAGCCCTTTATTACAAGTTTGTAAGACTTTAAAGGAGCGGTCGCTGGTTAGGTTGTGTCCAGTGTCCAAAAGATGTTAAGCGAAATAGGATTTATCAGGATTGCAATTCCTGTACGCGGCTAAATGCTCTTTGTAACGTGTCTCGAAGTTGCGACCAGTCTGACCCACGTAAACGGCGTGGCATTCGTCACAAACAAGTTTATAAACACCCGAATTTTGACGAATATCTTACTTATCTTTATTATTACAGATATTCCTAAGACAATTGTTTGTTTTGAACGCAACGTAAACGCCGCTCTGTCGAAGAGTATTACCTATTTTTTCAGATATGGAGCATAGTGGTGACGGGGATAGTGCACGCAATTGAGGGAGGGCGGGAGGTGCTCTTCATACTAGGTAAGACACATCATTTTATTTTATTGAGCGGATATTGGCAAAGTAAACTTTTCAAACTTTAATATAATGGATTTCCGCAAAGTAACGCCTGATTCTATTAATTATCTTAGATGTAAATATTGCGCAAAAAAACTAATCATTTTATAAAAAATAAACATACGATTAAAGCACAGCCTAAGAAGAACATACAGTCAGTCGTCGCGTTTGATGTTGTCGGAAAATCCGACATACACAATAAATTGCTAGGGTTGTCAGAACGGGAAGTAATAAAAAACTAAAAAACTGAATTTATTTTATTTCACGTTTAAACAAATTCCTGTGTATGTGGAAACTGACGAAACTTTAATTCCTAATCTTTAAATAAGGATGACTCACAGATTTTTACCGCACATGTAGTGTGAACCATTTTAATTTATTTCCGTGGCAGGACAACCCAAGCGGACAGCTCCCGAGCGACTAATGGCCGCTCGGGAGCGCTCTGCCCGCGTCTCGCCGCGCACCGCACCGCACGATTGCCCCGCTTAGACGCCTTCGATGACCGACTGTCAGTATTAGTTAGACTGTGATTAACCACAGTCTAACTAATACTGACAGTTGAGTGAAGACAGAGACGCTAATTATAGTAATTGGTTCATTTTTTTAAAGATGACCTTGAATCGCTATTTGAACGTAAATGAAATGAAATTCTTATACATTTTAGGTCATGGTGAGAACTCATTTTACAAATTCTTTTTCATTTTTATCTTATGTAAAAAATAAACAAGTGCCCAGTGCCCCCTGAGTCATCTTTGAGCGTCCAATCTCAACGTTACGTTGTTTTTCTCAACTTTTTCCCGCTCTAATACTACTAATTCGTTCGACCATTGCAGACAGTGAGATGAAGTTTTCATACTTACACACCAACTTTTCATACACGGCGCCTTAAAGCGGATTCCTAGGGGCAAAATGAGAACGCACCTTTGAAATGTACCGTTTTCTCCTTATGCATCAGCTCGCAAAAGTCTACTGCTGGTCATGGGACATGGGCCTTCCCCATTGAACCTCTACGCTTGGCAAGCATCGCTATCAATGATGGCAATGATTGTAGTACCGGCGTATTTTATGGCGTCCAAACTTTACTTATAAATATTCTTTAATCGCCTCTTACGATATTTACGGACGAGGTGGATTCATAGCTTCTCTTACGCCACCATCACACAACTAATCATTTTCGTTCAAAATCAAGCTTTTCCGCCTTTTTTCGTGATTTTTTTACAACCCAAAGTCTAAATTAGGAAATGTTTCTTACACTAATACGGTTTTGCCATAAATATAGGACTAAAGACGTATTTTTAGTCCTATATTAATGGGGGCACCCCCCTCCCCCACTAGATGGAATGACGACCTGGTAAGATATGCAAGAAGTCGATGGATGCAGGTGGCTCACGACCGTGCTTTGTCTTTTCTTTGTCTTTTTACGTTTGACTTGTGAAGGGCTGTAATGATGATGATGATGATTCTTATTTTTTAGTCTTTAAACATAATATAAAAACAAAAAACGGTAATATCAAAACATAAAAAAGTAATGTTAATGCAATAGAGTAGGTGCGGATTTGCATTATACCGTTGTTTTCTTTGACAGTATTAGTCTTAGACAGATAAGGTTCAACACCTTTGAGTGTAATTAAAGATCGTGTATAGACATCGACAGTCTTTCTGCGGTCGAGCTGCTACGCAGTGGATTTCTCTTGAGGACGCCTCGTTTGCGCCCGTCAACATTTCTTGTGTTAATTGGTGTTAAACTAGTTTCGAATAACGTTATACGAGGGTGCCTCCTCCCAGAGCAGCATTATTTATTTTTGTAGCTTGATTGACACTTTAGATAATCCATAAATATATACATAAATTCGTTTTATTTAAATTACTGTGAAATGGCGGTGTAACACAAAGTAACTAATATGTTTATTGTTATTAACGTACGACTTTAGTATTCGGGAGTAGATTCAAAAAGACTAAAAAAAAGAAGAAGAATGAACTAAGAATTGTTCGCTCATCTGCCCCACAGGTGTGTTTTAACTGTTAATGGTTATCACATGCCTTCGAGGTAATATAATTTGCTTGGTTCTGGTTATAATTGGCCCGCGGCTCCGTTCACGTGGAATCAGACACCTTCATAATCATTTTTATACAGTTAATTTTGTTTTCGTTTCATTTTCACGGTTAATTTTCGTTTCGTTTTCAAATTTATTTTTGAGCCGCGCGTTCAGTGGATCACCATCATTATGGGGAGCGATAAAATTATTGAATATTATTTAAAGGCCTGATTGAAATAATTAGCAAACTTGATGACTATCAATCGAGGAG